>BLSH010191986.1:721899-744047 GCA_018402905.1 Glandirana rugosa
TTCAATCTTGGACTCTTGTTTGGCTGTACTACTTCTGTGGATCACAGGAGTGCGGTTCGTTCTGCACTTCTGTGACCTGTTTTCAGCAGACAGTGGGCTGAAGTTGTCAGCTGACGTCACAGAGGCAGTCCAGGCCTGGGCAAGATCATGACAATCAAGTCAGGATCTGAACCACATGTCTGGACCGGCTTGGCCTCTCAGCTCTGCTCAGGGATCTGTGAGAACCAAGCGCTCGTCGGTGTTTGATTACTTAGTGTTCGAGCCAGCGGGAGACAGATGCTGCATCCACCTAGGTAAGTATAATTCTGGAAAAAACTAAATCCCATACTTCTCTTTTAAACTGCAGAAGCTGTGCTAAAAAAAGGACAAGTAGAAGGCAAAGGCCTAGTTACAAGTATTGCACATGGCCCCACTGCAGCTAAACTTTCCCCCCATTACTGACTTGCAATGCTTTGTTCTGCACTTTCTTTGTGTGGAGGCAGTCATGTTATTAGAGGCCAGATATTGCTTCCTCATGACTGGTGATCTACTGAATGGTGGGATAATAAAGGAGCAGAAGAAAACACAGAGAGGATGTACAGGCAGTCCAGAGTTACAAACATCCGAGTTACAAATGACTCCTACTTACGAACGGGGGTGGAGTGACGTCACTGCCGGCCGCTTGCGCTCCACACTGGTCCCGGATACAGCCGAGCAGTGCCAGACACATCCCACAGTGCTGTACAGCATGGCCACAAGAGCCCCAAATAACATAACTGCACACATAGCAGTGCCCGGAAAATCCCACATCACTGCACAGGTTGAAGTTATACTTTAGAAATGTACAGTTCTGACTTACAAACAAATTTGATTTAAGAACGAACCTACAGTCTGTAAACCGTTCGTAACTCGGGGACTGCCTGTAGTACAGTAGATGCAGGGAGATTCTTGCATTGCAGATCTTTAGCCTCTTCTCCAGCAAGCAGTGAGCAGCACAGTAGTGACATCACTATAACTCAGCCAATAGCATGTCTTAGATCAGTGGTTCTCAACCTCAGGTCTCAAGTACCCACAACGGGCCATGTTTTCAGGTTTTCCTTTACTTTGCACAGCTGCTTTAAATCAATATCAATGACATGGTATTGATGAGCTATTTTAACTAAGAGAAGTTCCCAAAAGATGGCTCGTTGGGGGTACTTAAGGACCGAGGATGAGAACCACTGCCTTAGATGACTCAACACTGCAGATCTACAGCTATGAGGCAAAAGGTAAATGCTTAGGCACAAATAACATTTATTGTTGTTCCCCATAAGGGTGCATTCACACTCGCAAATACACCCAAGAACGGATTAGATGCAAAAACCTCAGTGGGGGTTCCTACGCTTAGCTGTGGGAGGCAGCCCCATTGAAATGAATGGGAGTCTGCCTGCTCCCGCAGCCAATTGTCTCTCATGCAGAGATCACATGCAAGTGATCTGCCCTAGACGCAGGCAATCCGCATGATCGATTACATGCAACTGCTATTCTTTCTTATTGCTTTCAATAAGACTGCCTCCCACATCTAATCACAGGAATCCCCGCTGGGGTTCTTGCATCTAATCAAAGTGTGGGTGCATTTGCTGGTGTGAATGCACCCTAAGACAGCGACCTTATCTGTAAATACCACATTTGTGATTGAGAAAACAGTCTGCACTGGCCTGTGCTATTTGAAATATGCTACATACATTTTTTAAGGTGGATAACAGCTTTATCTATTGCATTTGTACTAAATGTTGTTCTCCTTATCAAGCCTGCATACAGGATTTCTCCTTGCATTGGTGTCTGGAAATGATTCCTAGTGAAATGATGCCACCTAGTGTGCACACACTGACACGTATCAGACCTCTAGTCACCAGTGATCATATCCGTCCAAATTCTTTATTAAATGATCATCATTTTAAAATATTCATAAAGTTAATTGAACATTTAAAAGAGTCAGACTCTTCCCTGAATGTCTAGAACAGAGAGCCCCCCTCAAGGATGTGATGTGTAATGAGTGAACATCTGGCCAGCCCTGGGCGATAGTCTTCAGAGGTTTCAAAGCTTCTCCAGGATTATACACCAGTTCCCCTGATCGTGGTACGTGTGCTGGACTGTAACATCCTGCAGTTTTCTGCACAGTGCCTCCAGCTCCCCTTCCCGAAACACGTGGTAGTATCTATGATACACCGAGCTGGGCACCAGCTGCTCTTCCCCCGTAGAGGCTCCGGACTTCTTGGATTGACATTTTGGCTTGAGATGCCATGGCACTAAAAGGTCCTGAGAGTCGAAGGCTGTTCTGTTAGTGTGAACAGGTAATTTGCTATCGAAGTCCTGACTCACATGAGCTTTGCTACTCGGCGGTAATGGTTCATTAGGACTTTCCTTCAAGTACTTTGATTTCTTCTTGTTGTATTCTTGTTCCATCGCCCAGACATAGATCAACACCTGCCCACCTTTCCTCAGGAGACCAGTTAATTCTTGTATAGCTGCCAATCTTCTTTCCTGAATATAGATGAAATAAAAGCACTTTATAACATCATGTTTTCAAATGCAAAGGAACAGTCAGTGCCGATACAGCACTGTGTTATTTTAACTGGCAATTGCGCAGTCATGCAACACTGTACCCAAATTACATTTGTGTCCTTTTTCCCCCACATATAGAGCTTTCTTTTGGTAGGATTTGATCACCACTGCATTTTTTTTATTTTTTTGTGCTATAAATAAAAATAAGATCCCAAAAAACCCTAGTTTTTTACTGGTAATACTGCGACAGACATTCTGACACGAAATGACACTTTTTGGGGACCAGTGACGCTAATACAGTGATCAGTGCTAAAAAAAATATGCACTGTCACTGTACTAGACACTGTCAAAGAAGGGGTTAACATCAGGAGCGATCAAGGGGTTAACTGTGTGCCTAGGCTGTGCTTTTACTCACTGTGTGGGAGGTGCTTTGACTAGGAAAAGGCAAAAGTGTTACTGCTTAGCAGAAAAAAAGGATCAATAACTACCCTTCTGACAGAACGAGAATCTGCCTTGTTTACATAGGCAGACTGACGTTCTGCCAGTGTAATGAATGATCGGCAGGTGTGTCCTGTGAAGGGGTTAACATTAGGGGCGATCAAAGGGTAAAATGTGTGCCTAACTAGTGCTTCTGTGTACTATGGGAGGTGCTTTTACTAGGGGAAGGCATGGATCCATGTCCCTGATTTGCAGGAAAACAGGACCCATGCCTTCTCTACTGACAGAATGGCAATCTGCCTTGTTTACATAGGCGAATGAGGGACAATTTCTAACCACTTTTACTGCTTATGTAAATACTATACATTGTCTGGGCCCAGGTTCACTTTAAGCAAAAATCTATTTACTCTGAGGGTGTTACCTTTTTTGAATTACACACTTTGACTGATCCTGTCCGGCAAAAACAGACGGGTGGTGATCCTATTCCCCATCCGTCTGGCGGATCAGATGGCATTGGATGGAAACAGACAGGTAGTCCCCATAGAGGAGAGCAGGACTGTGTCCATGTCCGCTCTGAACAGTGGAGTGGACACGGACCTGTAATCCGCCAGCTCAGCGAGGATCAGCAGAGCGATCCCTCACTGAGCAAGTGGACTCCGTTTAGCAGAGGTGCCCGTGTGAAAGGGGTCTTATTGTCAAAGCTTAAAGTGATTGTAAAGTCTCTTTTATTAAAAAAAAAAAAATAACAAACATGTTATACTTAGCTGCTCAATGCAGTTGATTTTGCACAGAGCAGCCCGATCCTCCTCTTCTCGGGTCCCTTTTTGCTGCTCCTGACCCCTCCCTCCTATAGAGTGCCACTTCAGCCAGAAGCTTTCTATGGGGGCACCCGAGCTGAGTCAGAGCTCTGTATATCCATTCAGATATGGAACCCCGACCTGGCCCCGTCCCCTCCCCTGATTGGTTGACTGATTTTGATTAACAGCCGTGGGAGCCAATGGCGCCGCTGCTGTGTCTCAGCCAATCAGGAGAAGAGTCCTGGAAGGCTTAGACATTTGTGGACATCACTGCAGAGAGAAGGGGCTCAGGTAAGTATTAGGGGGTGCTGGGGTGGTTGCTACACACAAAAGGTTTATCTTAATGCATAGAATGCATTAAGATAAAAAAACCTTCTGCCTTTACAACCCCTTTTATTGAACAAGCTGAAGTTAGAAGCCGACTGGTTACCATATACAGCTGCACCAGATATTAGTAAAACTCCCCCTTTTTTACATCTTCAAGTCAGGCAGTTAGCAGGTCAGTAACTATCAGAGCTCAGGTGAAATCTGAACCCTGAATCTCAAGCAGGACTTCACAGGTTATAATCATTTAAGACTGAATATTCAGATCCCAATTCAGACTAACTGTGATTAGTTATTTCTATTTTACTTTATTTCATTTTGTTTTACTTTATACTTTTTAGTTAGACGAGTGTTCTAAAAAAGCAAAACACAACTATTCGGACATATCTGAGGTCCAGTAATCTACCTACCTCAGTGGCGAAATGGTGTATCACTGCTATAGAGATACAGGCATCAAATGAACCAGGTCTGAATGGAACTGACAAAGCATCACAAACGCAGGCCTCGTATTCCTTTTCTCCGCAAATGTCTACAAGATTTTTACTGCGGTCACAACCTATCTGCACAAAGAGGAGGGAGACATTAAGATTAGCAACAGGAGAAATATAAAATATGGACGAGTCTCTATAAAGTATGTTTGCAGAACAACCCTGAGAGATGCTACAAATGTGATAATCAAAAGAAGAAGAAAAAAAAAAAATATATATTGAAGAAGCCACGCAGAAAATTTGCTGGCTAAACTGTGACTGCATCCAAGCAGCTGCAGTCACTGTTTTGGTATTCTGACAGCCAGGGGTGGCAGCTGTCAGATTACAATACCCAGCAGGTTTGGTTCGTTCATCCAAATTATTATTATGGATGAAGGAACGAAAGACATCTATGCCTGTTTGGCCAGTTTTACTGTAATTTATGCTGAAGTTGGCCTACGTGTAACTTTAGAGAAAAATACAAATAAAGGCCTGTGAAATGACAAGAGAAACTTCATATGCTAAAATGATCAGAATACGTTATTTTTCACTATGTCGGACCTTTAAGTTCACATTAAAGTGGTTCGAAAGGCAGAAGGTTTTTTTTACCTTAATGCATTTTATACATAAAGGTAAAAAACCTTCTGGGTACAGCTCCCCCCACCCCCAGGCCCTACTTATACTTACCTGAGCTCCATCTTGATCCAGTGATGTGCATAAAAACAGCAGCTCTCCTTGGTTTCTCTCTCCTCATTGGTCCACACAGTAGCAGAAGCCATTGGCTCCGGCTACTGTCAATCACAGCCAGTGAGCCAATGAGGATAGAGCGGGGGATGGGGCTGAGCCATGCTCTGTGTGAATGAACAATGCCTATTCACAGGAGCGCGGTTCAGGTGCGAGCCTGCTCAAGTGCCCTCATGGCAAGAGGTTTGCCATTAGGGTCACTCGGCACGGGGGAAGCCAGGACTGCCAGCGGGGGACCCAAGAAGGCTAACCTGTGCAAAACCATTGAACAGAGCAGGTATAAATATAACATGCTTGTTATTTTAAAAAAATCACAACCTTTTCAATCACTTGAAAGTGCAAGAAATCCAATGGGGTCAACTTTTTTTTTTATAAATAGAGACTATTCAAAGTGTATGTTTACCAAGCACAGTAAATAAGATCACAGTATTTACCAGGGCTTGACAAATCCCAAGCGCCAGGTCGTCATGATGACTAGAAATTGCGTCCTGGCCAGGTTTATCAGCCAGGTTTACTTCACAGATGTAAGCATTCAGGCAGCCAACACACCCTGCATGTGCCCCCCCCGCTATGTGTCCTGGCCTCCGCTTGCCCATTGGCGGGCCCAGGACTGGCATAGCGGATGCCGCTGGATAGAGGGGAGGGAGAAAAGTGGACACACACCTCTGTAACACTAAATCGATGACCTAGAGGTGACCTTTAAAGTGTCATCTATGGAAAATATTGGGTACTTTTTATCACCATTTCACGGGGGGAAGCAAATTTAAGGTTTGACGTGTTAGGTATCTATTTACTCGGTGCATCCTCGGCTTTTATATTTTACCGAACAATTGGGTAATTTATTTTTGTGCCCCCTAAAATGAAAGTGATACTAAAGTCTTGTTTTATCTTTTACTTAAAAATAACAAACATGTTATACTTATCTCCTCTGTGCAGTTGGTTTTGCACAGAGAAGCACAGGTCCTCCTCTTCTCAGGGCCTTCTTCAATGTTTGTGGCTCCTCCCTCCTATGGAGTTCCCCCACAGCAAGCAGCTTGCTATGGGGGCACCCGAGCTGAGCCGCAGCTCTGTGTCCATTCAGACACGGAGCTGCAGCCCCGCCCCCTTTCTCTCCTTATTGGCTGACTGACTAATTGACAGCAACTGGAGCCAATGGCGCCGCGCTGCTGTATTAGCCAATGAGGAGTGGAGTCCTGGGCAGCCGAGACACTCCTGCAGCATTGCTGGATCTAGATGGTAAGTATTAGGAGGGCTGCTGCACACAGAAGGCTTTTTATCTTAATGCATAAAGAAATAAAAAAAACTTCTGCCTTTACAATCCCTTTAACTTTAATGTGTTTTTTACTGAAAGTTTGTGTTTCCGCAGACCCCTGTGGTAATATTGTGTGACATAAAAAATTGGAACTACCACTATTTTATTATCTAGGGCAGGGCTTGACAAACCCCAGGCGCCAGGTCTCCATGGCGACTAGAAATTGTGTCCTGGCGCCTGGGCTTTTGTCAGCCCACATAAGAGAAGGGGTTTTGCCATTGAAAATAAAGATTAGTGAAAAAAAATGGCTCCTAACTTTTTTAACTGGCTCTTAGATTCAAAGCAAATTTGTCAAGCCCTGGTATTTACTATCCTCTATGCAAAGTGAATAGCCTCTAATGATTTAGTAAATCATCCCCAATCAACCTGCACACTGTCATGGATTTTGCAGTCAGTACATCAGCCCCCCCCCATACAAGCCAGCAAGCAGGACCTTGTGTTTCTCCTATAACCAGGGAGCAATTATGTGCTGCATTGTGCAGTACACAGAGGTACTGAAAAAGGATAAGTATCCACAAAGGTACGCTCATCCTTTTAAAAGGCTATGAATCTGGACAGAAACCCTTCACGATTATTTAGAGGAGAGAAGACAGCAAATAAATGAAGACAATGCAGAACATTTAACAAAACACTGATGTGGAAAATGTTCTCATTAAGTGATCCAAACAGAGGAAAGAAAAATGACCTTGAAAGTGATCAGAACACGCCAGAAATGTTAATGAATTGTAAACTAATTGAAGCGAACAATGCGTATTAGTGTGTCATTTGCATCTAAATTGCATGAAATGCATTTCAGCTCCAACTGGCTTTTTGTCTCCATCCACATATAGCAAAGAGGGGATGATGAAGTGAGTTATGAGGCTCAATTACGGTTTCTGGGAGCAGTTAACTATGGGTTATTGGTTGTCATTGCTGTGTCATATACACAGAACATCCTTCGTGTCAGCTATTACAAGCAGCTACATCTAAAAACTAGAAGTGTTGTACTTGCAAAGCAATTAATTCACTAATAACTTTTCCATTTTCTTTACATACTCACACACTTCGAGCATCTAATAAACATTATGTCAGAAATCTACATTCCCAATCTAAACCTACAAACAAAAATGTAATACATTGCATCTTACCAAGCCTTAGAGGTGGTGGCTGCATTTGTTTTCTTTTTTTCAGCTTTATCCCCTTTATTTTCGTCAAGTGATCCTGAGAATAACACACTCCCTGTCCCTGGGTGGCTACACTGACTCCTCCACTGCATCTATGGTGAGAGTTGGTTGTCATCCAGGTTGGACTTCAAACATGTCTCTTCATTTCCATTATATGGGGGCTGATGGAATAAGGCTGGCCATACATGGTGCAAATTTCTTTCCTGCACCAAAATTCGCTCAATTAACCCATCAAGAGACAATGTTGATGCAGAAATCCCTCCTGCCAAGCCATTGTCTTCTCCCGGTGGCGGTGCAGGGGAAACAAAAATGTATAACGCTCCAGGTAGCAATCCCACAATACACCGTGAAGCAAAGGGTGCCAGCTCTGCCTACACCGTATCCTCTTTGTCTTGTTACATGAATTTGCAGGGTTTCGCATAGTTTTGAGGAGGGGGTTATTTTGTTTTGTTTTTTTTATGGGTTTTCTGTTCACGCATATGTGCTTATCGTGCATACGATTGTATTTATGTTTGCGTGAAGCTCTCCCCCTTCTTTTCATTGGTTAATAAGACACATTTATGTAGACTTTCCACTTGGAATATCTACAACAATGTCAGCGCATTTCTCTCAATTTTCCATTTATTTATGTTTTTTTTATATATATATGAGGTTTCTTATATGCTATTTTGACAATTGTATTATATTTTGTTTTTTCATTTGAATTGGTTTGGGGCTGATTAAAGCAGACATTCTATGATGAATCTGCTTACCAGTTAATGGGTTACTTTGACTAACCCCACTTCTTTAATTACCTCTGTATGTGTTTCATGTGTTCTATGGGCCACACGTGATTACGCTTAAGAGGACATGATAAATCATTTGGTCAGTATTTTATATGTATATATTTGAGATCCGAGCCTGTGGTTCTTTAGCTATAACTAAGCACCAGTGAGGGTGTGAAATGCGTCAGCTACAGCCAATTCCTGTACCTCTGTTTGCTGTATGGATCTTATTTTATTCCAATAATAAACATTTAGCCTGCCCATACAGGGTTCAAATCTTGGCTGGTTCCTATTGAACCAGCTGAGATTCGAACTGTCTATGGGTGGCATAAGTAGTTACGAATGAAACAAACCCATTGCTTACGGTGTATCTTACATGGACATGCATTCCTGGCAAGATCAACAGCTTTTTCTGTACCAAGTTAAAATGTTATTAGCCTAAAAAGAAGAAAACTGATGCAGCCACCCCCACCTAACCACCAATAGGCTGAAACATATTAAAAAGCGAAACTCTAGGATAAAAGTAACCCCTCTTAATATGGTCATTGAGTTAACACAGTGGTCTCCAAACTGCAGCCCTGGGGCTGAATGTGGCCCTTGGCTTTATCCAGCACTTGAGGCATTATCCCGGCCACTGACAACAATAATGGGGAATAATTCTTTCCACTGACACCAATGATGGGGCACCATTACTTCCACTGACACCAATGATGGGGTACTATTCCTTCCACTGACACCAATGATGGGGCACTATTTCTTCCAATGACACACACGATGGGGCAAAATTCCTTCCAATGACACCAACTATTTCTCCCCCTAATACCAAAGAAGGCATTGTTTACGCTCAATGGGCATAGTCCGGCCCCCCTAAAATCTGAAGGACAGTGAACTGGGCCTTTTAGAAAATTTGGAGACCCCTGGGTTACAGTGGTAGCTGGTGGTAATTTTCTTTTGGGGGGAGGGGGGTGTCAAACAGTGCGCCCACAAACTATCAATTGGATGAAGGCTCTGATTCCCCCAATACATTTGCTCTCCCCAACCAGAAATAAGTTGAAAGAGTTTAACTATTTTGTTTGACAAATGCTTTAACATTTTCCTTGTATGTTTATCTG
The DNA here is from genome assembly GCA_018402905.1 of Glandirana rugosa. Taxonomy (NCBI): domain Eukaryota; kingdom Metazoa; phylum Chordata; class Amphibia; order Anura; family Ranidae; genus Glandirana; species Glandirana rugosa. The sequence continues at coordinate 731,544 of BLSH010191986.1, forward strand.
TTGAGGAATATTATCTACAATTTACGAGCAAAAGCTTACTTAACCACTTGCCGAACGCCCGCCGCAGCGTGACGGCGGCAAAGTGGCTCATTATTGCAAACCGCCGGCACCTGACGGCGGTCGCATTAACGAGTATTGTGAGCGCGCACTCACTGTGTTCCGGGGGGGCCAGGGAGCGGATAGGGTGGACTTGATCTCCACCGGCTACCCGCGATGCCCCCCCCCCGCAGTGAAAGAACGGAGGTCCGTGTATGTAAACACGGATCTTCGTTCTGACAGAGGAGGAAGGGCTGTGATCACAGGCTTCCTCTATATGGAAGCCGTGATCACTCCTCTCCCCCTGCCAGCCCAGCCCCCAGTTAGAACACACTGAGGGAACACAGTTAACCCTTAGAGCGCCCCCTCCAGGTTAACCCCTTCACTGCCAATTGCATTTACACAGTAAATGCCAATGGTCCCAAAAATGCGTCAAAATGGTCCAACATGTCCGCCGCAATATCGCAGTACCGCTAAAAATCGCAGATCGCCGCCATTACTAGCAAAAATTAAAAAAAATAAAAACCCCAGAAATTAATTCTCATCATTCGTACAAGCGGCAACTTTTGTGCAAACCAATCAATAAACGCAGATTGCGATTTTTTTTACCAAAAATATGAGGAAGAATATAAATCGGCCAAAACCGATGAAAAAAAATGTTTTTTTATATATTTTTTTTTTTTTTGGATTTGTATTTTAGCAAAAAGTAAGAAAAATTGTCGCTCTTTTGTTGTTTATAGCGGTGACCAGAAATGACGCTGAGGGGATCAAATACCACCAAAAGAAAGCTCTATTTGTGGGAAAAAAGGGACTCAAATTTCGTTTGGGTACAATGTCGCACGACTGCGCAATTGTCAGTTAAAGGAATGCAGTGCTGAATCGCAAAAAGTGCTCTGGTCCTAAAGTGTGAAATCCTTCTGGGGCTGAAGTGGTTAAAGTGCAACTTTACTTTTGCTGCATTTACACTTACTTTATAGCTTGCCATTTCAGCACACCCTTTCCCTGCCAATTTTGTACTTATCTGTCTCAGATCCAAAGAGTATCACCCACAAAGCTGCAGAGCTCACCACTGTCTGGGCAGGGCATGTGCTCTCCAGTACTAGTATGAACTTTCCTTAGAACCGAATGGGTGAGAGGGAAAGAGTGCCAGGTGTGCAGAAAATTGCAATCCTTGGTGTAGAGTTCTCAAAATGTTTTTATTGAAAGGGTGAAATGTACATCAAGCCAATGTGTTTCGGGGAATGGACTCCCCTTCTTCAGGGCTGTTAGTGCATATATATTGGTGGGGGTATATTCTGGAGTGATCATTAATTTATGGCTTACATTTGGCAGAGTGCCAGCTTGTGGTGTTATAGAGGTAGCAGCCCAAGCCCTCAAAGGGGCTTCACCACACCACTATCCACTTAGGCTCAACTCACTGGGAGTGACTTCTTCCTCTCCGCCCACGCAGCCACCTACCGACGACTAGATACCGATCCAGACGGTACCCAAACCAGATACTGTAGTTAGAACTGAATGGAGAAAGCACAGCGCATGCACACACTTGACTCAGGAGAGGTATAGAGACAGATGCATTGTGCATAGTCCAGCTACAGGTCATCCACTCACAAGAGAAACTGTTCCAGAGATTAAAAAGGGTAGATGAGCATGACATCTAGAGGTTAAACCTAACTTCATTATAGCGGTAGTAAACACTGCTTTGTGATTTTTACCTACAGATAAGCTTATAATAAAGCTTACCTGTAGGTAAAATTAATTTCTCCTAAATCTACATCATTTAGGAGATATTTGCTTGTTTGACATCCAGTGACGTCACCGGCGCATACGCTCATGCCGTTCTTTCAAAGCTCTGTGCCACGGCCGTTATTTCATTGTGGTTCGGCCATTTAAGCGGCCAGAGCATGGGAACCTTGAAGGAAAACAAAGTGAAGATGGAAGCCCTGTCAGCAGGAAGACTTCATTTCAAGGTAAGTCTTTCATAATGTGCAAGTATGTGATGTATACTATCACATTATGGTATTACTTTGCAGGAGGAAACATTTATTATTAAATTCTGAAGTTTACTACCGCTTTAAGCATACAAGAATAAAACGGAACAGGCTTTCATTGAATCAATCCTACCTTTCTCTGTCCAATAACACATTGCACACAAGATATATACAATATACTTAAAGCGTAACTCCACTTTTGTTGAGGAAAAAAAACATTCCCCTCTGTGTGATCTATGTACATTGTAAGGATTATAACAACCTTTGTTGCAGATTCCTACCTTTTGTTATTCTGAAGAAAGCCCTGTTTGTTCCCCTGTGCCTCTCTGCTAAGTGGGTCTAATGGGAGTGGTTTCATAATTATCAGTCAGCTGTGGCAGCAGCAGGGCTCTAATGAAGGAATCTGCTTGACCTGCATCCCTTCAGATGTGTTCCTATTGGAAGTATCTCACCAAAAATGACACTTGAAAAATAGCAGAGGGGTGATCTTTTTTTAAAAGAACGCCTATTGGCACAGACGCTCACTAACGCAGATGCGTAACGCCGATTTTTGACGTCGGGCCCGACGTTTTGTTTATTTTTTAAGAAACGTCCGTGTGTATGAGGCCTTATTGTTGCAGGGGATGCCTGAAATCTGACTTGTATCTTAGGCAGACTTCTGGGAAAATTGGTGAGCCAACCACACAAGCAGGAAATGATGTTTCTGGGGAATGGTCAGTACACATTCTGTGTACAGAACAACTCCAGGTAGCCATATTGCATGGCATTTATAGAATATTACAGTGGCTGCAGATAGGAAAGGTAACTTTTAAGAACACTCAATTACAATATGACTTGTATCGCAATTGTACATGCTATATTAATCTTTTTACTTTATTTGCTATTTTTTCCCACACGAAATTGGAGTTACCCTTTAAACTACAAATTATAACCAAGTGAGAGAAGCTGAAGGGAAAACCAGCTTTGCAGCCTCCAACTCAACATTTTCCGTCGCACTAATCCTATAAGCAGGAGGGATGTATAGAACATGTATGGAAATGTAAGAGCGAAACAATATATATCTGCGCCTCCAAAAATCTGTGGGTCCATACTGATAATGTTTCTGGATTACCAAAACTGCCCAACACTTGAGACCTACAGTGCATACGGAAAGTATTCACAGCACTTCACTTTTTCCACATTTTATGTTACAGCCTTATTCCAAAATGGATTAAATTCATTATTTTCCTCAAAATTACACAAACATTACCCCATAATGACGTGAAAGAAGTTTGTTTGAAATCTTTGCAAATTTATTAAATATAAAAAGGTTTGGTGAAGCACCTTTGGCACCAATTACAGTCTACTCTAAAGCCTTTGAGTATGATGCTACAAGCTTGGCACACCTATTTTTGGGCAGTTTCTCCCATTTTTCTTTGCAGGACCTCTCAAGCTCCATCAGGTTGGACGGGGAGTGTCGGTGAACAGCCATTTTCATATCTCTCCGGTTTAGACATTAATGGCTGTGTCTTGAGTTATTTTGAGGGGACAGCAAATTTACACTGCTATACAAGCTGTACACTCACTACTTTACATTGTAGCAAAGTGTCATTTCTTCAGTGTTGGCACCTGAAAAGATAGAATAAAATATTTACAAAAATGTGAGGGGTGTACTCACTTTTGTGAGATACTGTATGTACATGGGATTTTTTTCGTTTTTTATTTTTAATAAATTTGCAAAGATTTCAAACAAACTTCTTTCACGTTGTCATTATGGGGTATTGTTTGTAGAATTTTGAGAAAAATAATGAATTTAATCCATTTTCGAATAAGGGTGTAACAACAAAATGTGCAAAAAAAATGAATACCTTCTGGATGCACTGTATACAGGGCATTCCAGAACTGGCACAGCCCATTCATGTCTATGCGACATTAGTGTGCAGGTGTTGGCAGTCTTGCACTAGCTGTTCCTGGCCGGGCTGCGGATAGCACAGGAGGCCACAGCTGTCGAAGGAGGCGAGTACAGAACTGCAGTGCAGGACATGACTGTGTGATTTGAGGGGGCTTAAAGGAAGGGAGCTGGGAGAATTCTTTGTAAAAGGAGAATCTTTCTATTTCCACAGCATGTGCACATACAGTAGTGGTATTTTCCAAACCATTCCATCAGCTGTTTTATAAGTATTCATCCTTTGCACAAAACGTGGCGTATATGCAGTCTGAACAACACTGTTAGTAATATGCAAACGTAAATCATTATAAAAACATCAACAGCTAAGCTCTTGGCTCTATATACAACCATCCCCGACTGCTAATATGCTGCAAGCACCCCTCCAGCCGTCACCAGAAGGGTAGAGGTGTCTTTGACGTCTGGGCTATGAATGACAGCCTAGCTTTATCTCCTCTTCTCTGCTATGCAAAAGGCAAAATGTTGGAAGCCAACGGGGCAATAACTAGGTCATAAGGAAAGACTAAAGTAGAGTTGTTTGCTTACTAATTATGTACCGTCAGTTCATAATTTGAACAGTTCATGTTCAGCAGCAGTTCCAACAGGATATTCACGTTAACTTACCATGTACAAGTCCTTATTGACACCAAGATATTTCCCATTGCCACAGCCCACATCAGCCACAAGAGAACCCATTGGCAAAGACCTGAGAAAGTCCACCACTCTGGGCCATGGAGTGTGTCTGGTGCTGCTGAAATGGCCAGCAATGTCCTCGTAGACCTTGTGGACGTATTCCTTTTCCAGGGATGCTGCTCCCAAGTCTCCAACCAGAGGAGGAGAGCCCCCTTTCTGCTCCTGTTGACTGTCGCAGACTGATGGAAAAGCTGCATGAGAACAGAAATTATTAATTTAAATTTACAAAGATATACAAACAGTTTCTAAACCAAATGTTTAAGCCGTCTGCCCCTCTGCTTTTACTACAGTGAGATGAGAAGATGTTGCTGTGTGCATTGTCACTGCAGATTCACAAATCTGTAGCCTGTCAATCCGTACCTGGCCACACCTAGTTCTGACCACTGCTTTCAGAACTGACAGCACTGCCACCTTTAGCTGAAATCCTCCCGCTATGAGCTGCAGTGCCTGGGAGGGGGAGAGTGTGAAACACAAATGAAAGAGGATTTGGCACACTTAAGGAGGTAAAGGGTTTTGTATTTTCCTTCTTACTCTATGAGGTTTGTGCATCTCACAGTGACGGCTGGTGTTTTTTTTTTGGGGGGGGGAGGGGTTGGAGTGTCAACCCCCCCCTCAGTCGGCAGCGGCACCCAACCCCCCCATCACTGTCGGTTGGGTCAACCACACCCCTCCCCCCCTTGCGGTCGTTCATCCAGCCCTGCACTTACCCCACTCCCCTCATCTAGGTTGCGAGCAGGCAGCGTTCCTACGGACGGCGGCTTCTATCGCATCTCCTCCTCCTCTGCATCATGCTGGCTTCCGCCGTGCGTCTCCTCCTCTTACGACCCGCTTCCTGATTGGCCGGGAGGAGGATCAGTGTGACAATAGTGAATTTGTTGTTCATTCGCCATTTTCTCACAACTGGGTGGGTTAGGAGAGCAGTGCTCTGCGCCCCAAGCCCACCCTTTTTTGAAGCCTATTAGAGCCTCTAATCATATGTTCAAACCCCGGCGGTGCCCATTCGCCCATTTAATGGACAGGCCGCCACTGGCATCTCATAGTAATTTGGGGTATGTTTAAACTGTCACACAGAACATTTAGATGTAATAAGACTTGTACAATGTCTCTCTAGATCTCCCACATCTCTCCTCTGTAGCTGGATTACAGTGTATAAGAGGAAGTGAAGCCAGATTGTGACAGGTGTGGAGAGCACAAAACAAATATATCGGCCAATGTTTACCAACCAGAGTATCTTCTAATTCGGTTTATATATCTTATTAAAAAAATTATTCTCTATAAGACGTACCACAATTACAGGGACTGTGTCTGATTTTCCTGAAAGTGAAGGATGTCCTTGTCTCCCTCTTGTTTAACGTTAACTCCTCTGTGTTCCCGCTGACAGTCCCAACTTTCTGCCCTTCTGACACTTGAATCACGTCAAACTTTCTTGGAGTGATGCTGGAATGAAGGAAAATAATTACATGGCGTGGAGCAGGGACGAGGAGAAAATGGCCTTAGCAGTCACGATTGAGTGTCAAAGTCAATATGCAGCTGTTGAAACTGTCAGCCGCTCAGCCATTACATTAGGAGGGAGAAAAGGAAAACGGCCTTTGCTATTGAAAAATAAATGAAGTGGAAACATCCATAAAGAACTAATAAACTGGTCAGTCTATGAGCTGTTTTGTCTTCCAGAAGACCCTATACTTTACGATAAGGGATGCACTGTGATGCATGCCAATGTTTTAAAGAAAAAAAAAAAAGAGGTCCTTTTATGGCTAATTCACTGTACTGTCATGTCATAGAGCAAGTAGCAATTTCATCCATATGTCCCAATATCAATTCCTTATGTCCCGATATCCGCTTTCTGTATGTGCCAATATCCGCTTTCTGTATGTCCCGATATCCGCTTTCTGTATGTCCCGATATCCGCTTTCTGTATGTCCCGATATCCGCTTTCTGTATGTCCCGATATCTGCTTTCTGTATGTCCCGATATCTGCTTTCTGTATGTCCCGATATCGGCTTTCTGTATGTCTCGATATCTGCTTTCTGTATGTCCCGATATCTGCTTTCTGTATGTCTCGATATCTGCTTTCTGTATGTCCCGATATCTGCTTTCTGTATGTCCCGATATCTGCTTTCTGTTTGTCCTGATATCTGCTTTCTGTATGTCTTGATATCTTATGTATGTCCTGATATCTGATGTACTGTATGCCCTGATATCTGATGTACTGTATGCCCTGATATCTGATGTACTGTATGCCCTGATATCTGATGTACTGTATGCCCTGATATCTGATGTACTGTATGCCCTGATATCCGATGTAATGTATGTCCTGATATCTCATGTACTGCATGTCCTGATATCTCATGTACTGCATGTCCTGATATCTCATGTACTGCATGTCCTGATATCTCATGTACTGCATGTCCTGATATCTCATGTACTGCATGTCCTGATATCTCATGTACTGCATGTCCTGATATCTGATGTACTGCATGTCCTGATATCTGATGTACTGCATGTCCTGTTATCTGATGTACTGTATGTCCTGATATCCGATGTACTTTATGTCCTGATATCCGATGCATTGTATGTCCTGATATCTGATGTACTGTATGTCCTGATATCTGAAGTACTTTATATCCTGATATCTGAAGTACTTTATATCCTGATATCTGATGTGCTTTATGTCCTGATCTCTGATGCACTGCATGTCCTGATATCTGATGTACTGCATGTCCTGATATCTGATGTACTGCATGTCCTGATATCTGATGTACTGCATGTCCTGATATCTGATGTACTGCATGTCCTGATATCTGATGTCAATACTGGTCAATAGCTGATATCTCTGTGTCCCAATAACTGCTGTCTGGGTATCCAACATGCTTTATCAGGACCCAAGAGGTAGACTATTTGGAAATAAACAATCCTCAAGAGGTTTGTGTCTGTGGGTACACCTATGGCTACACTTCTTCTGTACCTTTTCTTACCCCCAGTCCCCTGCCAGTCTTCTACATCTGTCTCTGATACAGCAAAATATCCCTGATAAGGTAACACATCTGCTTGTCAAAGTCTTCTAAGCTGGGCCTGAACGTTAAAGATGAAGTTTAGATATTTGTACATGGTTCGGTTGGACCAACGCAAGTATGTATGTACCATACTTGTGGGATACTTGCTTAGCACAGGTGCCTTTCACCACTTCAGCCCCAAAAGGATTTACCCCCTTCCTGACCTAGACATTTTTTGCGATATGGCACTGCATCATTTTAACCGAAAATTTTGCAGGCAAGCAACACGCTGTACCCAAATAAAATCCATGTCCTTTTTTTCCCACAAATAGAGCTTTCTTTTGGTGGTATTTGATCACCTCTTCGACAATTTTGAAAAAAGAAAAAAAAACAATATTTCTTACTTTGTGCTATTATACATATCCCAATACAAATATTAGCCACTAAGACCAGACCTATACTGGAACTTTTTACTTACAAGCTTACCTTTTTAAAAGCAAAAAAAAAAGTAATTTTACAGTTAGGTGTACAAGTACTGTAGCTGCTGACTTTTTAATATTAGGACACTTACCTGTCCAGGGTTCCCGTGATGCCGGAAGCCCAGTTGATTTTCGAGTCGGGTGCTGCCGCTGCCATTCCTGGTAAGGGATACCAGCAGTGAAGCATTGCGGCTCTGCGCATGTGCTTTTTAGCTGGCAAGGAGGAGGGGGGCTAAAGTTCTGGGGGATAACGCTGCGGCGTCTCCCGGAAGTAGGGAAGGGTGCCTGTCAAAAACAGGTTAATTTGTAGGGATTTCCTCTCACTTCCTGTTTGGCTATGGGACAGGAAGTGAAGGTAAATTTCTGCAATGGGACACAGATGGCAAACAAAAATCTGACAGCGGTTATAATCCTCCCTTACTCTATCCAAAATGGGGGAAAAAATGTTTTGACTATAGTTATACTTTTAATGCTGTTAAACGGAAGTGACATCAGACGTTGCTTCCGTCCTCCAAAGGGCATAGAGTTGAGTGGGGGCCATCTTGCCGTGACTTGACTTCATGCCCATCCCTCAAGCAGATCGGATCATTTCCACCTCTACCAATCTCTCCAGTAAGCGGGGAAACGACCAGGAAGCGGCGGGAGGGAGCACCGTTCCCGCTGCCTCTGCAAGCAATCTCACGGGGAATGCGCCACTGAGACCGGTTTTATTTTGTAGCCAATCGCCCACAGAAGAAGAGGATACTGGGGTTATAGTAGCTAGTCAAAGTAATGATGTAAATGTACTGTGGGTGGTCGTTAAGTGGTTAGAGAGGGAGCGGCAGCACTATGGGCCAATCAGGTGTGTTTGCACATGTGCTCATAACACGTTCATTGACAGGAGGGGGTGAGGTCATCTATCTGCTTCAGATGTCCGACACGCAATCCCCCCTCCCCCCTACTACCTTCAGACAGTGAGCTAGCTGTGGGATCTAGATCATCCCTCTGACCTGGCTGTTTTTAAAGTTTCTATAGATCTTGTAAGTTTGCTTGTTTAACTGTCAGAGCCCATTCTCACCAGGGTAATCCAACAGTGTTTAGTGCACACGTGTTGCATTAAGGCAGCTTGTTTGTTTTTGCAGCCTAAGGCATCACAATAGATTTAAAATTGTATCTGCTGCATTTTGTATTTTGCTGTGTGCTGACCAAAGCACACAAATGTACATAACTTGTGTTACAGCATGTATAACCCGCACTACAATAATGCAAATAGTTATTGTGGATAAACTGACCAGTCTGTCCATCTGCACCAATGGCTGAGAGGACATGATTGTAAAGATATTGATAAAATAGAACGAGTTCAGAGACGGGTAACAAAGATGGTGAAAAGTCTGGGGGATAAAACATATCAAGAGCGACTTCAGGAACTTAATATGTACAGTCTGCAGGAAAGAAGGGAGAGGGGAGGCATTGATTGAAACCTTTAAATACCTCAAGGGGGTGAATAAGGTTCAGGAGGGCAGTCTTTTCAATATGAAACCAAAATCAAGAACACGGGGACCTCAAACTAACTGGGGGGAAGTTCAAAACTAATCTTAGAAAGTATTATTTTACTGAAAGGGTGGTTGATGATTGGAATAAACTACCAACAGAGGTTGTGAGACAGTCAACAGTAAATGGCTTCAAACATGCTTGGGATAAACATAAATCCATACTCAGACAACCAGGTTAATGTAAAAAAAAAAAAAAAAATAAAGTAAAAAGGGGCAGACTTGATGGACTACTCAGTCTTTTTCTGCCGTCACTTTTCTATGTTTCTATATCAAAAAAATATTAAAAAAAAGAATTTATCAGTTTAGGCCAATATTCTTCTACATATTTTTGGTAAAAAAATCCCAATTAACGTATATTGATGTGCAAAAATTATAGTGTCTACAAAATAGAGGATATATTTAAGGACTTTTTCAGTTTTTTTATTGTTTTTACTGGTAATGGTGGCGATCTGTGATTTTCAGTGGGACTGCGACATTGCGGCAGACAAATCTGACCCTAAGTGACACTTTTTTGGGACCAGTGACACCAACACAGTGATCGGTGCTATAAAAATGCACCGGTCACTGTATAAATGACACTGGCAGGGAAGGGGTTAACACCAGGAGTGATCAAAGGGTTAAGTGTGTTCTAGGGAGGTGCTTTCTAACTGTAGGGGGAAATAAAGAGAGATCGCTGTTCCTGATCACTAGGAACAGACAATCTCTCTCTACTCCCCTGACAGAAAGGGGATCCGCCTTGTTTACATAGGCAGATCCGCATTCTGCCTCTCTGTACCGCGATTGCGGGAGGCCGGTAGACTTCGCGTCCACCGGCCGCGCGCATCAGGTCCGGGGCCGTGCCATGGGTGCCTCTGGCGCCGTGCGTGGACGCTGTATCTATTACACGAAGTGCTGTACTGGTACGGCGATTCACGTAATAGAGCCGCTTTGCCGCAGTATAACTGCGGTGGGCAGTCGGGAAGTGGTTAATGGAGCGCTTTGCATTTTTTCAATGAATACACGCCCCAAGACCTCTTGTGTATATGATGCAGCAGTGTAGCCGCTTGGCACAGGACCCGAAAGCTAGATCGATGTAGTAGTGGTGCCTACTACAGTGATTTCCAGCTTCCACAGGGATGTAAAGGGCAAAAAACCTACCTTATTTGCATATGTAATTATAAGCATAAATGGGACCTATAGCTTTAAGACACATGGACACAATTAAAGTGGAACTGTAAGTAGATATAAAAGACCCATATTAATGCAGCTTTGCAAATATTATTACACCATTACGTGTTTTTCAAATACAAGAATTGTAAGTATTTGAATGTTACTATGTATAACCTTCTTCCATTTCCTGTATAGCAGAGCTGGGGTGTGAGAGGAAGAAGGAACACAAGGAGCCAATTAGTTCATGTGGGGAAAATAAGCATGCTGATAGAAGGAGAAAGCAGGGCGACAGAGAGATGAGCTCATCACTGTGCTGCCTCTCCTTTTACTATCCAGTCACAGGCTGGGAGCAGGTCCAGGACAACCTGAACTCAAAGGAAGAGAGTTGAATGATACTGCGCTTTTAGACTGAGCCTGGGATCTGGAAGGTAGCAGCAATCACTGTAGCAGTGGTATCTTCTGCTTTGATTTCCAGCTTCTACAGGGATCCTACAGGTATGGCATATATACTTACACTGGTCCAAGCTGAACCAATTTAAAGGAGAAGTATAACCAAGTAATTTTGGCTGTACTTCTCCTAAATAGTTCATATAGTTTGTTCTGCACTCTTGTGATCTGTTTTCAGCCCACAGCAGGCCATATGGTCAGGAACTGAGAAGCCTGGACCAACAGCTGGCTCAGCCTCTTAGAGATCTACTGAGAGCCTGGGGGGGGGGGGGGGGTTGAAGCAATGGCGGCCCGTCCATCAGGGCGCACAGGAGCCGCCCCCTCTCTCCTGTCACCCCTCTATGTCATGGATAGATTCATGCATAGCATGAATCTATCCATGGCCCCCCATGACCACCCCCCTCCCCATTCATGCGGCTGGCCCCTTTGTGGCACCGGCTGCATAAATTACCGCAGTGGGGGGTGTCTATGAAGCATCTCATTAGAGCCGTAGGCTCTAATTGGCTTCAATAAAGTGTGGCTTGTGTCACAAAGCGTGCCCCTTTCTAACTGGGAACCACTCTCAGCCAATCAGGAAGCGCTGGTATGTTACTGGTTTCCTGATTGGCGGAGAAGACAGGCGATCCTATTGGACGCCTATCTCGGTGGAGAAGGAGGATGCCGCCAGAGCATGAAGAGCACGCTCTCCGCTCGCGGGCTCTGCACACTGCCAGAATGCTTTCCGCTCGTGGGCTCTGCACACTGCCAGAATGCTTTCCGCTCGTGGGCTCTGCACACTGTCAGCATGCTACTAGATGGGGTAAGTGCGAGACTTTGTCCCGACTTTGGGGGGGGGGATGGGGGGTGTCTGCAATGTGCCCCACCTGTGATACTGGCTGCAATGTACCCCACCTGTGATACTGGCTGCAATGTGCCCCACCTGTGATACTGGCTGCAATGTGCCCCACCTGTGATACTGGCTGCAATGTACCCCACCTGTGATACTGGCTGCAATGTACCCCACCTGTGATATTGGCTGCAATTTACCCCCCCTGTGATACTGGCTGCAATGTACATCACCTGTGATACTGGCTTTAATTTACCCCACCTGTGTTATTGGCTGCAATTTACCCCCACCTGTGTTATTGGCTGCAATTTACCCCCACCTGTGATACTGGCTGAAATTTACCCCACCTGTGATATTGGCTGCAATTTACAACCACCTGTGATATTGGCTGCAATGTACCCCCACCTGTGTTATTGGCTGCAATTTACCCTCACCTG
>BLSH010191986.1:744325-757735 GCA_018402905.1 Glandirana rugosa
TGTCCTGTGTCTGTCCTGTGATGCTGAGCTGTATACTGTGTCCTGTGATGCTGAGCTGTATACTGTGTCCTGTGATACTGGCTGCTATATACCCCACCTGTGATGCTGAGCTGTATACTGCGCCCTGTGATGCTGAGCTGAGTACTCCTGACACAATATGTGGAATACAGGGGACGAAGTGGGTGGATTCTATAAGGGGTGGGGCTTATGAGAAGTGGGAGGGGTCAAAAAGGAAGGGCAGGGCCTGGTGCCCCCCCATCCTAAAACTTCACCAGCCACCACTGTGTTGAAGCAGAGAGCCAGAGACTGAAAGTCTCTGAGAACTGAGCGATCAGCAGTCTTTAAATCACTCAGTTCTTACTGGCAGGGGATTGATGCTGCATCCATCTAGGTAAGTATAAAATGTTTTTTTTTTTTTTTTTTTTTTTTGAAAGTCCATACTTCTCTTTTCACTATGTAGAAGCTGACATACCTAAACTTCTGCTTTAAACAGAAATGTTTGCATACTTATGCCCACCTGTACCAGTTTTGCGTGGGCTGTTTAAACAATCTCAGTAACACATAAAACACATGGCCAGGTTTAGTATCAGTACATCTGAATTCTTCTCTAGAATGAGCTGTGTTGTTCTGATGTTAGAGTTGTTCAGACATCAATGTTACTTCCAGGCAGTTAAACAAAGCTTACAACATGTGGTATGTATGCCTTCGCTGTCTCCTGTCTCTTGTTGTACTGTCCTCCGCAGTCAGTGTTCACTTCATAAATAAAACAGCAATAAACCTCCAGCTGTTCAAATGATGAGACTGTGCAAAGCGTCAGTCACTGTGTAGATATATGACATACTACTGCAGCTTCTATCGCAATGTGCTCCAGTTATAGAGATGTGCAGAAAAGCAATGACTTAACCGCTTGAGTACCGGCCTGTATACACCTCTTCATTGCCAGGTCAGTTATCAGTACTATGACAGTTTAAATGAAAATTACTCCACCATAACCCTGATTCCAAAGAGGCAGGCAGAGTTTTCTTTTGGTGGTATTTAAAAAAAAAAAAAAACACTGATGTTCTTATTTTTTACTATTTGAACTTTACTTTGGAAAAAAACAACAAAAAAACAAAGAAAAAACAGCTTTCCTTACTTTGTTTTAAACACAATGTACTGCAGGCGAGCGGCCGCTGTAGGTAACGCAATGTACCCATACGTCGCTGCCTACATCTGAGTTTAGGGCGCACGCAAGCCCCTGCCCAGGACTTGCTGCGATTGTACACAGCGGGAGCCTGTCAGCAAGTCCAGGCCAATGATCCAGGGCCAGGACCTGCTGATTTGCTGTATGCTATCACAACCTAGAGCTCTGTGTTGGTAAACAACACAGAGCTCTGTACAGAGGGAGCGATCTGTCAGTTTCTGAAACTGAGAGATCTAGAAGTAAAAACAGCAAACTTTACTCACATTACACATTGTTAAGCACACACTTAACCCCTTGATCGCCCTAGATGTTAACTCCTTCCCCGTCAGTGTCATTAGTACTGTGACAGTGTATAGTATTATCACTGAATGTCACTGGTGATGTCAGGGCCAGTCAATTCCTCCCAGAGTCAGTTAGTGTCAGATTTCCTGTTGTACTATTACAGCCCTATTATAAGTCGCTGATCGCCAACATAAGTAGTATAAAAAAAAAAAAAATGAAAAAATAAAAACTCCAGCATATATACCATAGTTTGTAGGCCCTTTAACTTTCACACAGACCAATCAATATACACTTATTGGGATTTTTTTTTTTTATTAAAAACATGTAGCAGATTATATTTTGGCCAAAATGTATAATGTATAATATATAGATCACCATTTTTAATAGCAGAAAGTAAAAAATATAGTTTTCAGGTTTTTTTTTTGTTTAGATCGCAAAAAATAAATCTAGAACTAATGAATGAATGATTATTTCATTATTATTACCTCATCCCTCTGTTGTAAATGTAACCACTGTGCAGTTTTTCCTGTGACTGGTTAGCACAGCGATCATATGGTACAGAGCTGCTAAGAACAGCTCTGTATACTTTGCCAATGACTTGAGCCTTCCAATGATGGCTTGGTTCATAACCATCAGATACAAATGTACTCAAGCGTACACACGTGTGAGGGCCATGTTTTTCCTGCACAGGATGCACAGGTGTTCCACGCTTCCACATGTAGTCCCACTCAAGGCAACTGAGACACAGTGGCTGCACAGACAGGGCCACTGCTCCCAATTTGACACCCGTGTAGGAGTCCACAAACACAGACAGTGTGAGTTACGGGACCTACACCCACACAGATGTCAAACTGGGAGCAGTGGCTGTGTCTGTGCTTCCCAAATGACATGAATGGAACTGCATGAAGGGAGATACAAAGAACACCTGTGCATCCTGTGCAAGCAAAACCCACCCCTTACACGGTGCATGCTTAAAGTGGATGTAAATCCAATTCATGAAATTTGAGAAGGGCACATAGATCTGCAGTGTTTATCTC
This sequence comes from Glandirana rugosa, assembly GCA_018402905.1. Lineage (NCBI taxonomy): Eukaryota > Metazoa > Chordata > Amphibia > Anura > Ranidae > Glandirana > Glandirana rugosa. The sequence goes on from BLSH010191986.1 coordinate 746,828, forward strand.
TCTTCAAAGAACTATGTCTCGTAGCGGTCTCTTCCTCCCAAGCTCTGTTATCAGCCTGATAAATTCTCATACGTTCTCCGAAACAGGAGATAGAATTGTGTGTCGGGGGAGGTTGCTATAAATAGATTAGCAGTCAAATTGCTATCTAAGAGCAAAACTATGCACATTGCTTTCTTCCTTTGAGGAGAGGGGGCGTGTGCCTTTCCTCCAATCAGCTGTCTTGGCTGTATTCCAATGACCCACTCCCAGGTAACCAGGAAGAGAATGTTAACACAATCTCCACAATATCCACAGGATATTTACAGATGAAGACAGCAGATATACATGTAATACTTATATAGGGAGATTTGTTCCATCTCTGTGTATCATCTGAGGTTGTTCACTTCATTGGGTATAAGGAGGGTTTACATCCACTTTAAGTATGCCCGTTTAAACGAGGCCTTAGTGGATGCACTTGCCACCTGAGGGTGATTTCTGTATTGCGGTTTGTAAATGAAAACAAATATCTACCACTTTGCCATTCAAAAATGTACAGTGGAACACACGTATTTTAAAGGTATGTCAAAGCACTATTGTCAAGATCCTTCCAGAGCCTAGAGCAGCTCTGTGATGTCAGCAGACTGTAAAATATAGCCCACTGTTGGCTGATTCTGGGTCACAGCAGAGCACAAGTAAGTGAACTCCTGTGATCCAGGAGAGGAATATGGCCAAAAAGTCTTGGCCATACTTCTCTTTTAATACAAAATGTAACAATAAAATAACATTAAAGCGGTTGTATCACCTAAATTTGATTTTTACCTACAGGTAAGCCTATAATAAGGCTTACCTGTAGGTAAAAAAAAAAATCTCCTAAACCTCTACGGTTTAGGTAGACATTCTCACTGCAAGCGCCAATTAATTCTCATGGTTTGTAAACGCGGCAACTTTTGCGCAAACCAATCAATAGACGCTGATTGCAATTTTTTTTACCACAAATATATATATATATATCTCGGCCAAAACGGATGAATAAATGAAAAAGTAAAAAATATTTTTTTTTCAAGTGTTGCACTTTTTTGGTTTATAGCGGTGATCAGAAGTGACGCAGTGGTGATCAAATACCACCAAAAGCTCTATTTGTGGGAAAAAAAGGACACCAATTTTGTTTGGGTACAACGTCGCACGACCGCGCAATTGTCAGTTAAAGCGACGCAGTGCCGAATCGCAAAAAGTGCTCTGGTCCTAATGTGGGAAATCCTTCCAGGGCTTAAGTGGTTAAAGAAGTTGTAAAGTCAGAAGGTTTTTTATCTGAATGCATTCTATGCATTCAGATAAAAAGCCTTCTGTGAGCAACAGCCCCCCTCGCCCCCCCTAATACTTACCGGAGCTCCCTCTCTGTCCAACAGTGTCTAGGCCAGTCTTTCTCAACCTTTTCAACACCAAGAAACTCTTGAAATAATTCTCCGGTCTCAGGGAACCCCTGATAAAAATTAAAAATCTACAACTCATGATACAGTAGTGTGATGGTCAATGGAAAGAATGCTCATTACAGTTGTGGTCATTGAGAAGAATTACCCTCTTACAGATGGCTAAAAAGATCAATGATATCATTGGGAATTTATCTGAGAAGTAGAAATTGACTGTTGCTCAAGGAACCCTCAGTAACCTCTGGAGGAACCCTGGTTGAGAAACAGTGGTCTAGCCCATCCAGGACTCCCCCTCCTATTTGGCTGAGACACAGCAGCGGCGCCATTGGCTTCCGCTGCTGTCAATCACAATCAGTTAGCCAATCAGGAGACGGAGGGCGGGCCCAAACTGCAGCTCCGTGTCGGAATGGACACACAGAGCTCCAGCCCAGCTGGGGTGCCCGCATGGCAAGCTGCTTGCTCTGGGGTTACTCAACAGGAGGGGGGGGGGGGGCAGGAGTGCCGAAGAGGGACCTGAGAAAAGGATGATCTGGGCTGCTCTGTGCAAATCCACTGCAACAGAGCAGGTAAGGATAACATGTTTGTTACTATTATAGAAAAAAAAAAAAGACTTTACAATCATTTTAGACATAGCATGACATGACAGTGTGTCAACTTTATCTATCCTACATACCCATGAGTCCACAGATATCTTGATTCTCCACCCATTACTAGAAGGCTTCGGCGTGGCACCATAACTGGTACACTGAGACCATTTGGATGCTTGAAGTCCATGATGATCTGTAATAATGTTTAATTAATATTTAGAATGCCATTTATAATCCACATATTTATAAATATGTAAGTGAAAAAAAAAGTTTGTAAAATTTACATAAGAAAATATACCGTTAGTGAAATAAAAGCTGCATGAGTTTAATTATTTTTTAATATTGTTATTTATTCCTAGATGAGGTTCACAGTTTGTTGGCCCAAGTGGCAGCCAATAAAACTGAAAGAGGAAGAGCATGCATACTTTTTGGTAACCAATCAAAGCTGGGTTAATCAATGATAGTCTGAATGTGACTGATTTGTTAAGTTAAGACATTTTTTTTTTTACTTGGAGGAGGGGAGGGGAGGGGGCATTATAAATAATGCTCATTGCATTGCTATATCTTGAAGAGGAAGTTCTTCCCAAAATGAACATTAAACAGCCATATAACACAAGTATGTTAATAAACGAACGCCATGCTTCACATCATGCACGAGGAAGTGTGTTCATGCGGTTTTCAGTCTAATTTTGCAATCACAAACAAGTGACACCATGGGGTTGATTTACTAAAACTGGAGAGTGCAAAATCTGGTGAAGCTCTGCATAGAAACCAATCAGCTTCCATTTTTTTTTTTGTCAAAGCTTAACTGAACAAGCTGAAGTTAGACGCTGATTGGCTGCCATGCAGAGCTGCACCAGATTTTGCACCCTCCAGTTTTAGTAAATCAACCCCCATGAATTGCACCATGAAGTACATGAGTAATGAGTAATTCTAGGGTGAACTTCTACTTTAAAGGATATGTGCACTTTCAGACAAAATTATCATTTTTTTTCCCCCTACCCCAACTTAACCAATTCTCACCTGGCCTACAGCAGATTGACGGCTGGGCGGGATGCTCCTCCCGGTCACACCGCTTGTGCGAGCCTCTAGGGGCACGCAGAGCAGCGATCAGTGGTGAGCCATGTCCCTAAGACACAGCACATCACCAATCAGGCTTAAGAACCAATGACATTAGCTCTTTACCATGTGATCAGCTGTGTTCGATGACAGCAGATCCCATGTAAACAAATGCTGGTTATCAGCATTTCCTTTCCTTAGCGCTGTTAGTGTGTGAGAAAAGGAAAGCAGATAAGCATTTTTTTCTGTGACAAAGACATTTACACTAATAATCAAAGCACTGATCATCAGTGCAGCCCCATCAAAACAGTGCAGCATATCAGTGCCCATTAGTGCAGCATATCAGTGCCCTCTTATTAGTGCAGCCTGATCGGTGCCTCTTCATTAGTGCCCGTCAGTGAAGCCTCATCAGCGCACATCAGTTTTGTTTAGCAAGAAAAAAAAACCCAGTGGTGATTAAATACCACCAAAAGAAAGCTCTATCTGTCTCAAAAAATTTCAGTTGGGTTGCATGACTACGCAATTGTCATTCAACCTGCGATGGTACTGAAAGCTGAAAACTGGCCTGGGCAGGAAGGGGGTAAAAGTTTCCTAAGTACCCCACCCTTCCTTTTACTCAGATACATATTTACCTCAACCCCGCAGACTCCTGCAATGTTTACATCCATCCAAAAAATCTTCTTTGCTGCATCTATCCCTGCACAGTTATATCCATAGACTTTCAAGGAGCATCTCCCGAGCTTCTATTACAGGTGACAGCCACATAGAAGTCTGTGGGGATCAACTGTATATAAGAAGATTTTGCAGAAAGATACAAATAATTCTTTGAGTGCATTAAAGTGGTTGTAAACCTCACTGTATAGTTTATACCTATAGGTAAGCCTAGAATAAGGCTTACCTATAGGTACTGTAAATATCTCTTAAACGTGTGCCGTATAGGAGATTTACTGTATACTGCTAACGTGCTAGTATGTGATGCATACTAGCACATTATGCCTTTACTTTGCAGGGGAGGGGAAAAAATGTTTACTTCCTCTTTAACCCTTAAATTTCATTGTAATTATTATTTAATTTGGTTATCAGATTACTCTGTCCATTATTGCATTGCATAAAGTAAGGTAAGTAGCGTACTGCTTTGGCCAAGTAAACAGCAGGGATTTTTGAAAAAATTATCAGTGAAAAGAAATTATCACAAACTGTACTCAATTTCATCATGTGAAACACTTATAAATATTAGTGGTCCCATATGATGTTGTAATAATAGTTCTGTATTATGATGTTGTAATAATAGTTCTGTATTTTTCTTATATGATACAGTCTATGCTGAAAAAAAAAAAAAAGCTTTATTGTTATATGAAGGGGACCTATCATTAACATGGAATTCCAGGCTATTCCCAGCTACGCCTAAACCTGCTCCAACTCCCGTTCTAAATCTAAGTCTAGCTACCTTGTGAAAGGAAGATGCTTACACACTTACCTATTCTGAGGGTGCTCCGGTCCGGTCACATGATCAGCTCCTATCAATAGCTTCAGGGGAGAGGAGGGACAACCAACAATAACTTCCCCATAGTTTGTCCTTGGGTGCCTTACTGCACAGACATTTCCGCCATTGTTGGCGATCTCTCCTCTGCGCTAAAGCTGACCACTGAGGAGATGATGTGATCGGATCGCCCTCAGAATCGGCAAGTATACACATTGTCCATTCACAGGGTAGTTAGTATAGAAGGGAGTGGGAGCAGATTTAAGCTTAGTTAAGAATCCCACTTTAAGGCCTCATACACACGGACATTTTTACAGCCGCGTTTTTGAGCTTTTTTTACAGCTTAAAAAACACCTCTCCATGTTATTTAATGGACACACACACACGTTTTTGAGATATAAGTGGCATAGGCATTTTTAAGCTCCAAAAAAACTCCAGGACCAGCGCTTTCTGAGGCTAGAGAGCTGTAAAAATGCAGACGCCGCCATAAGCTGAAAAACACGGCTTAGCGTTGTATACACAGCATTAACCCTCGTCAGGCATTTCTCTGTCTCTATTCAAAATCAATGGTTCCCCTTTCTCTGAGTTCATCGACAGGCACAGCAACTCATTGGACTAAGTGGGTTATACTGCCCTCTTCGGGAGTTTACTAGGCAGAACAGGCAGTTCTAACAGCAAAAAGAACAGCAACAGACACAGCCCCTCCCAGGGGGCAGTCCCCACTAGCAAATAACCCCACCACCCAGCTCTGCTAGCTCAGTTCCTAACAAGCAGTACAACATCAAGAGGGGTGGGTGCTGTGCCTGTCGACGAACTCAGAGGGATTTTACGGTACGTCAAAAAATCCAGTTATTCGTTCGTCGACAGGCACAGCGACTCATTGGACTAAGTGGGATGTCCAAAAGCAGTGCCAAAAATGAGGGGTGGGTAACAGAACAACAACAGAACTACACCCAACCACCGAATCCTCAGTGAGGAACCAAACGTGTCTCGCACGGCCGTCTGCAAAGCTTTGCGGCCAATCGCAGCATCCGAGGATGCTAAAACCTCAACTTGTAAAACGGTGTGCACAGAGGACCAAGTAACCTCCTCGCACACTTGCGATTCAGACGCCTGACGTCTGAAAGCCCAGGAAGTGCTAATCACCCTGGTAGAGTGAGCCTTGACCAATAAAGGGGAGGCTCCAGACCCCGAACAGCATAGACTCGGGTCACCGTCTGTCTAAACCAACGCAAAATAGTGGCTGATGAGGCCGCCAAACCTTTTGGGGAACCATCCCCCACGACCAAGAGAGCATCAGACCTCCGAAAGGAGGCCGTGGTCGCCAGATACACCAGCAGGGCCCGACCAACGTCCAGGGAGTGCAAAGCAACTGAGATGCTTTGCACTCCTGAGATGGGCACGGGCATAACAAAGGAAAGACAAAGTTCTCATTGACATGGAAAGATGGCACCACCTTCGGCAAAAAAGAAAGGTGATGGGTGCAAGATGGCCTTATCCTTGTGTAGGACCAGATAGGGAAACCTACAGGATAGAGCCGCCAACTCAGACACCCGCCGAGCGGAGTGATAGCCATCAGGAAAAACCACCCTTTGCGTAAGCAGTTGCAGTGAAATTTCCCTGACATTCTCAAAAGGCGTTTCCTGAAGGACCGAGAGGACCAAACAGAGGTCCCATGGCACCAGAGGCGATCATACCTGGGGGGGGCACATGCCGAACCCCCTGCATAAAGGTAAAGATCAAAGAATGCGTCGCTAAAAAAAAAAAAAAAAAATGATCGCCAGAGCAGAAACCTGACCCTTGATAGTACTTAACTCCAGATTCTGGTCGAGGACCTTCTGTAGGAAGGTCAGCACCCGAGACACCGAGAATGAAAGAGGATTCCACCCCCCAGCTTCGCACCAGGCGAGGTAAGCCTTTCGGGTGCTGTGGCAAATCTTATGGGAAGTGGCCTTACGTGCCTTCAACATAGTGGGAATCATCAAGTCTGAGACACCGCAAACCCTCAACACCTGGGATTCAATAGCCAGGCCATTAAAGCCAGAGAGGGTAAGGCAGGGTGCAAGATGGGCCCCTGGGACAGAAGACCCTCCCGAAGCGGGAGTCGCCAGGGGACGTCCACCACCATTCGCCCTACGTCGGCATACCAAGGACGCCTTGGCCAGTCTGGGGCTACCAGAAAGATCAGAATACTCTCCATTTATATTCTGCGCAGAAGACGTGGAAGCAGCTTGAGAGGAGGAGAGGCATAGGTGAGTCGATACTGAGCCCACGGAGCTACCAGAGCATCCGCCAAGGGAAACCTTGTCCTGCTCACGAAGGTCTGCACCTTCCGATTGAGACGGGATGCTAGTAAGTCCACGTCCGGAGCACTACATCTCAGACAAATCTGAGGAAACACCTCCAGGTGGAGGGACCACTCTTCCAGATCCAGGCGCTCAGGTGGTCCGCCTGCCACCTTTCCACGCCCAGTATGTGAACGGCAGAGAATTCCGGAGCGTGGCTTTCTGCCCCCGAAAAATGGGGGCTACCTCAGAGGTCGCAGCCGAGCTTCACGTCCCACCCTGGTGATTCACGTAAGCCACGGCCGTGGCATTGTCCGACTGACTCTGGACAGGGCACCCATGCAGCCTCGATCCAATGGGAGAGGCAGTGCCAGATCGCCCGCAATTCCAGGGCTTTGATCGGGAGGCGAGACTCCCCCGGAGACCACCGTCCCTGGGTTGAGAGCAATCCCAGTATTCCGCCCCAGCCTATCAGGCTGGGGTCTGTTTTGATCACCGTCCAGCGAAGGGGGAGGAAAGACTGGGGAGCCGGGGCCCGCAACCACCAGAGCAGCGAGGCCCTCACCTAGCGATCCATCTCGCTCACCCGATCCAGTGGAGATGGGGACCTGTCCCATCTCAGGAGAATTGCCGAACACTGGGACAGCAGGAGACCTTCGTCTGGGCCACAACCAGGATCAGCCCCAGATACTCCAGGCGGTGAGACTTCGGGAGGTTGATCACCCACCCGAACACCTGCAGAGTGTGTCGGGTGAACGCCATGTCGTCCCTGAGCGCTGGAGCCGACTACGCACACAGGAGGTGGTCATCCAGATACGTTACCACGATGCCCTTCTGCCTCAGCAGAGCCAGAACCGGGGCCTGCAGTTTGGTGAAGACCCGAGGCGCAGAGGCCAGGCCAAATGGGAGAGCCACGAACTGGTAGTGCTCTTCCCCGACCGCAAGGCGCAGGAAGCACTGGTGCTGGGCGCAGATGGGGACATGCAGGTATGCATCCTTGATGTCGAGGGAGGCCAGGAAAACGCCCTGGTGCAGGGCCGCTACCACCGAGCGGACCGACTCCATCCGAAACCTGCGAACCCGCACATACCTGGTGAGGTCCTTCAGGTCCAGGATGGGACAAATCCCATCCTTCTTTGGAACCACGAAAAGGTTGGGATAAAAACCTTGGGAATGTTCCGCCCATGAAAGGGGAACAGGCAGCTGCAGGTTGGAGACGAAGAACCTGTATGAGGGGTGGGAACAAAGTTCTATGCTGCACCCTGAGGAGACCACCTCGAGGACCTAGTGGTCTGAAATGCAGAAGGGCCACCTGTCTGCGAACCCCAGGAGACGTCCCCCCACCCGAACACCGGGTGGGGGCAACCCTTCATGCGGAGGAGACCTTGACCACTGGCTTGATGTGCTTACGCTACCAGGGACGCTTCTGTCCACCTGCAAGGGCCTCGGTGGGCTGTGGATCCTAACCCGAGGAGCGGAAAAGGATGAAAGGGCTGCCTATGGGCCGGAAAGAAAGGGCCCTGCTGGCGACAGGACTCCGTAGTCCTCCTTGTCTCCGGGAGACAAGTGCATCATCTTTTTTTTTTTTTTTGTGAGGCTTTTGATAATCTCATCCAAGGAGGCCCAAAAGAGCCACCCACCCTGGAAAGGCAAGTCCGCTAGGGCCTTCATAGAAGTCTGGTCCGCCGACCAGCACTTCAGCCAAAGCCACCGCCTGGGCATCACAGAGACCGCAGACACCTTGTACATCAGGGAGGCCGCATCCAGGGCTGCAACACACAGATACTAGCCCATAGGCAAGCTGATCAGCGAGACCAACGCAACTAGGAGGAACCTGAGCCTTGCTCAACTCGTCATGCAACAGCTGCGCCCACACCGTGAGTGTTCGCGACACCAGCACAAAAGCCACAACGGGCTGCATGGATGATCCCGTCAAAACAAACAAGGATCTGACACAAGCTTCGGCCTTCCTATCAGCCGGATCCTTAAAGGACGGCGTGGCTCCCCCCCACGAGATAGGGGTTGCCCCATTCGGGAAAGACACAGGGGATCCACCACGGAGGGTGATGCCCACTTCCTTGACAGTATCTTCCCCAATGGGATACCAGCGAAACACTTAGGAATGGGGAGGGAGCTCTGGGGCTCCAGATAAGCCACATACGGGAAGACCTTAGCCGCACGGGCTGGTCTATGTGACCCGAAGGGGACGGGCACCCCCTACGAGGGTCCCACCGTATCTTCCAATTGCAGGGTCTCACACAGTGAGGTGATCAGAGCGTCTACTAGTGCCAGACTTGCCCTCACTACGGTGAGTGTCAGGGAGCTCGCCATCCAACAGCTCAAGGGGGGTCCAGGTTTGGGGTCCGTCGCGGTCGACTCAGAGCGAAGCATCCGGTCTAGTGCATGATGGCCAGCTGGGGAGACTACCTGGATCCAAGACTCAGCCTGTCACCCAGCGCGGCTGCTTGATTGTAGTCTTCATCTGTGAGGCTGTCCCAGGACAGCCGAAGTGGCCCAGAGAGGTACCACAGATCCCAACAGGGAGCCTAGGTCTAACTCCTTGCATTAGGCAGAAAAAACTGAGCTAGCAGAGCTGGGGTTGTCTGCCAGTGGGGACTGCCCCATGGGAGGGGCTGTGTCTGTTACTGTTCTTTTTGCTGTTAGAACTGCCTGTTCTGCCTAGTAAACTCCTGAAGAGGGCAGTATAAACCACTCAGTCCAATCAACTGTCGCTGTGCCTGTCAACGAACGAAAGAGAAATGGCGTAGAGTCCCCCCCAAATCCATACCAGACCCTTATCCGAGCACGCAGCCCAGCAGGTCAGGAAAGGGGGGAGCGAGCAAGCACCCCCCCTTCCTGGAACATACTAGGCCGCATTCCCTGAACAAAAGGGGGTAGCCCTGTGCCCCATGTTGATGAGGACAAGGGCCTCTTCCCGTCAACCCTGGCCAGTGGTTGTCGTGGTCTGCGGGCAGGGCTTATCGCAATCTGGAAGCCCCCTTTAACAAGGGGGCCCCCAGATCCCGGTCCCTCACCCTATGTGAATGAGTATGGTATACCCCTACCCATTCACAAAAAAAAACACTACATAGGTTTTTAAAGTATTTTATTAAATCAGCTCTGGTGTCTTCTCCCTCCTCCGGCATCTTCTTTCTTATCTCAGGTACTTATATAGCGCAGTCAATTTATGTATTACATATACATTGTACATTCACATCAGTCCCTACCCTCAAGGAGCTTACAATCTAAGGTCCCTAACTCACATTCATACATACACATACTAGGGCCAATTTAGACAGAATCAAATTAATCTACCAGCATGTCTTGAGTAGGGGAGGGAAACCGGAGTATTCGGAGGAAACCCACACAGGTACAGGGAGAACATGCAAACTCCAGTTAGGTAGTGTCGTGGTTGGGATTCGAACCAGCGACCCTTTTGCTGCTAGGCGAAAGTGCTAACCACTAAAGGTCTTCTGTCCTCTCCCTCTTTTGCCAGGTCTTCTCCGCTGTCTTCTCTTCCGATGTTGACATGATGCGATCTCCCGGACTAATGCTGGCTCCGCGCTGTGCAATGACTTATATTGGCATGGGATGGGGCCACCCGCTGACTTCATCCGGAGGCTCCGCCCCTTAGGACGTCACCACCCCATCATGCCTCGGGCGGTGACATCATATGGGGGCGGGGCATCGGGATGACATCAGTGGGTGGCCCCTTCTCCAGGAGGAGGGAGAAGAGCCAGAGAGGGAGAAAATGTCGTAGTGGGGTTTTTTTTACACTTTTTTTTTAGGTGAATGGCTAGGGGTACAATGTACCCTACACTCATTCACATAGGGTGGGGGCCGGGATCTTCGGGCTTCCAGATTCCGATAAGCCTTCCCCCGCAGACCCGACAACCACTGCCACAGGGTTGTCGGGAACAGGCCCTTGCCCTCATTAACATGCTCACTCGCTCGTCTCCCCCCCCCCCCACCTCTACTGTCCTGCCGGGCTGCGTGCTCGGATAAGGGTCTAGTATGGATTTTGGGGGGTTGCTCTTAAAATCCATACCAGACCTAAGGGTCTGGTATCTCTTGGGGGGGGGGGGGGGGTG
>BLSH010191986.1:759876-779578 GCA_018402905.1 Glandirana rugosa
TTAATAAATATCGTTTCAATCCCCCCCCCCCCCCCAAAGTCTAAAGGACAATGAACTTGCCTGTTGTTTACAAAGTTCCAGGCCTCCTGATGTTAACTGATGAATTTCCTTTAAGGGTTGTTAGATCAATGCCAGCATTCTGTAAGTTTGTGTAGCTATAATTTCTCCCTTGAATCAAGGAAAATCTGACCACCACTGGCCACAATGGGCACTTAAAGAGCCTGTGCATACCTAGAGGACCAGCACAGATTGTAATGGCTTTTTACAGAGTCTGGTCAATTCACAGACTCGCCATCCAAAAGCTATTTTTTTTCAGTACTGTATATGCATTACCGTAAATTGGAATGATATATTCCATTTTAAAAAACAGTGTTATAGTTTTTCAGACTGCAAAACGAAAAGCCTCTGGCATTATAAACAACACAGAACACAAACAGCCTCTGCATTAATAACTTTGCTATAAATAATTCACCAGGAAAATCTCTACAAAGTGCTTGTTAAATATTAATATTTCCCCTTTACAAAAAATGTAAAGGAATTAAAACAGCATTGGGCATATTGAGAGCGGGACCCTGTTGAAGGGCCCTCTTTTTTTCCTTCTTTCTGTCTCCTAGGGCCACAATGCTCATAGGTTGGCCATACCAGCAGCCGCTGTCAAGGCTCTCACCGCAATACAGATCCTTACAGAACACTTGTCCCTGGAAGGCTTTAGAAAAAGACTGCACCCTCCTCCTCCACAAGTTCATTTTGTTCCCCGTCAGCTTGTGGCAGGCAATGTAAATTTTACTATGCCCACATCATGTGTTCACGAACTTTCCCCTTTAGCAGGAACAGCAAAGACACTTCCAATGCAAACACATAAAACACAATCAAAATGGCTCCCCAGTTACAAAAACAAAGCCAGAAAGCAGTGTGCGCCTGCTCACACTTTAAAATCAATTAAAGTAGAACTAAGCAAAAACATGATACAATCTATTAGTAGAATTAACACAGCTGTTTTTGTATTCCTAAATCCCCCTGTAACATAATTTTATTACCTGTTGATCCCGTTGATAGGTCCTTTGATTTTACACTTACTCCTGTAACAAGGTGACAATGCTGTACATTCTGCAGTGAAATTGCTGCAGAGTTGTCACTTTGCGGACAGGATAATGTTAGGCCCCATTCACACTTGTGCGCCTTGTCAGGTGACTTTGGACCCCAAAGTTGCCTGACAAATCTCACCCAATGTGACTTGTGAATGTTGGCAATAAAAAAAAAATGGTGTGGGGTCCCCCCCAATGCATACCAGGCCCTTCAGGTCTGTTATGGATTTTAAGGGGAACCCCATGCCAAAATAATAAAAAAAAAAAAAAACCGGTGTGGGGTCCCCCCCTAGGTCCATACCAGACCCTTATCCGAGCATGGAGCCCGGGAGAGAACACCCCCGCCCGAACCATACCAGGCCACATGCCCTCAACATGGGAGGGGGGGGTGCTGTCTGCCCCCCCAAAGCACCTTTGACCCTATGTTGATGGGGATGAGGGCCTCTTCCCCACAACCCTGGCCGGTGGTTGTAGGGGTCTGCGAGTGGGGGGCTTATCAGAATCTGGGGCCTTCAGATCCCAGCCCCCCCCCATGTGAATGAATATGGGGTGCCATAGTACCCCTACCCATTCACCAAAAAATTGTAGACTAAAGACACAACACAACTTTTTGACACGTCCATTTAAAAAAAATGTCCACCAGTGTAGATCCAAGTCAATCATGCTGCCCGCCACCGACTCGAAAAAAGGAAAAAAAAAAAAACCCTTCTTTTTTTGGGTCGGCGGCAGGGGCAGCGTGATTGACGGATCTAAAACTTGTGTTGTGACCTCCTCTGTAACTCTAAATCGGTAACCTGTAAAACTTTTTAAAGCATTGCCTATGGAGGTTTTTAAAGAGGAGGTCCACCCAACCTTCCAAAACTTAAAAGCCAGCAGCTACACATACTGTAGCTACTGGCTTTTAATAATAGGACATTTACCTGTCCTGGAGTCCAGCGATGTCGACACCCCAGCTGATGTTTCCATCAGCTGTCGGGTACTGCCCCTGCTATTGCCGGTAAGCAAACCTGGCAGTGAAGCATTACGGCTTTAAGGCCGGGTCCCTACTGCGCGTGCGCGAGGCGCTCTCCTAGTGGCCCGGCGGCGGAGGAAGAAGGAGGGCCGAGTTGCTGACTTAATTCGCCATGGTCCGGTCTCCCAGAATCCAGGTATCCACTAACCCCCCCCCCCCCCCCCAAAGGTGCCAAACGTGGCACCGGAGGGGGAGACAAATGAGCGGAAGTTCCACTTTTGGGGTGCCATTCCACAAGTGTGCAGAATTTTAAAGCGTGACATGTTCGGTATCTATTTACTTGCCGTAAAATCATCTTTTATGTCTTACCAAAAAATGGGCTATATATTGTGTTTTTTTTGCATTAAAAAACTTGTAACAATTATATATAATGTTTGGGAGTTCTGAGTAATTTTCTAGCATAAAAATGATGATTTTTTACATGTAGGAGAGAAATGCCAGAATTGACTCGATAGGAAAGTAGTTAGGCAGAGGACAACTAAACAATGACCAATGCCTTCACCCATGACTGGCCTTTGCAGCAAGGAGCATTGGAGGGCAACAAACAACAAAAAAAGGGGCCAAGGATAAATCCAAGGCAAATACCAAGCTCTACTTATCGGCCAGCCTGCGATCAGCCTGCAAAGGGTAGTCATAGGTGAAGGCAATGGTCATTGTTTAGTACGTCTGTTTTTTGGTCAGGTTTGGTTCACCTATTTTGGACTACAGATCACAGGGTGCCTTGGCGGTGCCTGTAGCTTACGCATTTGCAAATTTGTGCAGCTAAACCCCTGTTATTAAATGCATATTGTTAGGTAAATCTGGTTGGTCGCAGGCTGGCCGGTAAGTAGAGCTTGGTATTTGCCTTGGATTTATCCTTGGACCCTTTTTTTGCTAGGCAGAGGACAGGCAAATTAAAGCCCAACTCCAGCTAGATTTTTTTTAAAGCAGTTACAACGTTCTGTCTTTTGGAGGAAACTTTAAAAAATATAAATAAAATGCGGCTGTAACTGTCACTTGCTGCACACCACTTGGCCTGTATGAAAAAAGTGGAGAAAAAGAAAACTAAAGGCACATGAAATGGAACGGATATAAGGAAAAATGTCATTACAGGTATTACCACATACAAATAGCAGAATAAAATATCTGTCACTATAGTGGGCCCAATAAACTTTACATATCAGTCTGTCTGCTTGATGTTTCACTTTCTGACTGTGAGGGACAGCGAAACTTGAGATGAATGTTGTAAATCCCTACACAGCAGCTCACATCAACTATTTCCAATCAGCAGAAAGTACTGGATGATTCTGCATTAGATATATAATGTATAGAATGATGTCTGCTACACACAGAAGTGCTTCATTTCTAATTACAGGTTCATAAGGTTTTATAACAATAAAGCAGATTTAGGCCTTGTGCACATGCATTTAGCTTCACTGAATGAGGCTCTGGCATTTAGCTTCGGGCAGAGGGCACAGGAGTGCCATCCAACCCCACTGCCGGCAGCCTGTCAAACTGTATAAGAGGCTGACAGCTACTGCCGCTGGACAGGGCTGAATGGTGGACCTAGGAGTTCAAACATTTAGGGCAGTATGTGCCCAGGGACAAATGACCAGAATGTAAGAAGCCTGCATTCCTGGCATTCATCCACGGGTACATACTCCCATAAATGCTTGTACCGCTAGGTGTACCATCCCTGGTGGAGGCTACAAGTGGCAGTGCCAACAAAAATTGGGCAGGCATGATCCACTGCTGTCACTCTCAGCAAGCTAGCCTACAGCAAAAAGACATGAAGTGGCTGAAAGAGGCTGTAGGAGATCACCAGAGTTGGGAATAACAAAAAAAAATGTAAAAAAAAAAGTGTTTATGACACACAATGCTCTGGCACACTAAAAGTTGTGTAGTTATGGTTTAGCTCCACATGCTTGTTCTCTAATCAGTTTGCACCATGTCCTGGAGTAGAAAAAAAGTGCACTTTACAACATTTTCTTTTTGCCTTTACAGTATTGTTAAACATATCCACATTTTCACGCATTGTTGCTCCTCACACACACAGGGCAGCCCATTCATTTTAATGGGCTGCCCAACACGTGAAAAACTCAGCAAAGAAACTCAAGCGTTTCTTTGAGGTTTTCTATTTTTTTTTAACTACATGTTTTTCATGTGCAAAAACCACATGTCTTGCTTGCCTCATTTGGTGGAAAAGAACAATGAATGGCACCCACAAGCACAACACTAGTTTTTGCTGGACCAGTTGAATTTCAATCAGTGTATGGCCAGCTCTCCACAGGTCACTGCAGAAGCTTCTCTAATGGGTTTCTGCTAGTTGAATGGGACGATGGATACCAACCTTGGCAGGAGTGCACACAATCAGAAATCAAAGCATTATTAAACATCTCAGGAAGCGTGTAGATATGATAATGTAGTGGTCTACAAATGCATCTAAAACAGTCACAAGTGGTAGAGAAAGAGGGTAGGGAGGAAAAATACCACTTTTTTACAGTTATTAAGATTTCAGTATATTTCTTAAGTGTATAAAATAAACCAATTATGGAAGGAAAATCAAGGCTGCCAATGTTCTTTTGAAAATGCTGGTTTTCTGGCTGCCTCTGGCTCCCAAACTTTAGAATTCACCTGCCTGGAACAAGCATGTCAAACACCTGATTAGCATTTCAGTTGTGGGTCTACCTGGTAGCCATACTAATCCTCTGAATTTCAAGCTTTCTAAATAACTGGTCCAGAACAATTATGCGGAAGAGACCCTTTGCCTTCACACATGGATAGTGAAGGACTGTAGGTAGATATAAAAAGGTCCCCATTTGATTCAGTTATGTATTAATAAAATCATCAAATGTACATTAACCCCTTCACGCTGACGTAACACATATTTGCAGCCTCACGGAAGTGGGCTTTTTTTCCGTGTGGCTGCATATATGCGTATTTCCCTTTGTGCTGGGAGCGTGCCGCACAGCGTGCTCCCAGCACAGAGACCGGGCTCTCACCAAGAGCCCCAGGTCTCGTACCAACGATCGGGATCCGGGACTGTCTGTTACAGGTCCCCTGATCGCTGTGATAGCCTCTGATTGGCTATCAAAGTGATCACCTCTGATTGGCTATCACAGTGATCAGTCACTGTGAGCTCGCCCCTGTGTTACATGTTCCTCTTCTTGCAGGAGATAAAATGTAAACAATCCAAAGTGTGTAAAAAAAAAAAAAAAAAATTTAAATAAAGAAAAAAATAACAAGATCAAGGTTTGCCATGGTTAGTGTTAGGGTCAAGGTCAAAGCCGAAGGTCATGGTCAACATATTTTGGGTAGAGTTAAACATTTTTTTAAATTAGTATCAGTGCCAGTTAGTTTCGGTGTGTTTTAGGCAGGATAAAAAAAATTGCAAAATGCACAATAAATAAGTAGATATCCAATCCGTTACCATTTACCACCAAAAGAAAGCCCAATTTGTCCTGAAAAAACAAGGTATAACCCACCTGGATATACTAAGTAGTTGTGACGATATGTACAATTTTACTAACACGTGTCAAAAATTGTGCTTAGGCATTTAATTTGTTTTATCCTTAGGCGTGAATGGGGTTAAACAGTACCACAAACTCCTATTACTGTATATCTGGGAAAGGAAATGGTTGCAACGTTAGCAAATGAGGTTGTGCTACACTGAAAAATTTTACCAGTCTAACACTTGGATCTTACAGAAGGAGAGAGAACAGGAGTGATCTCATCGATAAGATGCCAGTCCTTCAATGTTGACTATGAAGTGGGGTGGGCCACTAACCAAACTGTACTGTATGAAGAAAAGTAAGGTCACCAATTTAGCTACGCGGTTTGGCAGGGGTGCCTGGATTATAAAATTGGTTGAAGAGAATAACAAATGTGTTAGTTTGTCTGGAGTTTTGATTAAAAGTGATTGTAAAGGTTCATTTTTTTTGTAAAATAATAAACATGTTATACTTACCTGCTCTGTGCAAGGGTTTTTCACAGAGCTGCCCCAATCCTCCTTTCCTGGGGTGTCCCGGCGGCGCTCCTGGCCCCTCTTCTCCAATGGGTGCCCCCATGGACAGAAGCTTTCCATGGGGGCATCCGTGCGACCTTGTTCCCAAGTCCTGCTGCTGTGTCCATTGACACAGACAGCAGGACTTGGCCCCACCCCCGGGTCCTGTGTCACTAGATTTGACTGACAGCAGCAGAAGCCAACGGCTCCTGCAGCTAATCTACCCAATGAGGACTGGAGCCCGCGGCTGGAGCTGCTGGGTTTTTGCTCGTCGCTGAGACGATCGGATTCAGGTAAGAAAAGGGGGGGCAGCTGCAGTGCAAAAGGTTTTTCACCTTAATGCATAGAATGCATTAAGGTGAAAAACCTTGAGGGTTTACAAATCCTTTAAGGTAAAATAGAATGAAAGGAAGTGCAAGATACCATAGTAATAGCTATAGTAGGAGGGCAAAGCCGGAAAACTTAGGTGCCAAGATATAAAAAGAAAGGGCATCATTTTGCACTGAATTAAAGGATACGTTCGCCTTTTGTAAAAAATAAATAAAGAAATGCATATCTTTTTGCAGGTAAAAAAAAAAGTTAAAACTACTAAAAAAAATGTATTTTTTTTTTTTTATATTGCAGCCTGTAAGGCATTGCCAGGATCCTGCAGATCCCAGTCAGCTGCCTGTCAGTACCTCCCGTGTGGACAAACAGTTACAGAAATTGCAGGAACAATCAATGAACTACGAGAGCGCTCACCAGCATCCTCGTAGTTCATTGAGAACTCCAAGCCGTCTGCCACAGTGGCTGATGGTACTTGTACTTAATTCATTCACAGAAGTTTTTGAATGAATGACACAGCTGTAAGGGCAGAGCCCTGCATGGCCACACTGTTTTTAAATAGTGACAGCGGGTGCAGGGAGAGGATCCCCGTCCGCTGTCACGGGGGAAATTGGGAAGTGCAGGCAGGTGCTGTATTGTAACATATTACATTACACCTAAATACAGGTGAAAGATATGGTGAACTTATTTCTTAACAGAGCAAAATGTAATGACTATCTTGTCTGAGAACAGAATTCCAGCATCCAAAGGGTTAAATGACATGCACATATTAAACTTTCCCCAACAATTTGAAGTTCTGCTAATTAGAACTTCTCGTTTTCTTACTGATGGAAGTTAATTAATGTGTCCTATATTAAATTGTGTGAAACAAGGAAATGCTATTTATCTTTGCTGCTTTTCTGAGGTTTGTAGAGACGTATCATTCCCCAATTATTGAAATGAGCTGGCAAAGGCAGCATTCATTTCAGCTTCATGAGCTGCCAATAAACAATGCCACCAGTGGAGCAGAAAAATCGATTAAAACTTTAAACTGAGATCAGAATGAGAAGGACCACAGTGAGAAGAAAATCTTGTTGTCGATTAAACACTTTTCATGCTCCGGTACAAACCGTACAGAAAGGAAAGAAGTAAACAAACCCCAAACAAGCTGTAAGACATATATGGCTACACCACAGGAACAAACAAGTGCTAATCTGAATGCTAAATAAAACTGCCATTGAAAAGTTAAGTTCCGAAATTAAACTCTCTTTTGTTTCTTTTTGTGAGAAAAGGTGGACTTTTCTATTGGCTTTCAGAGTATGCTAAGCTTTACCCTGGAACTTAATTTAACCACTTCAGCCCTGGAATGTTAATCCCCCTTCATGACCAGGCCATTCTTTGTGATACGGCAATGCGTTACTTTAACTGACAATTGCGCGGCCTTGCGACGCTGTACACAAGAAAAAAGATGTTCTTTTTCCCCACAAAATATATAAAACAAATCCAATAAAAAAAAAAAATAGGAAAAAAAATCAAACATCTTCACCAATTTAGGCTAATATGTATTCTTCTATGTATATTTGGTAAAAAAAAAAAAATCACAAAAAGCGCATATTGATTGGTTTGCGCAAAAGTTATAGCGTCTACAAATGAATGGGATATTTATTTTTTTACTAGTAATGGCGGCGATCAGCGACTTTTAGCGAGACTGCGATATTGCGGCGGACAAGTCGGACACTTAGTCATACTGCTTGTACTATAAGACGACAGAGATCCGTTTTCCTGCTTAGCAGAAACACAAGATCTCGGTCTTCTCCCATCACAGAACAGTAATCTGCCTTGTTTACATAGGCAGACCGGCGTTCTGTCTGCCTCGGGAACGATTGGCAGGTCCCGGCAGACATTGTGTCCATTCACAGTGGGAGCTGGTCGCCGGTGGCACAGACCAGGAAGAGTGAAATCACGTACAGGTACATACGGGAGAGGCCACCCTGATGCAGTAAATGTAAATGGGGCGGTCCAGAAGCTGTTAAAGCCCAACTCCTGGTTTACTATTATTTTAAATACTTGGCTTGGGCCAAGCTGGCCCAGACAAACGAATTCCTTTACTAACAGATGCTGTCAGCGCTGTATAAACTGTATGTAGCAGAGAGGTAGGACAACATCACAATTTTCACATCAGCCAATTAGAGGAAGCCCACACGGCTCTCTCCTCCTCCCTGCAGCTGTTCGAACAGCTACAGTATCTCACAAAAGTGAGTACACCCCTCACATTTTTGTAAATATTCTATTATATCTTTTCATGTGACAACACTGAAGAAATCACACTTTGCTACAATGTAAAGTAGTAAGTGTACAGCTTGTAGAACAGTGTAAATTTGCTGTCCCCTCAAAATAACGCAACACAGCCATTAATGTCTAAACTGCTGGCAACAAAAGTGAGTACACTCCCTAAGTGAAAATGTCAATATTTTGTGTAGCCACCATTATTTTCCAGCACTGCCTTAACGCTCTTGGGCATGGAGTTCACCAGAGCTTCACAGATTGCCACTGGAGTTCTCTTCCACTCCTCCATGACGACATCACGGAGCTGGTGGATGTTAGAGACCTTGCCCTCCTCCACCTCCCGTTTGAGGATGCCCACAGATGCTCAATAGGGTTTAGGTCTGGAGACATGCTTGGCCAGTCCATCACCTTTAGCCTCATCTTCTTTAGCAAGGCAGTGGTCGTCCTGGAGGTGTGTTTGGGGTCTTTATGTGGCTGCTGCTTCAGTATGTCACAGTACATGTTAGCATTCATGGTTCCCTCAATGAACTGTAGCTCCCCAGTGCCGGCAGCACTCATGCAGCCCCAGACCATGACACCCCCACCACTATGCTTGACTGCAGGCAAAACACACTTGTCATTGTACTCCTCACCTGGTTGCCACCACAAACCCTTGACACAATCTGAACCAAGTAAGTTTATTTTGTTCTCATCAGACCACAGGACATGGTTCCAGCAATCCATGTCCTTAGTCTGCTTGTCTTCAGCAAACTGTTTGCGGGCTTTCTTGTGCATCATCTTTAGAAGAGGCTTGCTTCTGGGACGACAGCCATGCAAACCAATTTGATGCAGTGTGCAGATTATGGTCTGAGCACTGACAGGCTGACGCCCCACCCCTTCAACCTCTGCAACAATGTTGGCCGCACTCATACGTCTATTTCCCAAAGACAACCTCTGGATATGATGCTGAGTACGTGCACTCAACTTCTTTGATCGACCATGGCGAAACCTGTTCTGAGTGGACCCTGTCCTGTTAAACTGCTGTATGGTCTTGGCCAACATGCTGCAGCCCAGTTTGCAATCTTCTTATAGCCTAGGTCAGTGATGGCGAACCACTGGCACGCGTGCCATAGCTGGCATGCAGAGCCATGGCACGCGTGCCATAGCTGGCACGCAGAGCCATCTCCGTGGGCACACAAGAGAGTCCAGGTTTGCGGCGGTGAGAGCGCGGCAGCAAGCAGCAGCGAGGTAAAGGAATCTATCTGCATGAGTATGTGGGCAGCCCCGCAGCCTCTGCGAGGAAGGTTGCAGGCCTGAGAGCACGGGAGGGAGAGAAGAGCCTCATCGCCTCCTTGATGGCTGAAGAGTTACATAGTTACATAGTTAGTCGGGTTGAAAAAAGACACAAGTCCATCCAGTGGTGAGCAGCGGGCGCAGCATACCCGGCCCCTGGACTTAAACCTCCTCTTCAACAGTGAGGCCTAGAGAATAAGCTGACAGGGGGCCCGGAAGACTAGGAAAAGTGGCAGGCACAGGCTACGAGGGAGCCACTGGATGGAACAGAGCAGGGAGCTCCCCCAGATCAAGTACGGAGACTGGCAGCCCTCCCTCTGTGTCCCCCTCTCTCTCACACCTCTCTGTTCCCCACTCTCTCTCAGCCCCCCCTCTTTCTCAGCCCCACCTCTCTTTGTTGCCCCTCTCTCTCTCACACACCCCTCTCTGTCTGCCCCCCCTCTCTCACAACCCCTTCTGTCTCTTAACCCCCCCTCTCTCACACACCCCCATCTCTCTCTCGCTAATTGCAGTGTTGGCACTTTGAAATAAAGAAGTTGGTTTTGTGTTGCAGTTTGGGCACTCTGCCTCAAAAAGGTTCACCATCACTGGCCTAGGCCATCTTTATGTAGAGCAACAATTCTTTTTTTTTCAGATCCTCAGAGTTTTTTGCCATAAGGTGCCATGTTGAACTTCCAGTGACCAGTATGAGAGAGTGAGAGCGATAAAACCAAATTTAACACACCTGCTCCCAATTCACACCTGAGACCTTGTAACACTAACGAGTCACATGACACTGGGGAGGGAAAATGGCTAATTGGGTCCCAATTTGGACATTTTCACTTAGGGGTGTACTCACTTTTGTTGCTAGCGGTTTAGACATTAATGTCTGTGTGCTGCTTTATTTTCAGAGGACGGCAAATTTACAGTGTTATACAAGCTGTACACTCACTACTTTTCATTGTAGCAACGTGTCATTTCTTCAGTGTTGTCACATGAAAAGAGGGGTGTACTCACTGTTGTGAGATACTGTATGTGAACTATTGCCGGCAAAGCGGAAAGCTGTAGTGTCCCTGACATGTCCTTAACAGCTGATGATGTCATTGGTTGGTAGGACGCTGGTGGGCAGTCGGCACGCACAACTTTCTGCTTATCCGGCAGTAGTTCACATAGTTCATATAGCTGCAGGGGGGAGGAGAGAGCCCAGCGGCATGTGCTCTCTCTCTCTCCTCGTAAAGTCACAGTGCACAGGAGTTAACACAAAGTATCGCTCAAACCGGGACGTGCCTGCGGCATCCCGAGGACACTTTGTGGCACCCCAGTTGAAAGACCCTGATTTAAAGTAAGAATATACCTAGGAGCTAGGCTTTGAAGTAAAACACCACTATTATTTTTATCTCCAATGGACACATAATATAGGCCCAAAGCAGTTTAAAAATAATAAAACATTCTGTCAAAAACAACTTTTGGTGGCTTTTCTGTTTATGTGGTGCATGTGTTTCTTACTTGTAGGCATAGCTATTTAAAAAAAAAAAAAAAAAATAGAGGCCGTTTGACCTAAGATAATTACCATGGACTCTCAGTGACTTAAAGTGGAACTCTGAGCATTAAGGTGGAGTTCCAACCAAAAGTAGAACCTTGGCTTATCTGCTTCCTCGCCCCCCCCCCCCCCTTCTGGTGCCACATTTGGCACCTTTCAGGGGGGAGGGGAGAATGGGTACCTATTTTTGAAAGGTGCCCTTCCCCACTTTCGGGAGACAGCGCAGTGGTGCCGTCCCTCTGAATTTTGGCCCCCCTCCTACTCCCTCTGCCGCCGGGCCAGTTAGAAAGCGCAGCGCACTTCGCACATGCGCAGTAGGGAACTGGCTGTGAAGCTATAAGGCTTTACTGTCTGTTTCCCTTATGACGAATGGCGGCAGCAGCAGCCGAAAATCGGCTGGGGTGCTGACATCACGGGCTCCCTGGACAGGTAAGTGCCCATATATTAAAAGTCAGCAGCTACAGTATTTGTAGCTGCTGAATTTTATTTTTTTTCCCCAGGTGGATCCCCCAAATGCTCCACCTTGTCCAGTGAAAGAACACTTTGTATTCATTGAGAAAATACAAAGTCTTCTCTGAATGGCACCATTGCTGCATGAGCGACTACCTGTGCTCTGTAAGAAGGGCAGATACTTGTCACAAGACACGCAAGCTGGCGGCAATAACTGTAGCAGCAGTGCCTATTACAGTGATTTTCAGCTTCTGTAAGCATCTTACAGGTATGACACATACATACTTACAAGCTGGACCAATGTAACTATGCAAAATAAAGGCATACCTGGAATTCAGCTTTAATGTTTTACAAAATGTAAGCTGTGCTGTCAGGATTCAGTTCCTAATATTAGTTGCTCTCCAGTAACAGAGAAAAGAAGATAAGAGTTAAATGGTTACATTAGTGATTTCTAGAGTATCGGATTTAAAATCAAAGCCTTGGTTTTAGACTGGGATTGTTCTTTAAAGAGGTCCTTCAGCTTACACACCCCACATTTTTTTTTCTTCTGTCAACAGACACCGCTGGGTCCGGCGCTGACATCATGCTTGTGACGTCTTCGTGATAGCTAGCAGAACATCATTAGCGAGGCCCCTCACGATGATGTGCCGCTAGGCCCACCCACTTCCAACATACTGAGAGACTAAAGGCCTCCTTGGGATATGTGATGTGCATGTAATTCATCTAGGCCAGGGGTAGGCAACCTGTGGCCCTCCAGCTGTTGTGGAACTACGTTTCCCATGAGACATTGCAAGGCTGGCAGTTACAATTACTCCCAGAGGCATGATGGAACTTGTAGTTCTGCAACAGCTGGAGAGCCGCAGGTTGCCTACCCCTGATCTAGGCGAATGATGTGCATTGAGGGGGAGGGGCCGAGCCGTTTGCTGAAAAAAAAAAAGACTAAATGGAAAAAATACAAAACACTACTTACCTCTGCCCCTAAGCTCAAAGACACAATCTCATCTTCAAACGCTGAATGAGTATCGATGTGTGGGGGAATGCCTGGGAAAAAGTGGGAGCACATTAGTATTTTTCTCTTGGGTAAAAACCAAAACCAAAAAAAAAAACCAAAAAAACTTGTAGCCAATGTGTTTTATTTTACTATCCAAGAAAATGTTGTCAACACACATCCTCCCCTTTTCCACCCATTTTAATCATTTCCACAGCAGTGTCTAAGGCCTCATGTACACTGCTGCTGGTAAACGGACGTTTAGCGGCATTTGGACGTTTTTTTCAGCTGCCCCTGAACTCTCCTCTATGTTATCTTATCAGTACATAAACACAGGGTCGTTTATAGTCCGTTCTATGCAGTTGAGTTTAGAGGCTTTTTCTGGAACGCAAAAAAAAAATGGGTTCAGATGCCAGTTCAGAGGCATTTGAAACGCCAAACAGCTTGTAAACGCGGTAACTCGCGTCTAGGAGTGTTTTGTTTACAGGTGTTTCCATTTTCAAAAACGCTCCTAGAGACAAAGGTGGCACAACGCCGCTAAACGCGGCATGCAAAACACAGCTAAATGGACGTTTTAGACACTGGTTTCTAGCTGTCAAGATAAAATGTTCAGAGGAGGTTGAAGCAGGATCTCATGTAAATGGAGCCTTAGCAAATAATCAAAGAACTAAAAAGCACTGAATGAATCAGTCCTTGCCCCTGATGGATTTTTCTGCTTAATGTGATTACACCAATCACACACACTCCACAACAAATCAGTCAGAAACCGATTAAGCTGGAAAGCACCAGGAGAGAACCCAGCATGATGCATAAAAAGACAAACTGCATGTAGATGGTGTCTCTAGTGGTATTTGAATACAGGACCCCCCAATGCTGCAAGGCCACAGTGCTGACCATCAAACTGCTTGGTTCTTTATCCACTGCTGATAAGGCTGACACCAATAGCTTTCTTATGGGAAAAGTGAGGGCAAAAAGGGGAATTTCATTTTGGATGGATAGAAGTCTTTCTTTCGACATTGTACTCTTTCTGACTACACTTAAAGTGGAACTTTAATCAAAAAATTCCTGCTAGATCACTTCATGCTGGCCCCTTTTGCAGGTATAGCTATGTACAACATTAAAAATAGGTGTCTCTTACCTGTTAAAAAAAAAAAATGTCTATACCGTTTAAAATCCAGTAATACACTGTCCCACCCTGCTCTGCACATGGCTGCTAAAGGCCAATTTACTGACTCCCTAAAGATTTACTGCTGCTCAGGGGATCTGGGCTTCAGCATAATGGCAGCCTCCGGCAAGAAGAAGGAGCAATGCTGGAGGCAATTTAGAGCACACGCTAACTTTGGTAGCATAATTATTAATGAGAAATCTATTCTCCCTGCTAAAGAACATTATATTTTTTAAAAAGTTGTTATGGGTAAAGTTCCGCTTTTACTGTGTATTTGGTATTTTTAAGCAGACAATGCAAAGCCGCTTACTGATGTGATCACAGTAAAATTACATTTTTAGGTGTATTTTAGGTGCAGTGTATTTAGCACGTTATCCTTGATCTACTAAATATGTCACCCTTGGCGCTGACTTAAAAGAGAAGTGTTGGTTTTAGAAAACAAAAATTATACTCCCCTAGGTGGATGCAGTATCGATCCGATTAATCAATCTCAGCTCTGCCCCTCCAGCACTAACTGGAGCATTGGGCTGTGGAGGGGGTGGGAGCGGCTGGTTCAGTCTCCCAGCGGCTTGCTGAGAGGCTGATCCACCTGCCGGTCCAGGCATCTGGGTGGATCCTGACTGTAAAGTCTGGATCTTTACAGAGCCTGGACCGACTGAAAATAGGTTACAGAGGTGCACCACGAACTGCACTCCTGTGACCTACAGAAGAATTGTAGCCAAAATAGTTTTGGTCATACTTCTCCTTTAAAGTATATGCAAACCCTACCAATGAACTTCTCCTTTAGTGTTTGCTCCCTTTGCCCTCATTGAACTCTAACCCGCATTTCAGTGCGACTTTGGGGGCGATTTGACAGACATCTGTGCAGGTTCATGCACAGATGGTCCATTGAAATCACCCCCGAAGTCACCAAAAGTAGTTCAGAAACTACTTTTGGGAAAGGTGTGGCGCTGCACCGATTCGGACGCTGCCACGCTGCCATTGCCGGCAACCAGCTCAGATTTGACATGCCAAATGGGTCCGATGTGAATGGGGGCTTTTGGTCTGTTAGGTATACATTGGAAGTGCTTTGAAAGATATGTTGATCTTGTCCTCTGCATACTTTGCACGCTATCCCAAAGAGCCTTCCTACAGTGATGGAAAAAAGTATTTAATCCCCTGCTAATTTTGTACGTTTGCCCACTGACAAAGAAATGATCAGTCTATAATTTTAATGGTAGGTTTATTTTACCAGTGAGAGACAGAACAACAAAAATATCCAGAAAAGCACATTTCAAAAAAGTTATAAATCGATTTGTATTTTAATGAGTGAAATAAGTATTTGACCCCTTTGCAAAACATGACTCAGTACTTGGTGGCAAAACCCTTGTTGGCAATAACAGAGGTCAGACATTTCTTGTAGTTAGTCACCAGGTTTACACACCTCTCAGGAGGGATTTTGTCCCAATCCTCTTTGCAGATCTTCTCCAAGTCATTAAGGTTTAGAGGCTGACGTTTGGTAACTTGAACTTTCAGCTCCCTCCACATATTTTCTATGGGATTAAGGTCTGGAGACTGGCTAGGCCACTCCAGGACCTTAATGTGTTTCTTCTTGAGCCACTCCTTTGTTGCCTTGGCTGTGTGTTTTGGGTCATTTTCATGCTAGAATACCCATCCACGACCCATTTTCAATGCCCTGGCTGGGGGAAGGAGGTTCTCACCCAAGATTTGATGGTACATGGCCCTGTCCATTGCCCCTTTGATGCAGTGAAGTTGTCCTGTCCTCTTAGCAGGCAACACCCCCAAAGTAGAATGTTTCCACCTACATGTTTGAAGGTGGGAATGTTGTTTTTGGGGTCATAGGCAGCATTCCTCAATCTCCAAACACGGCGAGTTGAGTTGATGCCAAAGAGCTTGATTTTGGTCTCATCTGACCACAACACTTTCACCCAGTTCTCTTTGAATCATTCAGATGTTAATTAGCAAGCTTCAGACTGGCCTGTACATGTGCTTTCTTGAGCAGGGAGACCTTGCAGGTGCTGCAGGATTTCAGTCTTTTGTGGCGTAGAGGGGTTACCTATTTGTTTTCTTGGTGACTATGGTCCTAGCTGCCTTGAGATCATTGACAAGATTCTCCCGTGTAGTCCTGGGCTGATTCCTCACCGCTCTCATGATTATTGAAACTCCACAAGGTGAGATCTTGCATGGAGCCCCAGACCAAGGGAGATTGGCAGTTATTTTGTGTTTCATTTGCGAATAATCGCACTAACTGTTGTCCCCCTCTCACCAAGCTGCTTCGCGATGGTCTTGTAGCCCGTCCCAGCCTTGCATAGGTCTACAATCTTGTCCCTGACATCCTTGGGCAGCTCTTTGGTCTTGGCCATGGAGAGATTGGAATCTGATTGATTGCTTGCTTCTGTGGACAGGTGTCTTTTATACAGGTAACAAGCTAAGATTAGGAGCACTCCCTTTAAGAGAGTGCTCCTAATCTCAACTTGTTACCTGTATAGAAGACACTTGGAAACCAGAAATCTTGCTGATTGATAGAGGATCAAATACTTATTTCACTCATTAAAATGCAAATCAATTTACAACTTTTTTTGAAATGCGTTTTTCTTGAAATCTTTTAGACTGATCATTTCTTTGTCAGTGGGCAAACGTACAAAATCAGCAGGGGATTAAATACTTTTTCCCCTCACTGTAGTTCTCATCTTGGGCACCAGAATAATTAGCCTTTATGTTGTAGAGATCTGACAGTAGTAGAGTAGTTTAGCAAAAGTCAAATGGACAGGGATGACACTACACAGTCCGCCTACAACAGGACTTTCAAGAGACTTACTGCATGTTTTTCTTTTTTCACAAGAAATTCATGTTTTTTTTTTAATCTAGCCTTGACATACATTTCAACAAATAGTCATTGTGGTGATACGGTGCTTTAGTGCCTTCATAAGAAAATGATTCCCACCGGCTTACCTTGTCCTGGCTCATACTGGTTCACGGTTAGTTGGTCAGGCTTGTGTTTTATAAGCCCTTGTTGGAGGCATTTGTCCAGTACAGTGTTACAGGACTCTGGGAGACCTGTGAATACAGAAACATTCTTACACTCTATGGATATATTGTGGATGACTATAAAAAAAGTGAAATATACAGCAGCCTGAGACAGAAAGAGAAGTATTTATAATAAATGCATTTGCAATATATCTGTATATTTGAAGGATAGTCACTACTTTTAAAATATAACATTCTTGGTAAAAAATGATTTCACTCCTGTAAAATTTAACAGGTCTGACAAACAATGATGTCACTCCTATTGTAAAACATGCTCCCGGGTTTGCACATATCAAGCATCATTAAATGGCGGGCCATGGTCTATCCAGACCAAAAATATCTCATAGTTTGTATAAGATACTATAACGTTTGCGCAAACCAATCAATATACACTTATTGGGATTTTTTACCAAAAATATGTAGAAAAATACATATTGGCCTAAAGTGGTGAATAAACTTTATTTGGGAACAGCGTTGCACGACCACGCAATTGTCAGTTAAAGTAACGCAGTGCCGTATCGTAATAGATTGGCCTGGTCATGGCGGGGGGGGGGGGGCGTTGGGTAAACCTTCTGGAGGGCAAGTGGTTAAGGAGCCACTTTTTTTTCTCTCAGCCTCCGCCGCTGTCATTCTCACAGCAGACAGCAGAGTGGAGAGCGCGAGGCAGTACAGTTTTGGGTGGGTACACGTGGGCCAAAAGGGTGGTTTGGTTTGGCCCCCTATCCTTGTGTCAGTGCTGCAAAAAACAAATGCATATTATACCTTATAACTGAGTGTCTTCCGGCTCTCACATGACTCCTCAGCTCTCTCTCCCCTCCTCCTTCTCAGCTGACATTAGTGGCAGTTCTCGGCCCGTCTGCTATAGCTATAGTCGTCGGGCAAAGGAGAGAGCCGAGGAGTCATGTGAGCGCCGGGAGACGCTCGGTTAGAAGGTACAATCTGCATTTGTTTTTTGCAGCACAGGCACTAGGATAGATAATTTTAGCTAACAGAGGGGATGGGCTGTTTGTAGTACAGTGGCTTAACAACCACTTTAAGACTTACCTCCAGGTAAAGGCTTGTTCTTGTCTATGTTATTATTATCATATCGGAACTCGTATCCAAAATGCTTCACTCTCCTGTGCTTTAACGCCTTCTGATTTTCTGCAATTATAAATGATGTATTCTGTAGTGCACTTTTGAACAAATCCTTGACAAAAAACTGCAACAAATCTCTTGATACCTGCTCTGTGGTAGCATTAGAAAGCTGCTAAGTTACTGCTGGAAGGAGGAGCAGAGGTTCTGAAGGAAAGACTATTACAGACCTAGAGTATAACTACAGGCAACATTTTTTTTTTTGTTTTTGGATATAGGGGTGATGGATTAGAATGCTTGTTTGTTTTTATTCGCCCCCTCTATTTGTCCTGTTTACCATTATCATTGAAAGTGAAAGTAAAAGAAAGTCCCACATTTTGGGTTGTCCCCAGAAAAGTGATAGAGGGGAAATCTTCCAACAGAGACACTAGTTCTGGTGACTTAACCACTTGGAGCCCTTTTTTTCCACACTTGCTGTTTACAAGTTAAAATCAGTATTTTTTACTAGAAAATTACTTAGAACCCCTAAACATTATATATATTTTTTAGCAAAGACTCTAGAGAATAAATTGGCAGTCATTGCAATATTTTATGTCACACGGTATTTGTGCAGCGGTCTTTTAACCACTTTAAGACCGAGCCTCTTTTTGGAGTTTGGAGGCTATCAGTTAAAAACAGTTTTTTTTGCTATAAAATTACTTAGAACCCCCAAACATTATATATTTTTTTTTCTAAGACCCTAGAGAATAAAATGGCGGCCATTGCAAAACTTTATGTCACACCGTATTTGCGCAGCGGTCTTAAAAGCGCGATTTTTTTGAAAAAATTCAGTTTTTTTAGTTAAAAAATAAGACAACAGTAAAGTTAGGTCAATTTTTTTCCATATTGTGAAAGATAATGTTATGCCGAGTAAAATGATACCCAACATGTCATGCTTCAAAATTGCGTCCGCTCGCGGAATGGCAACAAACTTTGCAACATAAAAATCTCCATTGGCGACGTTTAAAAAATTCTACAGGTTAGAATTTTTGCGTTACAGAGGAGGTCTAGGGCTAGAATTATTGCTCTCGCTCTAACGATCGCGACGATACCTCACATGTGTGGTTTGCACACCGTTTTCATATGTGGGCGGGACTTACGTATGCGTTCGCTTCTGCGCGCGAGCTCGCAAGGACGGTGCGCTTTAAATTTTTTTTTTTTTTTTTTTAATTATGTATTTTACTTTTTAATTTTTATTTTTACAACAGGAACGCTCGAGCGCGCGTCTTCGCTTGCGTATGCATTCAGGGCGGGTGTATACTTTTGCCACACGTTTGGTGTGTACACTCCATAGCAGCGCTAGCAATCTCGCTCTCGTTATTAAGATCGGGATCTGGAGGAGACATTGCGTTTTTAAGATTGGACATCTTAAAAAATTTGCAGCGGTTACCTCTAAAAATACAACGTTTCAAACAACGGTAAGGCGCTCGCCTGCGTTAAAACTTCGTACTGTACAACCCATAGTAAAATGAGCCGTATTGTAATAGAAAGTGTTATACC
>BLSH010191986.1:779588-789648 GCA_018402905.1 Glandirana rugosa
CACTCGCCGACTTCGGCGATTACAAGAAATGTAAACATTCCTTGTAATAGAAAAAAGCATGCCAGGACCTCCAAAATATGAGATCTGGGGTCAAAAAGACCTCAGATCTCATTTTTAGACTAAAATGAATTAAAAAAAAAAAAAATTTTGAAAAAAATGGCAGGGGAAAAAAAAAAAAATGGCCCCTTTAAGAGCATTGGGCGGAAGCTACTTGTGACGTAGCTTCCGCCCAGCCTTGTTATGGAGCCGGGTGAGCGGCTTCAGCCGCTCACTCGGCACACAGACACTGGGGGGGAAGGACCCGATCTTCTCCGCTGCTGCCGGCGGGTCCAGTAAGCGGCGGAGATGACCGGAAAGCGGCGGGAGGGGGGGCACCTCTCCCGCCGCTGATAAAAGTGATCTCGCGGCGAATCCGCCGCTAAGATCACTTTTATCTTGTACAGAATCGCTGCCTGAAAAAAAAGGATACCGGGGTTATGGTAGCTATCTGCTACCATAACAATGGTATTCCACTTCAAAGTACCGCCGTCAAACGACGTACGGCGGTCCGGAAGTGGTTAAACACAATTTTTTTGGAAAAAATATACTTTTTTGAATTAAAAAATAAGAAAACAGTAAAGTTAGCCCAATTTTTTGTATATTGTGAAAGAGGATGTGACGCTGAATAAATAGATACCTAACATGTTACGGCTGAAAATTGCGCACACTCGTGGAATGGGGACAAACAACGGTACTTAAAAATCTCCATAGGCGATGCTTTAAAAAAATTAAAGGTTACCAGGATAGAGTTACAGAGGAGGTCTAGTGCTAGAATTATTGCTCACACTGACAATTGCGGCAATACCTCACATGTGTGATTTGAGCAACGTTTACTGTTCTTTTTATTTATTTATTTTTTTTAACACAGTTCCTTTAAAAAAAAAAAAAAAAAATCTGATCGCTTTTATTGCTGTCACAAGGAATGTAAACATCCCTTTTGACATTGGCTGCCAAGTATACCGGAAGTGATGTTGTGACGTTGCTTGCGGAAATACACGAAGGAGACTTGATCGGAGGCGATTTCGGCTTCTATTGGGACTCTACACAGCCGGTGGACGCGCCGGATGTATGGTCCGGTCTCCCGGTGGGACGGGAGGCCGGGGAAGAGCGGCGGGGGTGGGGATATGTTCCCTCCCGCTGCCTGGGATAACGGCTGAGAGGCTCCAGAGCCGGATTGGCCATTATCACCAGATAGCCGACCCCCCGCTCTAAAAAAAACTGTACCGGGGTATAGCCTGTACCTGCATGCTATACCCCAGTAAATCCACTTCTCCTGACCGCTGTATATATACGGAGATGTGTGTGAAGTGGTTAGGGGTCCCCAAGGAATTCCTTAAATTTACAGGGATTTCCTCTCACTTCATGTTTGGCTATGGGACAGGAAGTAAAGGGACACAGGTGGCAAAAAAAAAAAAATCTGACAGGGGTTATAAACCTCCCTTACTCAACCAAAAATTAAAAAAAAAAGTTTTGCCTATAGTTCTACTTTAAGTGCTGTGAAGCTAGAATTTCTCCATAGTGCCTGCAGCTATAGAGGTCAGGGATCGCTTTTTAACCAGTTCCGGACTGCCCCATAGCAGATATACTGTTACAGAGCGGCCTTCCCACGCCGAATCACATATATATATACATATACAGTATATACATACACACATTTCTGCACTTCTACCTAGGTGACAGCGCTTCGTTCTGAAGGGGGGAAGGGATGGATTTTGTGTCCCTGCAAAGCATAGAATAAAATCCATCACTTCCCTTAGTAAAAGCACCTAACACAGTACACATAAACACTGACTAGGCACACAGCTAACCCTTTAATTGCCCTAGCTGTTTAACCCCTTCCCAGCCAGTTTCATTAGTACAGCGACAGTGCATATTTTGCACACTGATCATCACTGTATTAGTGTCACTGGTTCCCACAAAGTGTTGGTTAGTGTCCAATTGTTCGTCACAATATCACAGTCCCGCTATAAGTTGCTGATCGCCACCATTACTAGTAGTATCAAAAATAAATAAGTAAATATTCCAGTATATACACACACCATAGTTTGTAGACGCTGTAACTTTTGCGCATACCAATCAATATACGCTTACTGGGATTTTTATCTTACCAAAAGTATGTAGCAGAATACATATTGACCTAAATTTATTAAGAAATTATATATATATTTTTTTTAATTGGATATGTTTCACAGCAGAAAGTAAAAAATATTGTCTGTCTTTTTTTGTTTATAGCTCAAAAAATAAAAAAAATGGTCAAATACCACCAAAAGAAAACTCAATTTGTGAGGAAAAAAAAAAAAGGACATACATTGTATCTGGGTACAGTGTTGCATGATCGCGCAATTGTCAGTTAAAGTAACGCAGTGCTGTATCGTAAAAAATGCCCTGGTCATGAAGGGTGGTAGATCTTCCAGAGGTCAATTGGTTAAAGCCAATTTACTGCATGTTAACAGGAAAGAATTTTTAGATTTAACCAAGAAGCATGATTCTATGTTGAGATTAACCACTTCAGCCCCAGAAGGATTTACCCCCTTCCTGACCAGAGCACTTTTTGCGATTCGGCACTGTGTCGCTTTAACTGACAATTGCGCAGTCATGCGATGTTGTACCCAAACTAAATTGATGTCCTTTTTTTCCCACAGTGCTTTCTTTTGGTGGTATTTGATTCCCTCTGAGTCACTTCTGATCACCGCTATAAACAAAAAAGAGTGACAATTTTGAAGAAAAAACATTTTTTTTTTACTTTTTGATATAATACATATCAAAAAAAATCTATATATAAAAAGAAAAACAAATGTATTCATCAGTTTTGGCCGATATATATTCTTCTACATATTTGTAGTAAAAAATAAAAAAAAATTGCAATCTGCGTATATTGATTGGATTGCGCAAAAGTTGCTGATTTTACAAACCATGAGAATTTATGGCGTTTTCACTTTTTTTTTTTTTTTTACTAGTAATGGCAGCAATCTGCGATTTTTATCGGGACTGCGATATTGCGGCGGACATATCAGACATTTTTGACACTTTTTTGGGACCAATGACATTTATATAGCAATCAGCAATAGCCACTGATTACTGTATGAATGTCGCTGGCAGGGAAGGGGTTAACCTGCAGGAGGCAATCAAGGGGTTAACTGTGTTCCCTCGGCGTGTTCCAACTGTGTGGGGGCTGGGCTGTCAGGGGCATGACAGTTCTAACTGATCCCGATCACAGGGATCAGTAGATCTCTGTCATGCCCACTGACAGAACGGGGAACCGCCATATTTACATTGGCGGTTCGCCGTTATTCCTGTGTAGTAGGCGATCGCGGGTCACCGGCGGACATCGAGTCCACCCGACACGCGGCCACACTGAGGGAGCGTGCGGTGGGCACGAGAGCGATTCGCGTTACGCTTCCACAGTGCATCAGTAAATGTACGTGAGCCAGTCATTAACCGGTTAAATTGTTTACATTTGGTCCCATCAATAACTATTGACTTTTTCCAATCTGAAAGGGAACCTGGAGCTTTTCCAGCAAAAATGTAAAAATACACTTGTTACTTTTATTATATCTAAAAGAAAATGAGAAACATTACAAGGTTGATCTAACGAAAACTGTTTGGGCACCTTTAGATATTTTATTTATATCATCAATGTATTTTTCTATCCAAAATTTATCTTCCCTGTTAATATAGAGTGGATATAAAAAAGTCTACACACCCCTGTTAAAATGTCAGGTTTCTGTGATTTAAAAAAAGAAAGAAAGAATTTCATCACTTTTTCCATCCTTAATGTGACCTATAAACTGTACAACTCGATTGAAAAACAAACCGAAATATTTTGGGGGTGGGGGGAGTAAAACTAAAAAAACTATAATAATGTGATTGTATAAGTGTGCACACCTTCTTATAACTGAGGATGCAGCAGTGTTCAGAATTAGGCAATCACATTCAAACTCATGTTAAATAGGAGTCAGTATGCACCTGTCATGATTTAAAGTGCCTCTGATTAACCA
Source organism: Glandirana rugosa (assembly GCA_018402905.1). Taxonomy (NCBI): domain Eukaryota; kingdom Metazoa; phylum Chordata; class Amphibia; order Anura; family Ranidae; genus Glandirana; species Glandirana rugosa. Next base: position 783,626 of record BLSH010191986.1, read on the forward strand.
CAAACAAAGTTCAGCTGTTCTAGTAGGTCTTTCCTGACATTTTCTTAGTCGCATCCTACAGCAAAGGCCATGGTCTGCAGAGAGCTTCCAAAGCATCAGAGGGATCTCATTGTTAAAAGGTATCAGTCAGAAGGGTACAAAAGAATTTCCAAGGCATTAGATATACCATGGAACACAGTGAACACAGTCATCAAGTGGAGAAAATATGGAACAGTGACATTACCAAGAACTGGACGTCCCTCAAATTGATGAAAAGACGAGAAGAAAACTGGTCAGGGAGGCTGCCAAGAGGCCTACAGCAACATTAAAGGAGCTGCAGGAATATCTGGCAAGTACTGGCTGTGTGGTACATGTGACAATCTCCCGTATTCTTCATATGTCTGGGCTATGGGGTAGAGTGGCAAGACGGAAACCTTTTCTTACCAAGAAAAACATCCAAGTCCCGCTAAATTTTGCAAAAACACATCTGAAGTCACCCAAAAGCATGTGGGAAAATGTGTTATGGTCTGATGAAACCAAGGTTGAACTTTTTGGCCATAATTCCAGAAGATATGTTTTTCTGCAAAAACAACACTGCACATCACCAAAAGAACACCATACCCACCGTGAAGCATGGTGGTGACAGCATCATGTTTTGGGACTGTTTTTCTTCAGCTGGAACAGGGACCTTAGTCAAGGTAGAGGGAATTATGAACAGTTCCAAATACAGACGGTCCCCGGGTTACAAACAAGATAGGGACTGTAGGTTTGTTCATAAGTCGAATTTGTTTGTAAGTCGGAACAGGTACATTTTTTAAGTGTAGCTTCAGCCAAAACAAATATTTTTAAGCTTTTTGGATAGCATAGGGAAGGGTTAACACCCCTGTGATGTTTGTTTTGCTGTCTATGTTTCTGTTCAGAAGATGTCACCTCACTTCCTGTCCCAATGATAATTGGATTTTGAAAATTTTGAGGTGTTGTGGAAACAAACCTTGGTGATAAAGCATCAGTGGAGACCCCCTTTTCCCATAATAACTCTTACAGGAGTGAATTTCCCTTCCTAGGGGGAGATTTCCTCTCACTTCCTGTTGTCTTCCTCCGTTTGTAAGTAGGAGTTGTTCATAAGTCGGATGTTCATAACTAGGGGACCGCCTGTACCAGTCAATATTGGCACAAAACCTTCAAGCTTCTGCTAGAAAGCAGAACATGAAGAGGAACTTCACCTTTCAGCACGACAACGACCCAAAGCATACATCCAAATCAACAAAGGAATGAAAGAAGATTAAAGTTTTGGAATGGCCCAGCCAGAGCCCAGACCTGAATCCAATTGAAAACCTGTGGGGTGATCTGAAAAGGGCTGTGCACAGGAGATGCCCTGGCAAGCTTTGGAGTATTTTTGCAAAGAAGAGTGGCCAAATATTGCCAAGCCGAGATGTGCTGTGATGGACTCATACTCAAAAAGACTGAGTGCTGAAATTATTATATACAGGATTTATATAGCGCCAACAGTTTATGCAGCGCTTTACAATATGAAAGGGGGACAATACAATAAAATACAAAAGGAATAAGGGGGCAATGCTCAGAAGAGCTTACAATTAAATAGAGAATAATAAAATCAAAAGGTGCTTCAACAAAGTATTAGTTTAAGGGTGTGCACACTTATGCAACCATATTATTTCGTTTTTTTTATTTTTACTTCCCTCCACTTAAAAGATTTCAGTTTGTTGTGCAACCGAGTTGTACAGTTTATAAGTCACATTAAAGGTGGAAAAAGTTCTGAAATTATTTATCTTTGTCTTATTTCTTTACATCACAGAAACCTGACATTTTAACAGGGGTGTGTAAACTTTTTATATCCACTGTATGTATGCTCTAGCATTATATCTAGAGCTTGCTACGTGCTTTGTATTGTGTAGATTTTATAAGGTGCATACTTACTGCAGTTATCCGTCTCCCAGTGAATGCTTTCCAGCAACGACAATTCTTCTTCGGGAGAGACAAAATCTTCTACAATGATCAAGCCAGAAGGTAAGGGGGGAGGGGACATCACTTGTACATCAACTGTAAAAGTAAGTAAAGTAAAGGCACCATGTTTTTGGTCAATTTTAATCTTTTACATCATGTTTTTCATTTGTACGCAGCCTGTATTTTTACTAATAAACAGAGAGCAACCAAGACAGAGGCCAAATGTGTAAATTTTGTACTTCTGGAGAACATATAAAGTCAGTGTGGGGTAAACTTACATTATTACAGGACAGCTAGACAACCGGATAAAAATATAATAGGTGCTAGAAGAGTGTGGTCACTTGTATCTACCAATATCTTCTATTGCATTAGAAAACAAAATATATATTTATGCTGCAGTCAAAAGCAAGTGCTCAGTAATGTGCATGGGCTTCTTGTGTTGGTGCGGGAAAAATGAATCTGGGAAGCAAAAACAAACTTTTGCTTCCCAGATCCATTTTTCCTTTGTTTAAATGTACTTGCATGTACATGCCTTTATCTGCATAAAACCAGGCTAAGCAGTCCAGAGACACAGACTAAATGTACCTAGACACTGCTAAACATCCAGGTATGCATTCAGCCATAGCAATGCATCACATGCTTTCAGATGAGTTTACAAGTTAGCTCCAAACGCATCTGGACGCATGTTATTTTGATGTCTATGTGCACAGGGCCTAAAGCAGAATATATACAGTATCTCACAAAAGTGAGAACACCCCTCACATTTTTGTAATTATTTTATTATAGCTTTTCATGTGACAACACTGAAGAAGTGACACTTTGCTATAATGTAAAGTAGTGAGTGTACAGCTTGTATAACAGTGTAAATTTGCTGTCCCCTCAAAATAACTGAAATTATTTATGAATAAATTGAATAGGATTGGTCCCAGGACAGAACCTTGGGGAACCCCACTTTCTACACCAGACCATTCTGAGTGCTCCCCATTTATCACCACCCTCTGGACTCGCCCCTGCAGCCAGTTTTCAATCCAGGTGCTCACCCCTTGATCCATGTTGAGGGATCTTAGTTTGTACAGTAAACGTTTATGGGGAACTGTATCAAATGCTTTTGCAAAATCCAGATACACCACGTCTACAGGTCTTCCTTTATCTAGATGGCAGCTCACCTCCTCATAGAAGGTTAATAGATTGGTTTGGCAAGAACGATTCTTCATGTTACCATGTTGATTACCGCTAATGATACTGTTCTCATTACAATAATCTTGTATATAATCCCTTATTATTCCCTCCAAGAGCTTGCAAATTATTGCAGTTAAGCTAACTGGTCTGTAATTCCCAGGGATATATCTTGGTCCTTTTTTATATATTGGTACTACATTGGCTTTCTTCCAATCAGCTGGTATCATACCAGTCAGAAAACTGCTCTTAAAGATTAGGTACAAGGGTCTGACAATAACTTGGCTAAGTTCCTTTTTTTGACATACCGTACTTTCTCCAACTCTGTGAGGGGTCTGCAAAAGTTCTTTTTGGACTGTTTGTTGCTGAGATAGCTGCGGAGCTGCATGTAGGTCCAGAGTCTCAAATTAGTACTCCTTAGGAGACTATAGGTCGATTTTACTACACCCCAGCGGGGTTCTTGGATCTGGGGAATATCGTTTGCATCCTGGGAATACATTACAGACACAGATTGTGTGAGGAAGAAATCAATAGAGAGGATATTTATCTCCATCCACCTACTACATCCCCTCTGGGGACCCGGGCCGGGTGAGAGGCCAACGCGCACTTTGCACTTACTTCTGGTAAGCTGCTAATTTAACAGGTGGTGTCTCAGTGTGAGATTTCTTTTCCTCACGTGGTGCACTACGGTTTTGAGAATTTGGACTCACATGTTTCAACTGGATTTATACGATTAGCCTTCAATAACATTTAAATTCACCTAATAAGGAGATTTTAATATATATGCTTATATAATTTTTGTTTTACTTCATGTATGGTGGTCACATGCTAGTTTACATTATTGCAATAAGATTATGCATGTAATAGTGTCCCGTCTAGACTTTGGTATATATACTTATACACAGATCACTACCTTTATGTCAAATTTGTACTATGATATATAGATTTTGATTGTTCCAATTGGTCATCATAGTTGTTCCGCTATAGACTCTTATTATTTAGAGTTCCTTGAATCATATTGTGTATGGTGTTCATATGCCAACTACTTCTAGCGCAGCTTACTTTATTTTTATGTTGAGTACACTTGGTTACATTTGGCTGCAGCTGTTTATATCTATTTTGTTTCTCTACCATCTCACCAAGTTCCTTAACCGGTTCCACACCGTGCGCAGTATATTTACTGCGGCAGTGTGGATGGCTACCGCGAATCGCCGTAAAAAGGCGGCGATCTGCGGGTGGCCACTAGGAGGAGTGTGCCCGCGGCTCGGGCGGACCCGATGTCCGCCGTCGAGCCGCGATGAGCGGCCACAGCCAAAGAGTGGGGAACCGCCGATGTAAACACAGCGGTTCCCCGCTCTGTCAGTGCAGGCATAGGTGATCTACTGATCCCTGTCACTGGGATCAGTTAGATCTCCTATGCCCATGTTAGCCCAACCCCCCCACAGTTAGAACACACCCAGGGAACACAGTTAACCCCTAGATCTCCCCCCAGGTTAACCCCTTCACTGCCAATGACATTTATACAGTAATCAGTGGACATTTAAATTTCCGATCGCTGTATAAATGTCATTGGTCACAAAAAAATGTCAAAAATATCCGACATGTCCGCCCCAATATCGCAGTACCGCTAAAAATCGCAGATCGCCGCCATTACTAGTAAAAAATTTAAAAAATAAAAACCCCAGAAATGAATTCTCACCATCCGTAAACGCGGCCACTTTTGTGCAAACCAATCAATAAACGCTGATTGCAATTTTTTTTATCACATATATGAGGAAGAATATAATTCGGCCAAAACCGATGAAAAAAAATGTGTTTTTATATTTTTTCTCTGGATTTGTATTTTAGCAAAGAGTAAGAAAAACTTTTTTTTTGCAAAATTGTCGCTCTTTTTTTGTTTATAGCGGCGGTCAGAAATGACGCAGAGGGGATCAAATACCGCCAAAAGAAAGCTGTATTTGTGGGAAAAAAAGGATGCAAATTTTGTTTGGGAAAAACATTGCACGACCGTGCAATTGTCAGTTAAAGCGACGCATTGCCCAATCGCAAAAAGTGCTCTGGTCAGGAAGGGGGTAAAACTTTCCGGGGCTGAAGTGGTTAAGGACCCTCGGGTGTAAGCCATCTGGGCCCGGTTACTTATTAGTGTTCAGTTTTTCAAGTCTATTCCTGATTTTATCCTCCGTCAGCCATGAGGGTACTTCCCGTGACGTGTCGTGAGGACCAGCATTGTAGTTCTGAATAACGAGCCCCCCGTTTCCTTTGTGAATACCGATGAGAAAAATTAGTTTAACACCTTTGCCATTTCTCCATCCTTTGTAACCAGATTACCTTCATCATTCTTTATGGGGCCAATATGATCTGACCTCCCTCTCTTGCTGTTTATATACTTAAAGAATTTCTTGGGATTCCTATTACTCTCCTCAGCTCATGTCTTTCATGTTCTACCATGGCTGCTCTTATTGCCCCTTTGCATTCCTTATTGCGTGTTTTATAGATATGAAAATCTGACTGAGACCCCTCCGCCTTGTATTTTTTGAAGGCCTTCTTTTTTGCTTTTATGTGTGCCTTTATGTCAGAGTTAAGCCATCCTGGTCTTTGATTAGCTCTTTTAAATTTATTTCCTGTTGGGATACACTGGCTAACACTTTTGTTTAGTGTGTTCTTGAAGCACTCCCATTTTTCCTCCGCATTCATTGTTCTAGAATTTTATCCCAGTTCACATCTTCCAGCAAGGAGCGTAGTTTCTGGAAGTTGGCTCTTTTAAAATTCAGTGTCTTTGTATTCCCCTTATGTTTCCTATTTGTGTAATTTATACTAAAACTAATTGACCTGTGATTGCTATTTCCTGGATTGCACCTTACTTCCACGTCTGTGATCAGGTCTGTGTTGTTAGTAATCAGAAG
>BLSH010191986.1:802972-821981 GCA_018402905.1 Glandirana rugosa
AAAAGGGACGTTTCGCAAGACATCATTTTTTTTTTTTTTTTTTGTCTTGTGTAAGTCCCGGCCGAGATGGTGATCCGCCTTATCTGCCGGCTCACCAGCACCCATCAAATACAGCTTCACCTGTGCCCATCAAATACAGCCTCACAGGGGGGGTGGGGGCATTTGGCAGATCAGCCACTATTTCTATATACATTTGCAAATAGCATGTGATAACACAATCTCATTATCTCAGTCAGACAGTGTCAGTTTTTACATGAATCAATGCAAAGCAGCCAGTGACCGATCAACAGTGGCCAGGCGCCCCTAGGCGGCCGTCTATTCCGCCTAGTGGTAGAGCCGGCCCTGAATGTGTTCTGTTTTTTTTTTTTTTTTTTACTACAGAACGCTTTGCAGGGAAAATAAACAAAGCAATACTTCTCTCTGTACAGGGCTCTGTGTTGATTGTCAACACAGGGCTCTGGGCAGTGATTCGACACATCCGATCAGCAGGTCCCAGCCATGATTCATTGGCCGGGATCTGTTGACGAACTCTTGCTCAAATCACTAACAGGCAGTGATGTACAGGTACATTGCTGTGGCTGTAGGAGTCGCCAGCAAGTGGTTAAAGCTGGCCATCCACTAGTAGAACTTTGGTCAGAATTTTTCCTTTTAAAAACGTTGGTTGAAATTTCCAGTCATTAACGGGATCAAAGCAATATTCATTTTTTTTTAACATCATGATGAGAAAATTGGAAGAAGGAGCATTATGGAAATTTTTTCTCAAATGAACAAATGACAACAGGAAATGTAGTTTTGGTTGGGAAATTACATTAATTCCAAAATTGAATGTTAAAATTTTGAAGTAATTTCAAATGAAATTTGTCAAGTCATCGAACGTACTGAGAAATATCGTACGAATGTATGTACGCAGTGTATGGCCAGCTTTAAACAAAGTGCGCCTTTTTTCCCCCTGAGCTCATCTTTCCCTTCCATAGATGTGTGCTTACTGAAAACCGATTTCTGAGGCCTTGGCTTATTTACCTCCCACACTGCAATAACTCTCTCTTCTGACCCCCCACAGACTTCAGTTGACTTGTCTTTGTCTCCCAGCTGGGAGCATACCACAAAATAATTATTTTTCATTATCATTTTTCAAGGAAGTGATTTATCATAATTTCAAAATAAAAGGTCTCATTTGCTTGATTGTAATCAATGCCCAATCTGCTACATAAATAAAATGAGAGTTTTTATGTAATATAGTTATGGGGTCTGGCCTTGGACTTACCTGGAAAGGTTTATACATTTTGAAACTTTTATTTTACCGCACTTGTTGAAACTTACAGCTGATTTCTGTTTTAGTGAAGATTAAAACAATCCTAATTTTTTTTTTTATAATAACAAACATAATATACTTCTTTGCTCTGTGCAATCGTTTTGCAGAGCAGCCCCGATCCTCCTCTTCTCGGGTACCTCATCGCTCCAGGCTCCTCCCCCCTGCTGAGCACCCCTATAGCAAGCCGCTCAGGGGGAGGGGATTGACTGCATACTGAAGTTTTTTTCCCGAATCACTTAAGGCCCCTTTCACACTCGTACGACTTGAAAGTCATGCTGCAACTTTGACGTGACTTGAAGCAATGCCTGTGTAATCTTGAGGTCTATGGACCTCAAGTCACATCAAAGTCGGACCAAAGTAGTGCAGGGACTACTTTGAAGTCGCACAGATATGAACAGTACTCATTGGAAATCATGGGGTACGACTTGTCATGTGACTTTGCAGTCCCAAGTCGCACAAGAGTGAAAGGCCCTTAAAGCGTTTGTAAACCCCCCCCCCAAAAAAAAATGCTGCTCCTGTCTCTTTAATGTGCAATTAGCAGCATGGTGCTTTTGCTTTTTAACCACTTCCCGCCCGGCGTATAGACAAATGACGTCCGGGCGGGGGGTTCATTATCCTGACTGGACGTCTATTGTGGGCACGATCGCACAATTCTCATTCAAATCGCAACCACACTGAAAGCTGAAAATTGGTGTGGGCGGGAAGTGTTCTAAGTGCCCGGTATTGAAGTGGTTAAATTATCTCTCAGTATCCCCTAAAAAAGGGATTTTATTAAAACTTACTGTAAAATCCTTTTCTCCGAGTTCACTGACAGACGCAGCTCTTCATAACATGTGGGGTTTATGCTTGTCCCACTAGGAGTTAACTAGGCAGGGAAAAGAACAGCTGGCCCCTCCCATGGGGCCGTCCTCTCTTCCCACATAAACCCTCAACATAGCATAGCTCAGCAGTTCGTACACAAGCCGTACAGAGAACAGAGCACAGAGGGGTGGGTGCTGCGTCTGTCAGTGAACTTGGAGAAAAGGATTTTACGGTAAGTTTTAATAAAATCCCTTTTTCTCCTACGTTCACTGACAGACGCAGCTCTTCATGACATGTGGGGATGTCCCAAAGCTGTGTCAAAAAGAGGGGTGGGTAAACGATAACAACTGTACCCAACAGAACCTCTGAAGGAGGCGCCAACACGCCTACACTGCCGCCTGCAAAACTTTGCGGCCAAAAGCAGCATCCGAAGATGCTAGCACATCAACCTTATAAAACTTAGTGAAAGTGTGAACCGAGGCCCAAGTGGCCGCCTTGCACATCTGTGACACCGGGGCCTGGTGTCTGAAAGCCCTGGAAGTGCTAACAGCCCGGGTAGAATGAGCCATGACCGGAAAAGGGGGAACTTTGCCCCGAACAAAATATGCGTGGGTCACGGTTTGTCTAATCCAACGAGAACTAGTAGCCGACGAGGCCGCCTGACCTTTGCACGGACCCTCTGTCAGCACAAACAAGGCATCAGCCTTCCGAAAAGAAGCTGTAGCAGCCAAATACACTCGTAAGGCCCTCACTACGTCCAAGGTATGCAACTCAATTTCTTTTGGGTGCGATGGACGAGGGCACAATGAAGGAAGAACAATATCTTCATTAATGTGAAAAGAAGAAACCACCTTCGGAAGGAAGAAAGGAGAGGGTCGCAAGACCGCCTTGTCCTTATGCAGGACCAGGTAGGGAGACTTGCACGATAGTGCTGCCAATTCAGACACCCGTCTGGCGGAAGTGATGGCTACCAAAAAAGCCACCTTCTGTGACAGCAGCTGTAAGGAAATCTCCCTGATATTTTTATAGGGCGGTTTCTGAAGTACAGAAAGCACCAAATTCAGATCCCACGGGGCCATCGGGGCATTCACCTGAGGCGCCACATGTCGCACACCTTGTACAAAGGTACGAATCAACGAGTGCGAAGCCAAAGGTCTCTGGAAAAGAATCGCCAGGGCCGATATCTGGCCCTTGAGAGTACTCAAAGCCAGTTTTTTGTTCAGGTCCTGCTGCAAAAAGGTCAGGACCCTGGATACTACATAAGAGCGAGGGTTATGACCCTCCGCCTCGCACCAAGCTATATAAGCTTTCCAGGTGCGGTGGTAAATCTTGCGAGAGGTACACTTGCGAGCCTTCAACAAGGTAGGGATCACAGAGTCAGCGACTCCCCTGTCTCTTAGCACCTGGGACTCAATAGCCAGGCTGTCAAAGTCAGCGAGGGTAAAGCAGGGTGCAAGATGGGCCCCTGAGACAGTAGATCGTCTCGCAGTGGGAGCCGCCAAGGGGCGTCTGCCACCATTTGCACCACGTCGGCGTACCACGTGCGCCGAGGCCAATCTGGAGCCACCAGGATTATTGGTATTCCCTCCGCCAATATCCTGCGTATCAATTGCGGTAAAAGTTTTATCGGAGGGAAGGCGTACAGAAGGCGGTAGACCAGAGCGTCCGTGGCCACTGCCAACGAATCCTTCGTTCTGGACACAAAGGTCTTCACCTTGTGATTGAACCGAGACATGAGATCCACGTCCGGCGTCCCCATCTGCAGCAAATCTGGTTGAACACCTCCGGGTGGAGAGACCACTCTCCCTGGTTCAGCGTCTGGCGACTGAGAAAGTCCGCCTGCCAGTTTTCCACACCTGGAATGTAAATGGCGGAGATTGCCGGAACGTGACGTTCCGCCCAACGCAGTATCAGAGCTGCCTCCGCCGCAGCTGCTGGACTCCTCGTTCCGCCCTGATGGTTCACATATGCCACTGCCGTGGCATTGTCCGACTGCAACCTCGCTGTCCAGTGAGATAGGCACAATCTGATTGCTCTCAGTTCCAGCACATTGATGGGGAGACGAGCCTCCAACCAACGGCCCTGGGCAGACAGCTGCCCCAGGATCCCGCCCCAGCCTGAAAGACTGGCATCCGTGGTGATGATCACCCACTGAACGGGCAGGAACGACTTCCCCTGAATCAACGCCGAGTCCCGAAGCCACCAGGTCTGGGAGCTCAGACGGATCAGAAGGTCCAAGGACCGAGGGAACCTGTCCCACTGAGCCAGGATTGCTCGCTGAAGGAGACGAGTGTGACTCTGGGCGTATGGTATTGCCTCGAAAGTCGAGACCATGAGCCCCAGCACCCGCATACAGAATCGTAATGAAGGCCGTTTGTGCGACAGGAGGGTTCGCACTGCCGACTGCAGTGACAGCAACTTGGCTGGAGGAAGGAAAACCTTTGCCTGCTCTGTGTCCAGAATCAGGCCCAGATACTCCAGGCGACGGGATGGAGACACCGTTGACTTCTGCAGGTTGAGTAACCAGCCGAAGTCCTGCAGTGAGGTCATTGTGATTCTCACATTCTCCAGAGCCGAGGCGGACTCCGCTCGCAGGAGCAGGTCGTCTAGGTAGGCTACTACCACAATGCCTCTCTGACGCAGCAACGCCAATACCGGAGCTACCAGTTTTGTGAAAACTCGAGGGGCCAGACCGAAAGGGAGTGCCGCAAATTGATAATGGAGGTCTCCCACTGCAAAGTGAAGGAAACGCTGATGCCGTGGACAAATAGGTACATGGGAGGTATGCATCCCTGATGTCCAGAGACGCCAGAAATTCCCCCTGATGGAGGGCGGCCACAACTGAGTGGATAGATTCCATCCGGAATTTCCACGCCCTGACATACCGTTACAGGGTCTTCAGGTCCAGTACTGGCCGGACCCCCCCCCCCCTTTTTTGGGGACCACAAACAGATTTGAGTAAAAACCTCGAAACCTCTCCGCTGGAGGCACTGGCACGATCACCCCTTGGTCCGAGAGTGCTCGGACAGCCCCGAAGAGGGCCTCCTGGCATGCCTGCGGGAGCCTAAGTTCGATGGGAAGAACCTGTCTGGGGGTAGAGTACTCTATCCTGTACCCGGTGGACACCACTTCCCGGACCCAACGGTCGGGAATGTGAGCAAGCCACCGGTCTGCGAACCCCAGAAGACAGCCCCCACCCGAAGCCCGGGTGGGGGCAACCCATCAGGCTGAGGAGGGCTTGTCCTCCGCCTTTTCGGTTTTGCGCTGCCACTGCCGTTTCCCGGCCCCTGCAGTGACCTTACCGGGACGGGTCCCTGTACCTGCTGCGCCCGGGGCGAGAAAAAACCTCTTCTGACCCGATGTAGGGGGCCCCTGTCTACAGCGAAACACACGCCTCCGGGGCTCTGGGAGGAAGGTGCTCTTACCTCCTGTGAAATCCTCAATGATCTCATCCAGCCGTGGACCGAATAGACGTCCACCCTGAAAGGGAAGGTCTGCGAGACCTTTCTTGGAAGCATGGTCACCGGACCAAGAACACAACCAAAGTACCCGTCTGAGGATAACGGCAAACACTGCTATTCTGGATAACATCGGCAGTAAATCAACGGCCGCATCACAAAGGTACTTGAAACCTTGGAGCAAAAAATCAGCCCTCTGCGGCGCATCCATCAGGCGGCCGCAGTCCAGATCATTCTGGAGCTCCGCCATACGCTCAGACAGATATTGCTCCAGAACCTGCCACCAAGAATAGCGACTTTAACGGAGCCTCTGTCTTTCTGTCAGCGGGGTCCTTGAAGGAAGGAGCCCCTTCCAGAGGAATGGTCGTCACCTTATTAAGGTGAGCTATCGGCGGGTCCACCACAGGCGACTCCCATTTATTCCAAAAGCTTTCCTCAAAGGGATAGCGAGCAGCGAATCGTTTAAACAGCGAAAAAGAATGCTGCGGACGCTGCCATTCACGATAAAGTGATCAAAAAATTGATCATAGGGGTAAGCCTTGGGGGCCTGGAGGACCCACACACATACGCAGAAGTCTGCAATTCGCCATTCTGGCTCAATCGCAGCGTAGTGCGAATTCCAGCGATAATGGCGGAAACCAGCGCTTTTTCACGCGCAGCTGCCGCCCCCTGATCCTCTTCTCCGTCCGAGGGACCCAATTCCCCATCAGATAGGTCCACTGGGGTCCCTGTGACCCCAGAGGCCACTTCCGGATCAGAATCCTCCCCTGAAGAGCAAGGAGGAGGGGGACGTTTCTTGGGGGCCTATTGGGCGACATCCGCCCGGGGGAGAAATTCCCTAAAGACCGCCCGCAGCTGGTCCAAAAAAGCCCCTTGCGCAGATTGCACCCCTTAGTAACACACAGGTGTATACTAGAAAGTTGAGGCACCCCCACACAGCCGCACACCACCGCCGCACAGCGCACCAGGGAACTCAGGAGGACTGCACCCGCCGCCACCAGCACCCACAGGAGAGCCCAGCTATACTTGCTGTTTGCTGCCTGTAACCTTTGAGGAAGAGCCGCGCCGTCAGGAGCACACACCGTTCCAAAGAGAAAGTAAAAAAACGTTTTAGCAGAAGCAGGAGATTCCAATATGGCCGCCGTTGAACACTAGAGGCCGAAACCCACTTGCAGGGAACGTGCAGTACCGCAAACGGCCGCTCTGAGCACTAGAGGGAAAGCTCCATCGGCCCAGCATGTCCGCGGCTACGGCAAAATGGCGGCGGTCCGCCGCAAAATGGCGGGCATCATAGGACGTCCTCAGGATAACATGCCGGCGCGCGCCCCCGCATTACTGATCTCTGTAAAGCGCTTCCAGCCAATAAAAAGCCGTTTATTGGTTTTCCTGTACTCGGGTCTGCAGACCTTAGCAGTGGAGAGCCGATCGCCTGCTCTCCATCTGTGCTGATGGTTTATCAGTGCAGCCCTCCATCGGATCCCCACCCTAGGCTACCAGGGAGCCTGCCCAGGGACCACCAGGGATGTGCCTATCCAGGACCACCAGGTAAGGGGCACAGTGCCCATTATGGTTGGCACTCAGTGCCACCTTCAGATGCCACCCTAGACCACCAGGGAGATGGCCCCATCAGTGCATCTGCCCACCAGTGCCCCTATCAGTGTGCAGTGCCGCCTATGAGCACCAATCACTGCCACCTATGAGTGCCCATCAGTGCCGCCTATGAATGTCCGTCAGTGCTGCATATCAGTGCCACCTATCGGTGCACGTCAGTGCCGCCTATCAGTGCCCATCATTGCTGTATATCAGTGCCGCCTCATCAGTGATGGGGAAAATGTACTTATTTACAAAGTTTTGTGACAGAAACAGAGAAACATTTTTTTTCCCAAAGTCTTTTTTTTTTATTTGTAGCGCAAAAAATAAAAACCGCAGACGTGATCAAATACCACCAAAAGAAAGCTATATTTGTGGAAACAAAATAAAACATTTGTTTGGGTACAGCGTCGCATGACTGCGCAATTATCATTCAAAGCGCAACAGCACTGAAAGCTGAAAATTGGTCTGGTAGGAAAGTGTTCTAAGTGCATAGTATTGAAGTGGTTAAAGGGACTGTAAAATCTCAAGGTGTTTCATCTTAATGAATTCTATGCATTAAGGTGAAAAACCTTCTGTGCTTCAGCTGCCCCCCAGAGCCCCCCTTTTCCTTACCAGAATCCATCCGTTCCAGCGATGTGGACGAGCCCAGCGGCTACAGCCGCTGTCTGTCCTTATTGGATAGATTGATAGAAGCAGGAGCTATTGGCTCCCAGAGCTGTCAATGAAATTCAGTGACGTGGGGGGTGGGGCCAAGTCCTCTTGGCTGTGTGAATGGACGCAGCATGGGGACTCGGAAGCGCCCACACAGGTGCCCCCATGGAAAGCAGCTCTCGGTGGGGGCGCCCAATGAAAAGGAGGAACCAGGATCGCCAGCGGGGCACCCCAGAAGAGGAGGTTCGGGGCTGCTCTGTGCAAAACCCTTGCACAGAGCAGGTAAGTATAACATGTTTGTGATTTTTTTTTTATATATATATAAAAAAAAAATCTGTACCTTTAAAACCCAAGCTTTCTCTGCTGTAGTCTGTAGTGTTTATTTAGATAATTGATAGTGCTTTGTCCATCATCTATTACAGGTTTATCTATAAAAGAGTACATAAACACACTTTTAAAATGTGGAACAAAATATGGATGCTGCTTTTTTTATCTTTTGAAATCGGTAGGTTAGATGGCCATCTCTGAACCAATGACCAGGCTTAAAAATCAGGTCAGAACCCCTGATCTGCCTACTTGTCCCTGATCCTTGACTCAAAATATTCAAGTCTTTGGATTAACATACATCCCAAGAAACTAGAGTTTTTAAAATATAAGGTCTACAATGGCAGCCTCTGTATTTCCTCAATACAGGTTTCTGCACCCTAGTCTAAAGAAATGCCCTTAAAGTGATATTAACCCCTTCCTTACTGGGCACTTAAACCCACCTCCTGCCCAGACCAATTTTTGGCTTTCAGCGCTGTCGCATTTTGAATGACAATTGCGCGGTCGTGCAACGTTGTACCCAAATAAAATTTGTGTCCTTTTTTTCCCCACAAATAGAGCTTTCTTTTGGTGGTATTTGATCACCCCTACGTCATTTCTGATCGCTGCTATAAACAAAAAATGAGCGACAATTTTGCAAAAAAGAACAATATTTTTTACTTTTTGCTTAAGTACAAATCCATTAAAAAAAAGTATTCATCAGTTTTGGCCGATATATATTCTTCTACATATTTTTGGTAAAAAAAAAAAAAAAAAATCGAAATCGGCGTATATTGATTGGTTTGCGCAAAAGTTATCGCGTCTATAAACTGGGAATTGATTTATGGCGTTATTTTGTTTTTTTTACTAGTAATGCCGGCAATCTGCGATTTTTATCGGGACTGCGATATTGCCGCAGAAATGTCGGACATTTTTGGGACCAAGGACATTTATACAGCGATCAGAAATTTAAATATCCACTGATTACTGTGTAAATGTCATTGGCAGTGAAGGGGTTAACCTGCAGGGGGCAGTGAAGGGGTTAACAATGTTCCCTGGGTGTGTTCTAACTGTGGGGGGGCAGGGCTGGCCGGGACATAACAGATCTAACTGATCCCAGTGACAGGGATCAGTAGATCTGTCATGTCCCCTGTCACAGAATGGGGAACCGCCGTGTTTACATCGGCGGTTCCCCGTTCTGAGGCTGCTAAAAGACATTGGCGGGTCTCGGGCGGACATCGAGTCCGCCCGAGCCACGGGCACGCTCTCGCAGCGTGCGGCGCCGCTGCCGCCAGGGGGCGCGCGATGAGCGTGCACAGGGTACGACGTCCATGGACGTCGTCCCGGCATTTCAGATCCGCGCTGGAGCCGTACTTCGGCAATAGCGCGGATCTGGAGTGGTTAAAGTCTTTTTCTTTTAATAACAAACAGGTTATGCTTACCTGCTCTGTGTAATTTGTTTTGCAGAGCAGTTGGGATCCTCTTCTCGGTTCCCGTGCCGGCGCTCCTGGCTCCTCCCTCCTGCCAAGTGCCCCCCAGAGCAGACAGTTTGCTCTGGGGGCACCCAAGCAGGCCCGAGCCACGAAGGTCCATTCACACAGCCGTGCTTCAGTCCCACCCCCACTCTTCGCTATGGCTCACTGGCTGTGACTGAGAGCAGCAGAAGCCATTGGCTCCCACTGCTGCCTCAGCCCATGAGGAGCGAGTCCCCAGAAAGCCAAGGTTCTCGTGCACATTGTTGGGGCTAAGGTAAGTATTGGGAGGGGGGCTGCAGCACATAGAAGGTTTCTTACCTTTATGCACATGAAGGTAAAAAAAACCTTATGCCTTTACAACCACCTTAACTTTAAATATATGAGAAGTATGAGCAGTAGTATAGAAGATTTGGATTGAAGAGTGTAAACATAAGGGCAGGCCATAGGCATCCTACCCTGGTATGAAGGCAGCAGGCAAGGTTTGTTAGTTTAAGTCAGGAGGGTTAGACAGGGTAGATGCACTCACCCTTAGTTTTAAGGACTGGAGAAGTGAAGATGAATATTAAAGTGTATCTAAAAAAAAAAAATGCACAGCTTATCAGTCGGACTTGTGATTCTCATTCACATTTGGGACGCCTGAACTTTTTAAGCGCTGTATATGCACACCATATAGGGACAATTGGGGACTACGTGTATATCTTTTAAGCTTATCAGTCTGACTTATTTCAGACTAGTTTTTCTTTTCACCTGTTAAAGTGGATGTAAACCCTCACATATACCCAATGAAGTGAACAGCCTCAGATGATACAAAGGGATGATACAAACTTCCCTATATAAGTTGTACATGTATATCTGCTGTGTTCATCTGTATATACCCTTTAAAAAGTGGAGATCATGAAAGCATTTTTTTCTCTTCTTGCTTACAACTATAGAGAAACCTGGGCACACAGCCAAGAAAGCTGATTGGAGGAAAGATGCACACACCCTTCTCCTTATAGGTAGACACTTTCAGCTCTCTCTCCCTTGTATTGTCCAGAGATGTGATAATAGATTTATAGCAACCTCCCCAACACAAAACTCAGGCTGATAACAGAGGAACTGTGACAAAGCTACCAGACACAGGGCTTTGAAGAGAGATAAGAAAACCCTGCAGATAGATGTGCCCAGCTCAAATTTCATGAATCAGGTTTACATCCACTTTAATTCTGAGAATAACACAATTTCTTAGGGTGACAATGCTCACTTACTATATGTATCTATGGAGCAGCAATATTGTCGCCCTAGGACAAGACTACGGATTACCTCAAGGGGAAGTATTATGAACTCCTCAGAGAAATATGAGAACAATAACTGATAAAGAGTACAGCACAGAAAGTTAACAAAACTGCTTTCCATGGTATATTTAAAAAGGCCAAAAAGGATGAAATAGGAGAATTTCCTTATTAGGGTTTACACAACCTTTACCTTTTAGGGCCCATTTATATCTGTGTGGTACATTAAAGCCTACGTTTCCTGTCATTTTAAATAGTTTGTTGGAGCCAAGCTGGCCCAAAATTATTTCCACAATCAAGTTATTCTGCCACTGTCAGCGCTGTATTATACTGTAGTAGCATCAGCTGCTTACAGTATGCAGCATTGTTTCTGGCAGCATTACAGCCGACTTCCTGTCTGCTGCCAGAACAAAACTGAGTTGGGCTGAGTGATTATAAGCCATTCAGAGGAAGCTTTGTATTTTTATTGACGAGTATAAGGCTTCTTCCGATTGGCCAAGGTGAAAATTGTGACATCATCCACCCGCTTCTTCACCTTGGACAATCAGAGGAAGCTTTGAATTCATTAACTACTTAAAACGGTTGTCTACCCATTTAAAAAAATAAATAAATAAATAAATAACCTGCAAGACAATAGCATAATGAGCTAGTATGCTATACAATATTATATAAATACTCACCTTGAAAAGAAGATCCGACCGGGCTGCTCGGTCCCCTCTGAGGGAGTGGACATCTTCCCTCAGATCTTGCTTCCAGGTACGCGGCTCCGGCGCTCTGACTGGCCGGAGCCGCGAGACGTCACTCCCACGCATGCGCGGGACCCATCTTTCCGGCAAGGTCCGGCCCTTTGCCGAGACATACAGGGCGCATGCGCCGTAACGCTGAAGCTGTTCAGAGGGAGAATATCTCCTAAACCGTATAGGTTTAGGAGATATTCATTTATTTTACCTACAGGTAAGGGTAGACAACCGCTTTAAGGACCGGAAGGTACTGACAATTGTGTGGTCCTGCAACGTTGTACCCAAATAAAATGTTTGTCCTTTTTTCCCCCACAAATAGAGCTTTCTTTTGGCGGTATTTGATCAGCTCTGCGGTTTTTATTTTTTGTGCTAGAAACAAAAAAACGATCGACAATTTAAAAGAAAAAAAAACAAAAAAACAATATTTTTTACTTTCTGCTATAAAACATATCCAATAAAAAAAAATGTAAAAAAACAAAACGTCTTCATCAATTTAGGCCAATATGTTTTCTGCTACATATTTTTGGCTAAAAAACATCCCAATAAGCGTATATTGATTGGTTTGCGCAAACGTTATGGCGTCTACAAACTATGGGACAGATTTATGGCATCTTTATTTTTTTTTTACTTGCAATGGCAGTGATTTTTAGCGGGACTGCGATATCACGGCAGACAGATTGGATACATGACACTTTTTTTACATTAATACAGTAATCAGTGCTAAGAAATATGCACCGTTACTGTACTGACACTGGCAGGGAAGGGGTTAACACCAGGGGCAATCAAAGGGTTAAGCGTGTCCCTAGGGGATGCTTTCTAACTGTGTGGGGGATGGACTCCCTGGATGAACACAGAGATCCAAGATCACTGTGTTCATGCCTGCCAGAACAGCGACCTGCCTTGTTTATATCGGCAGACAGCAGTTTTACCTCAATGGGGAGCGGTTGTGGGCATCCGCCGGACCTGCTGATTGGCTCTCACTGTGGCTATTGCACGAAACGACTTACAGGTATGTTGTTTCACGCAATAGAGCCAACCTGCCGCAGTACACGTATTGTGGCTGGTTGGCAAGCGCTTAACCACTTCAATACCAGGCACTTCGGACACTTCCCGCCCAGACCAATTTTTAGCTTTCAGTGCTGCCGCATTTTGAATGACAATTGTGCGGTCGTGCAACGCTGTACCCAAACAAAATTTTTATCATTTTTTTCCCCACAAATAGAGCTTTCTTTTGGTGGTATTTGATCACCTCTGCAGTTTTTATTTTTTGCGCTATAAATAAAAAGACCGAAAATTTTGAAAAAAAATGTTTTTCTTTGTTTCTGAACTGCGTTTTAGCATCCTCGTTATTTAAACCAGCTGCCTTAGCTCACTGCAATGCACATAAAAAGGTTCCAGCATGCAGCAATGCAGTGCACCACTGTGCATTACTATGGATTGTGGCGTGCTGCAGCACAGATGCATTTGCTTGTTATTCAGAATAAATGCCCCTGAAGCGCATCAAAACTGATAAGCATGCATTGCCCCCAGGGTGTATGAAACTCAATTATTTAAAAAAAAAACAAAAAAAACAGAATTTAAAATCGATTTTTATCCAATTTATTTTAATAGAATGCTTTTGGAGTAAAAATCTATCTAAAGATAGTTTTCCATTTAGGATACATTAATAATTTTGTTTATTCAGCATGAAATGGAGCTCAGTTATGTAGCATGAGGCTGTATATTCTACAATATTTACATTCAACTCATTCCATAAATCCAAGCTCTGCAAGCTGAGATAACATGCACTGCATTGATGCATTCACACAATGTCACAACAACCATGAGATAAAACAAAGTTCAGGAATATTCCTTTATCCCATTGTTTTGCAAATCTATGTACACTACAAACTGTATGATTGAATCTGTTGTGATATCGTTGTTTTACTAACCTGACAACTTATTATTCTAAATAGGAAACCTTCATTTTGTTTGCAAATACTGTATTAAAGATTCTAACTACCAGCAAGAATACGTCCTTACATTTAAAGAGCACCTGTTATTTCAGATCCATTATGGCAGCGCCTGTTAGTGGGCATCCACCCCCCTGCTGCCGCCATGTGCCTCACATTGTTGTGTCACTGCCCCATCACCAGCCGTCCCATTAAAGCGAATGAGACTCTCGGTAAGTCAACAACGGGTCAGAGGAGGAGCCGCTGCAAAACAGAGATGACAGTTGCTCTTTATAAATCATGATTTAACCACTTAACAACCGCCCTATAGACAAAAGATGTCTACAGGGCGGTTGCTTAATTCTGGGAGGGCATCTATGGACGCCTTCCCATGAACGCGCTTCCCGTGCGCCCCCTGGTGCGTGCACACGGGAACATCCGTGACTGCCGGGTCCAGGGGATCCATCACGGATTGCGGTGAATGGCCACTGTGAGCACCCTTTTACCACGTGATGACGGAGTGATCACATGTAAACAAGCCGGCGGAAGTGCCGGCTTTTCTCTCCCCTCTCCGCACCGATCGGTGCAGTGTGAGAGGAGAGAGGACGTGCTGCAGCGCTGTGGGCAGGATGTGTAGGGCCCACATCGCTGCTAAGTGACAGTAGGGGACAGGCTGCAGCCCCCACCATCCATCCACCCCCACCCAGCCATCCTCATCCCATCCATTTACCACCCACCCAGCCATCCTCACCCCATCCATTCTCACCCATCCAGCCATGCATGCTCATCCACCCATCCAGCCATGCATGCTCATCCACCCAGCCTCATCCATCCACCCATGCTCACCCACCCATCCATCCAAGCTCACCCCACCCAGCCGTGCTCACCCAACCATCCATCCATGCTCACACACCCAGCCATCCATGCTCACCCACCAAACCGTGCTCATCCAGCCATCCATCCATCCATGCTCACCAAGCCGGATCGGTGCATTGTGAGAAGAGAGGGGGAGAGAGGACGTGCTGCAGCGCTGTGGGCAGGATGTGTAGTGCCCTCAGCGCTGCTAAGTGACAGTAGGGGACAGGCTGCACCCCCCACCGTCCACTCACCCCATCCATACTCACTCACCCAGCCCTGCATGCTCAACCATCCAGCCATGCATGCTCATCCACCCATCCATGCTCACCCAGCCATCCAGCCATGCTCACCCACCCATGCTCACCTAGCCGTGCTCAGTCATCCCCATCCGTGCTCATCCATGCCCATCCACGGCTCATCCATCCCCATCCACGGCTCATTTGTGCCTCATTCATACCACATCAGTTCCCATCCGTGACACATCCATGCCACTACAGTGCCCATCTGTGCCACCAGAGTGCCTCACAATAGTGTAAAAGGTAGTCAAATTAGATTTGAAATGTATGCCCCTAGAACACCTGACGGTGCTCCCTGCATGTTGGGCCTCTGTATGTGGCCAGGCTGTCACACATGTTGTATCGCCATAGAGAGAGGGAGAAGTAGCAGAATATATTTTGGGGTGTAATTTTTGCTATGTACATGCTGTGTGTTAGAAATATTGTATAAATGGACAACTTTGTGTAGAAAAAAAAAAATAAGAGTTTTCATTTTCTTTCCACATTTTCCAAAAACTTGTGGAAAAAATGACATGTTCAAAAGACTCATTATGCCTCCTAGAATATATGTTGGGGCGTTTGCATTCCAAAATGGGGTCATTTTTTGGACGTTTCAATGGTCCTGGTGCTCCAAGATCTCCAAAAGTGCAAGAGGTAGTCAAGAAATGATATGTGTAATTTATGCTCCTAGAACGCTTGATGGTGCTCCCTGCATGTTGGGCCTCTGTATGTGGCCAGGCTGTGTAAAAGTCTCACACACGTGATATCTCCATACTCAGGAGGAGTAGCAGAATGTGTTTTGGGGTGTAATTTGTGGTATGCATATGATGGGTGAGAGAAATAACCTATTAACATATGACAATTTTCTAAAAAAAAAAAATATATATATATATATATATATATATATGAAAAAAAAAATCTTCATTTTGCAAAGAATTGTGGGAAAAAATTACAACTTAAAAAAATTTGCCATGACTCTTACTAAATACCTTGGAATGTCTACTTTCCAAAAAGTGGTAATTTGGGGGTATTTGTACTTTCCTGGCTTGTTAGGGTCTCAGGAAATTAGATTAGGCCGTCAGTGCATCAGGTGTGATCAATATTCAGTGATTGGCATCATAGCTTGTAGACTCTATAACCTTCACAAAGACCAAATAATATACACTTGTTTTTTTTTTTTACCAAAGATATGTAGCAGTATAAATTGTGGCCAAAATGTATGAAGAAAAATTACTCATTTGCAAAATTTTATAACAGAAGCAAAGAAAAATTCATTGTTTTACAAAATTTTCGGTCTTTTTTTAATTGTACCACAAAAAATAAAAAACCCAGGAAGTGATTAACTCCTTGCCGGCCGCCGATCGGCAATTGAGGGCGACAAGGTGGCTCGTGAGCGCAAATCGCCATCATACGACGGCGGCCGCGCTCACGAGCCTAGTGAGCGCGCGCCGCCTGAGGCGCGCTCACTGTGTTCGGGGGGGGCCAGGGAGCGGGTGCTTCGATTGCCGCCGGCTACCCACGATGGCCCCCCGGAGCGAAGGAACGGAGGTCCGTGTATGTAAACACGGACCTCCGTTCTGTGTGAGGGGGAAGGGCTGTGATCACAGCCTTCCTGTATATGAAGGCTGTGACCACTTCCCTTCCCCAGCTAGGGCAGTCCCCCCACAGTTAGAACACGCCCAGGGAACACAGTTAACCCTTAGAGCGCCCCCTGCAGGTTAACCCCTTCACTGCCAATGGCATTTACACAGTAATCAGTGCATTTTTATAGCACTGATCGCTGTATAAATGCCAATGGTCCCAAAAAAGTGTCAAAATAGTCCGACATGTCCGCTGAAATATCGCAGTACCGCTAAAAATCGCAGATTGCCGCCATTACTAGTAAAAAAATAAATAAATAAAAACCCCAGAAATTAATTCATCATCATCCGTAAACGCGACCACTTTTGCGCAAACCAATGAATGAACGCCGATTGCGATTTTTTTTTATCACAAATATGAGGAAGAATATAAATTGGCCAAAACCAATGAAAAAAAATGTTTTTTTATATATTTTTTTGGATTTGTATTTTAGCAAAAAGTAAGAAATTTGGGTTTTTTTGCAAAATTGTCGCTCTTCTTTTGTTTATAGCGGCGACCAGAAATGACGCAGCGGTGATCAAATACCACCAAAAGAAAGCTCTATTTGTGGGGAAAAAAGGACGCAAATTTCGTTTGGGTACAACGTCGCACGACCGCGCAATTGTCAGTTAAAGCGACGCAGCGCCAAATCGCAAAAAGGGCTCCGGTCCTAAAGCTGGAAATCCTTCCGGGGCTGAAGTGGTTAAATACCACCAAAAGAAAGCTCTATTTGTGTGAAAAAAGGAAGCAAATTTCATATGGGTACAATGTTGCATGCCTGAGTAATTGTCATTCAAAATGTGAGAGCGCTGACAGCTGAAAATTGGTCTGTTTAAGTGCCCAGTGGTCAAGTGGTTAACCACTTGACCACTGGGCACTTAAACCTCCTTCCTAACCAGACCAATTTTCAGCTTTCAGTGCTCTCACATTTTGAATGACAATTACTCAGTCATGCAACATTGTACCCATATGAAATTTGCGTCCTTTTTTTCACACAAACAGAGCTTTCTTTTGGTGGTATTTAATCACCATTGGGGTGTTTATTTTTTGAGCAATAAATGGAAAAATACCGAAAATTTTGTTAAAAAATGCATTTTTCTTTATTTCTGTTATAACATTTTGCAAATTAGCAACTTTTCATAAATTTTGGCCAAAATGTATACTGCTACATATATTTGGTAAAAATAACCCAAATTAGTGTATATTATTTGGTCTTTGTGATAGAGTCTACAATCTATGGTGCCAATCACTGAATATTGATCACACCTGATACACTGACGGACTATCTCATTTCTTGAGGCTCTAACAAGACAGAAAAGTACAAATACCCCCCAAATTGCCCCTTTTTGGAAAGTAGACAGTCCAACCTATTTAG
Organism: Glandirana rugosa; assembly: GCA_018402905.1. Taxonomy (NCBI): domain Eukaryota; kingdom Metazoa; phylum Chordata; class Amphibia; order Anura; family Ranidae; genus Glandirana; species Glandirana rugosa. The sequence continues at coordinate 820,636 of BLSH010191986.1, forward strand.
TAAGAGGCATGGCAAGTTTTTTGAAGTTGTCATTTTTTCCCACAATTCTTTGCAAAAATTAAGATTTTTTTTTTCAGTTTTTTTTCCCACAAAATTGTCATATTAACAGATTATTTCTCACACCCAGAATATTCATACCACCAATTACACCCCAAAACACATTCTGCTACTCGTCCCGAGTATGGTGATACCACGTGTGAGACTTTTACACAGCCTGGCCACATACAGAGGCCTAACATGCAGGCGTTCTAAGGACATAAATTACACATATAATTTCCTGACTACCACTTGCACTTGCACTTTTGAAGGTCCTGGAGCACCAGGGCAATGGAAACGCCCAAAAAATGACCCCATTTTGGAAAGTAAACACCCCAACGTATATTCTATGAGGCATAATGAGTCTTTTTGAACGGTTCATTTTTTCCACAAGTTTTTGGAAAATGTGGAAAGAAAATGAAAACGCATTTTTTTTTTTTTACACAAGGTTGTCCATTTTACAATATTTCTAACACACAGCATGCACTTAACAAAAATTACACCCTAAAATATATTCTGCTACTTGTCCCGAGTATGGGGATACCACATGAGTGACACTTTTACACAGCCTGGCCACATACAGAGGCCCAACATGCAGGGTGCACCATCAGGCGTTCTAGGGGCATACATTTCAAATCTAATTTGACTACCCATTACATTATTGTGAGGCACTGTGGTGGCACTGATGGGCGCTGTAGTGGCACTGATGGGTGCTGTAGTGGCATGGATGTGTCATTGATGAGAACTGATGTGGTATGGATGAACATGAATGAGGCATAAATGAGCACGAATGGGGGTGAATAAGCCATAGATGGGGATGACTGCGCACGGATGGATGGGTGAGCACGGATGCATGGCTGAGCACGGAAGGATGGCTGAGCACGGAAGGATGGCTGAGCACGGATGGATGGCTGAGCACGGATGGATGGCTGAGCACGGATGGATGGCTGAGCACGGATGGATGGCTGAGCACGGATGGATGGCTGAGCACGGATGAGGCTGGATGGGTGAGCACGGCCTGATTGGTGCGCATGGATGAGGCTGCATGGGTGAGCATGACTGGATTGGTGAGCACAGATGCATGGGTGAGCATAGATGGATGGCGGAGCACGGATGCATGGGTGAGCATGCATGCATGGGTGAGCACAGATGGATGGCAGAGCACGGATGCATGGCTGAGCATGGATGCACATGATTGAATGGGTGAGCACGAATGCAAGGGTGAGCATGGATGGATGGTGGAGCACGGATGCATGGGTCAACACGGATGCATGGGTGAACACGGATGAGGCTGGATGGGTGAGCACGGA
>BLSH010191986.1:871553-881715 GCA_018402905.1 Glandirana rugosa
CAATAAGGTGACGTATCGAACCACAGTAGACGTTTGTGACTTTACCATGAAAATTAGGGTCTGGGTTATAGTAAATGTTTGCAGATGACACCAAGCTATGCAGTGGAATAACGTCCTTACAGGATGTCTCCAACTTACAAGCAGACCTCAATGCACTGTCTAATTGGGCTACTATGTGGCAAATGAGGTTTAATATTGATAAATGTAAGAATATGCATGCATCATATATACTAGGGGGAGTACAACTGGGGGAATCCATTGTGGAGAAGGATCTGGGGGTTTTGGTAGATCATAAGCTTAATAATGGCATGCAATGCCAAGCTGCAGTTTCCAAAGCAAGCTAAAGCCTTAGATTTAGAAAGATATCATTTTGCCCCTGTACAAATCATTAGTAAGACCTCATCTGGAATATGCAGTTCAGTTTTGGGCACCAGTTCTCAAAAAGGATATCGGTGAACTGGAGAAAGTGCAGAGAAGGGCAACCAAACTAATAAGAGGCATGGAGGAGCTCAGCTATGAGGAGAGGTTAGAGGAAATTAATTTATTCTCTTGAGAAGAGGAGATTAAGGGGGGATATGATCAACATGTACAAATACATAAGTGGTCCATATAGTGAACTTGGTGTTGAGTTATTTACTTTAAGGTCATCACAAAGGACAAGGGGGCACTCTTTGCGTATAGCGGAAAAAAGATTTCATCTCCAAATATGGAAAGGTTTCTTCACAGTTAGAGCTGTGAAAATGTGGAATAGACTCCCTCCAGAGGTGGTTTTGGCCAGCACGGTAGATTGCTTTAAAAAAGGCCTGGATTCTTTCCTTAATGTAAATAATATAACTGAGTACTAACATTTATAAGTTGATCCAGGGTGAATCCAATTTGCCTCTCGGGGATCAGGAAGGAATTTTTTCCCCCGCTATAGCAAATTGGATCCATGCTTTGCTGGAGTTTTTTGCCTTCCTCTGGATCAACTATGGGTGAAGGATTGTATAAGGGATTGTATGGTTATATATCATTTTTCTGTTTTATTTATTTATTTTTGGTTGAACTAGATGGACTTGTGTCTTTTTTCAACCTGACTAACTATGTAACTATATACGGCTATTTATTCCTCTGCCTTTACATGACTGTGGACATCATTACGGTTTCGTTTGACATCCACACACTGGGTTGGACAACACTTCCTTGTCTTGTCCACCCTTGTCTTTCAGTCTGACTCCCTGTTTGGGGAGATTTTAGTGCCATGCCCTTGCACATTGGTTCATACCGGTGCAGGCAAGATGCATATACAGTATATATTCATGTGTGCTTTTACTTATGCATTACATACTCCTTTTTGACCCCCTTAGGACTTCTCTCCCACTTTTTGTTTGGTCCTTGTGAGCACTCCATGCCTGCAATATGGCGGTTCCTCTATGCCCTTGAGCCTTGGACAACCAGCTTATTTGGATGAAACCGGTGTCCTCTGACCCAATTGTTAATTATTGTTCTTATAACCTTCGGTTAAGCTTACTGACTTTGTGCTTAGCGACACCCCTATAGATATATATAATTTATTCTTTGTATATTACTGAATATTATGAGATCACTTGTTCAAGTGTCATTTGTTGAACAAACATTTGATATGTATACTTCTGATTGCTTTATACTTGTAATTAATATATAACCTGTCTTTGTAGAAACATCACTGTCTGCAATACACTAACTGAAGAAGATATAGCACAAGCTGTTTTTCAAAACATGTTGGGAACATACTGAAACCGCTAGTTGGCTCTTCACTTGAAAACCTTCTTGGCAGATCTGTATTTAATTATTACAATGACGTGTTATATGTTGTGTACTTTTATCCTCATGCCAGTATATACTGGCCTTTTTTACTGTATACCAATAAATTTTGTATAATTTTTATACTACTCATGCATTACTTGTTTGAGCACCCACCTGTTAAAATCCCCTTGGGGCCATCTCTTTCTACACCATATACAGGAGTGGGGGGGGCTGAGTGCATACAGATGTGGTGGCCGGTGTGTGGATTTGGTGGGATGGCCTGTGGGGAATGTTGGTGGTCAGGCTTGGGGGGGCTTAGGCCTAAAGCTGTGTAAGGGGCCCAAAAATGTGTGCCCTTGGGAGGAGTACAGAATAAAGAGGGAGGTAAAGCACAGAAAGGAGATGGAGGCGTGCATTAAGAAGAGGGAGGAGGAGCACAGAAATGAGATGGAGGAGTTCTGAAAGAGAATAGAGGAGTGCAGAAAGAAGGGTAGGGAGGGTCACAGAAAGTGGATGGAGAAGTACACAAAGTGGATGGAGGAATACAGAAAGGAAACGGTGCAGGAGTACACCAAGTGGGTGGAGGAGTGCAGAAAAGAGAAAGAGGAGGAGCACATAAAGGAGAAAGAAGAGGAGCGCATAAAGGAGAAAGAGGAGGAGCAGAGAAAGGAGATGGAAGAGTACACAAAGAGGACAGCAGCGTGCATAAAGAAGAGGGAGAAGGAACAGAGAAAAATGATAGAGGAGTGCATAAACGGGATGGAGGAGTAAAAAAAGAAGAGGGAGGAGAAGATGGGGAAAGGGGGCTTAAGCCCGGTACACACTGCAAGTTATTTATGGTTCAACCCAGGGGGGGCTGCGACCTGGTTCCAGTCCATCCTCACCATCAGAGCCTCTGGTGAAGAAACAGGCTGGGGCTTAGACTTCACGCCCTGGGGAACCCTGAGTTGGCAATCTACAAGGGCTCACTACCATTGAAATCTGGCAATCTGATTTAGAGTTGAGCAGTGGGGGGAAGGGGGATGACATTTTTGCTGTTTTCCCCATTCCTTACCCCTATCAGATGCTTCTACCCCAAATCCTTAGCTCCACAAAGAAAAAGAGCGGCCATGGGACTTTAAATGAGGCTTGTCATGAAAATTAATGTAATCATAGATAAAAATAAATGGTATTTATTCAATATAAATAAGTAAATATAACATGATCGTATTAGACGTAAATCAAAGAGGTAAGAGATCATAAGAAATTCATAAAGAAAAAGCCAACACATACATGGGCACATGATTAAATGGATATACAATATCTTTGTGCATACATACATGATGATGAATGAACAATATGTAGCGAGCATAAAAAGTATAAAAAAACACTGATGACCATAATCTCTTGACGTTATAACACTCGACGCGTTTCGTGGAGCTTGTCCACTCATCAGGATTATCGCACAAGAGGTGTCAGAAACAGCATCAAGCCCAGCATCCAAGTTTGGGAGTGTCAGCGCCCTGAAAGTTATCTAACCCGCGGCTGAGGCAGGAACAAGCACCCAGTCCGAGGGGGCAGCCATAAGAACCAGCCAGCTATCCCAAGAAAATCCATATTGGGTGATTAGTAACTTGAAATCTATGGGAAGTATAAAATGTATGAATATGAAAATGTGAATGATTATAATGTGCAAGATTTACGAAAATATGATACACATCACATGACTAAGGCACCCCGAAAGTGGTAATGAGACATCCACCAAGATATAGGAATCTAGAGCTGAGAAGAGAAATAGTTGAATAGAGTGGACACCCATGATGTGACGACAAATTGCAACAGCAGGCATAGATGTAGAAGAGTAGATGTAGAAAACAGATAGAGCCCTAGAGAACTTACATGTGGATCAGCAAGAACAAGAAGTGGGGAGAGTGACAGGGCAGTACTTCACTCATAGTGATGGTGTTGAGAGTGGTCAGTCGGCTGGAGATGGATGCTTATACCCCGGACTGTGGGTGGGTCCCCGTCAATGCCATGCAGGACGCTATTGCCACGAGGTAAGTGCTCCATCCGCAACAAAGCACTGGAAGTAGACATAACCCGCGACTCTCTCAGGCTTCAGCTGGATAGTACTCGCTCCCGCATTGCGGGGCCGAAGCATCACAAGCGGGGGGCGGAGGCATGACACCGATGTGTGAAAGGACAGACCCGCCCACAGCTCAAGAGGAGGTGGGGCAGGAGAGCACTGTCACACATCGCAGCCCCGGGGATAGACAAGGGCCTGGCAGTCCCCTCCCAGGTGACATGGGTGAGATGCTGGATGGAACAAATTGGAATGATAGTATCCATTGTTACAACAAGTCTGCTGGTCAAAAAGATAACTAGTTCAAAATATACTGTGGTGTCTAGATCAATGGTTGCGGTGTGACAGATCACTGAGGACCTACAGGTGTCTTCCACCCAAATTGTATCAGAGCAAAAAGAAGAATGTGATCTGGCACAACCACTATGATCAAGCCTCCATCCCTATTTTGTATATACAAAGAATCCTTAGCTCCCTTTAAATAATTGTGTCCCTACCACCCTTTCTAGCTAGGGCATGCTCTATGTAGTTATTCCCTCCTTTCTTTATGCTCAGTCTCCATTTTCATTATCCACGTGTGCTGTATCCTGCTGGAGCTATGCACTCCATGATTTTTCCATCTATCTGATGTTCATCTGTATGATCTTCACAAGTTGTGGAGTAAAATCTTTCTATGGATGCCGCATTTCTTAAATTAATAAATCATTTTGAAAAAAAAACTTTTTACGATTTGCTTGATGTCATTTAAATGGAGTCACTGTCTGCTAATCATAGGTGTGCGCAGCCTATTGCATTATGGTGGGCACCCGCAAAGCTCAAACACGCATGCCTTTCACTGCAGCCTCAGCTGCACGGGACAGTGAATGAATGGGAAGTGCTCTGTGCTCAGCGGCTTCCTGTTCATTTGCAAACCGAAGCATAGTAAACACAGTTTACTATGCTTCCGTTATGAATGATCACAGTGAGTGTGTTCTCTGTATTCATTTAAAAAAGGAAGGCACTGGTAAATGACATATTTACTAGCCCCTCCCCCCCTCTCTATCCTTAAATATCTGGGGGGGAGAGGAAAGGAAGGAAGCCAGCAGCACTGCGGTGCAGGGGGGTCGACACACTGGAAGCCCAGGCAGTAGGGGAAATCGGCACCGCGCGTAGTGTTTAGGGTGTGCCCAGGCACACCTGGCACAGCCCCTGCACACACCTATGCTGCTAATTCTACTGGGTCTGTGAGTAAGACATCTCATTCACTGGACTAGTTGGACTAGTTAGAGATCCCTCATGCAGTGCATAGATTAGAGAGGCAGGCCATGCACCATTACCCCCTGCTCATCACCCCTTATCATGGGGTAAAGAGAGGCCGGTGCCCCCTTCTTCACATAAATAGAACACAAGATTGGGTATTTCAAGTAAGCTACTGTATATAACCAAGCTTCTGACAGTAAGGTCCTGTTTACACATACAGCAGTGACCTACGTTTTATTACACAGGAAGAATGCAAGTGATTGCAAGGACACATAGAAAACTATTGTTTTCTATGTTTCCTGTTAACAAAACAAAGCTGATGTGCAGTGCATTCAAATGTATTAAATGCATTGTAACACAACGTAACACACACATAAATACATGTAAATGCATATTGATGCTACACAAGTCTACTGAGAAAAAAGGAAACTTTTTATTATTTATGTTGATCACTGCACTTTGTTGTGCTGCTCATAACATAGTCCTGACTAGGGCTGGTCTTTGGGTTTGAGTCCAGCTTGAGCTCGACCTGAACCCAACCTGTTCATAGATTGGCGAATTGAACAAAATTGCCTTATTTGGCAAGCTGGATAGCGTGGATGTCTGGCTGCGGTTTGCAGACAACCCAGCTGAGGATCTGTCATTTAGCAGCAATAGTACTACTGATATTAAATGACAGATCCCTGGCCGGCTTGTGTTTGTGCTCAAACATATTTGGTCAATGACCTCGCCCAGCATCCTTTGCTAGTTTGTCTGCAAGCAGTAGCCAGCCAGGAATCTGTCATTTTATGGCAATAGTGTGACAAGATCTGATTTGAATGTTGCAGGGAACCCCATGCCTTTTTTCCCTGTTCCTTTCATGTGAACCCTCCCTTAAAAAAAAACGAAAGGAGTTGGGTTCCCCCAAAAATTTAAACCAGACCCTTCTCCAAGCATGCAGCCTGTCTGGGCAGGAAAGGGAGGACAGAGAGTGTATGGCCTCCTCCATCCTGAACCATACCAGATCATATGCCTTAAACATTGGATGGGTACCTTGCAAGAGGGGGTGGCAAATCCTTGTTGAAGAGACAAGGGCCTCATCCCACATCTAGTCCAGATTCTGATAAGCCTCTGAGCAAACCCTTACAATTCTTTTGGGGGACCAGAAGTAGGGATGAGGCCCCTATCCACTCAACATAGAGACAGCGTGCCTTGCAAGAAGGGGTAGCCCTCGCTGCCTTCTTTCTTGCCTAGGAAAAAGCTGGAAGTCTCAGAGAACATCACCATATTATGGATGTGCCACAGAACATCATCAGCAGGCTGGCTGCAAGAACCAGGAAGAGACAGCCAGTCCCCTGATAACATAGGAGAAGATGGCAGTGCAGGACCCAGCATCACTTCCTGATCTGAAGCCAAATAAGGAGGTGAAAGTAAATCTTTCAAAAGGAAAAAAGAGACCTTTCTTACTTGTTGTCAAGAGAACAGATGTGCCCGCTAAATGATTAACCCTCAACTCCAGCTTCAGTAACAACCAGGGCTGCCATTAGAAAGCATGGGATCCCTTGCAGCCTACTTGGCACGGCCCTTTCCTAGTCCCCTTGATCATTCTGAGGCGCACCCTGGTCAGCACACTGTGGCAAATGGGTGGTTGTGGCATTAGTATGCAATGCAGAGAGCATAGGTCAGTAGTATGTAACGCAGACTGCAGGGGTCAGTAGTTAGTTACAGTATGCACAGGTCAGTATTATGTAACGCAGAGTGCGGGGGTTTGTAGGACGTAACACAGAGTGTGGGGGTCAGTAGTTAGTTACAGTATGCACAGGTCAGTAGTATGTAATGCAGAGTACAGGGGTCAGTAGTTAGTTACAGTATGCACAGGTCAGTAGTATGTAACGCAGAGTGTGGAGGTCAGTAGTTAGACAGTATGCACAGATCAGTAGCATGTAAAGCAGACTGCAGGGGTCAGTAGTTAGTTACAGTATGCACAGGTCAGTAGTATGTAATGCAGAGTGTGGGGGTTTGTACTATGTAACACACAGTATAGAGGTCAGAAGTAAGTAACGCATAGTATAGGGAACGGGAGTAAGTAACACAGAGTGCAGAGGTCAGGAGTAAGTAACACAGAGTGCAGAAGTTAGGAGTAATGCACCTGCATTTTAGACATCAGATAACTGCTAATCTCTCTATAATACTGCCAAGTCCAGTACTGTAATTATAGCCAGAATCTGTGTACAGCCTGCTGCCCTCCTGGCACTGATTCCCTTGCTGCCCTTTCACCCACTTCCATCCCCCAAGGACCTGCTCTGTAGCATGTGTCACCCCAGGCACACCAGACCCTCTGATCATTGCTTCAACAGAGATGCATCATGTGGATCCAGGATTTAAAGTGTTACTAAACCTAGGGCCCTGCATTCACTATATCTGGTCTCCCACAGTACACAGAACATGGAAATGCAATTATTTTAGTAAATATAAACTGCTGAATACCTTTTCTTAACAGCAGTATATAGCAGTCTTGTGACTTCTTCTTTTGAGTGTCTGGCCGAGCGCTGGTTAAAGCTTGTAGGAGGAGTTTTCATTCTCCCCTGATTGCTCTATGAGGCTGCATGACCCCTGACCCTCTGTCTGGACCGTGCTGATTTGCCCTGTGATGATCACATGCACTTTCCAAAAAAAAAAAAAACTCTGTAGCAATACACACCAAACTGAGTATGTGCAGAGTGCCCCCAAGGCTCTGTACTATCAGATGTACTGGGGACTGTGGAAGAAGGGGAGGATCAGAGAAGATAGGTTCAAACAGCCTTTTTACACAATGCATAGGATTAACCCCTTGGGTTTCACAGTGTGTATTGCAATCATGCTTTACTGCATTTACAGACTGATTTTACTATTGTGTTAGTAACACTTTAAGGTGATTCCTCAATGAAAGGACACACACAACAATACAGACCTGATGGAGTTTCTCACCTTTCTTTATTCTATCCAAAGCTAAAGAAAACATTTTGCTATAGACATACCAGAAAGTATGAGCATGAGCCATGACTAAGGTCAAAATGGCGGAAACCCATAGGCTCTTCGTGTGGCTGTATACTGATCCTTGATAATGGATACTCTATAGCAGATCTTCACCAGGATAACGGAATTATACATGAAACTACAGTGCTGTGCAAAAGTTTTACGCATGTTTGAAAAAATGCTGTAAATGAAGAATGCTTTCAGAAATAGAAGTGTTAACAGTTTATTTTTTATCAATTAATAAGATAGAAAGTAAATGAACAGAAGGGAAATTCAAATCAAATCAATATTTGGTGTGATCACTCTTTTCCTTCAAAACAGCATCAATACTTCTAGGTAGTAGATATACTGTGGGCAGGCAGCAGCTGCAGACCGGGCGACGTAAATGCATGTCATAGCCCTTCTTCTGGGTTTGAGGTATGCATGTGCGCACCCCCTGCTGTACAAACAAATGGCCACTGTCCCCACCTATAACTGGCCTTTCCAGCAAGGAGCACATGGAAGAGTGACGCATGTCAAACAAAACCAAAATTCCCAGCTCAATTTACCGACCAGCCTGCAACCAACCGAATTGTCCTGTCTAACAGTATGCGTTAAAAACAGGAGTTTAGTTTGCACACATTGGCACACATTGGCAAATACATGTTTAAGCCGTACTGCTCCCCCTGCTGACCCAATCACAGCACTTTGGCAGCTGATTTCAGTCGATGATTTTGGCTGAAGTCATCTAATCGGCTGTGACCAATCATACAAACAGTTCTGTGTTTATAAAAACACAGAACTCTGTATGTTATGAACAGCTGCCTAGCTTTTTCTTCTCCCTGCTTCAGCCAGATAGTAAAGTAAAAACAGCATGCATTAGGCCCCTTTCACACTTGTGCGACTTGTCCTGCGACTTGGGATTGCAAAGTCACATGACAAGTCGTACCCCATGATTTCCAATGAGCACCATTCATATCTGTGCAACTTCAAGTTGCAGCGACTTCAAAGTAGTCCGTGCACTGCTTTGGCCCAACTTTGATGTGAGTTGAGGTCCATAGACCTCAAAATTACACAGGCATTGCGTAAAGTCACATTAAAACTGCAGCAAAAAAATTGCGGCAAAACCGCTGCAAAATCGCGCGACTTTCAGGTCGCACAAGTGTGAAAGGGGCCTAACACACATTTACACTTGTTAGGCACACAGTTAACCCCTCCCTGATTGCCCCAATTGTTAAGCCCCTTCCACTAATCACTATCAGTTAGTGCACTTCACAAGGAGAGTCTGCTGGTGCCAAATTGTCTGCTACCCTATCATGGTCCCACTATAAGTTGTCATTGCAGTATAGTGTTATAGCTGTGTAAATTCCAGTATATATACCATAGTTTGTAGACAGGGCTGGCCCAAGACATTGTGCTGCCTGGGTCAAAGAATAAAATGCTGCCCCACACCCCCCCCCCAACAAAAAAATCACGCCCACCTAAAGGCCCCCACATCCATTATTTTATATTATGTTAATCAAAACTAAGATTAAATTTATCAGGAAGTCAGATTTATATGCAACAGCACCTTGTTTATATGCAAAATTATATGACATACCATTATTTTCAATTCCAAGGGGCGGTCTAGGGAAGTATATAGGCAGGCTAGGGCAGTATATAGACAGGCTAGGGTAGTATATAGACAGGCTAGGGTAGTAAATGGGCACGCTAGGATAGTATATGGACAGGCTAGGGTAGTATATGGACAGACTAAGGTAGTAAATGGGCACGCTAGGATAGTATATGGACAGGCTAGGGTAGTATATGGACAGGCTAGGGTAGTATATAGACAGACTAAGGCAGTATAGGGGCAGACCAGGGTAGTATATAGACAGGGTAGGGCAGTATAGGGGCAGACTGGAGTAGTATATGGACAGGCTAGGGCAGTATAAGGGCAGGCTGGGGTAGTATATAGTCAGGCTAGACAGGATAGGGGTGGGCTTGGGTAGTATAGAGGCAGATGGAGCGGCCTGGGGGGGGCAGTTGTCGTCGTGACACGCAAAACTGCTGGAAAAAAATCTTGGTAGTCAATTTGCTGGGTAAATAGAAGAAAAGGAAAGGTGGCTGTTGTGTTCACCTTGT
>BLSH010191986.1:888925-898968 GCA_018402905.1 Glandirana rugosa
TCACTTTAACACCCCCTTACGGTGGGCGACCAACCGGTTTCGTACGTGTACTGGACGCACTAAACCGGTTAGTGTCATACGAGACGATACTCTCGGTACTAACCGGTTTCCGTCCCACGGAAACTGGCTAGTAACGAGTCGACCAGACTCAGGTGCGGCGGGTGTGATATATTCCGGTGAATGTGTCTCCGGCTTATATCACTTTTGTTAACGCCTCTATCGTTTGCCAATCCGTCACCGTATATATACATGTCATACCATATATATTATGCGACGTAAGTCACATAAATAAATAAAGTCCATCAAAGACATGCAGGTAGGTAAATTAGATCCTGTTTAAATTGGCCCTAGTATATGTATGAATGTGAGTTAGGGACCATAGATTGTAAGCTCCTTGAGGGTAGGGACTGATGTCAATGTACAATATATATGTAAAGCGACAGTGCTATATAAGTACCTGAAATAAATAAATACACTGAATGCAGCGTATTATATATACCATACTGTACATATATATGCCACTGCCTAACCGTTTGCTATCTCCGCAATTGTTTTCACTATATTCGGCCTCTGTGTAAGTGGCCTTATATAGTGTGGGCGGCGTGGACTCAGACCAGCTGAGCAATGATCGGTCAAAGGCACCCTGCCTTTGGCCAATCATGGCTCTCATAGCAGAGCATACTGTGATTGGCCAAATCACGCAGGTCATGTGCATGCTTTGGCCAACCAGCGGGTGGCATTCCCCCACAATTTCACTGCATTATGGGCCGTTCAAATTTCCCACCAGCACCCCATAATGTTCAGGATTCGGCAACCCCCCCAATGCTCGATTCGAACATACTTTTGACTCGAACCGGGGGACCATTCCTATTGACCATAGATGTACATCACGAGACACTTTTTTAACATAAAAGATGGGACAAAAAAAAGGTCTCCATTTTAAAATAAATTTTTACACTTTTTAGGTGAATGGGTATGATGTACCCAATTCCCATTCACATGGGGGGGGGGCAGAATCTGGTGGCCCCCTTGTTAATGGGGGCTTCCACATTTCGATCAGCCCCCCAACCACCACGGTTGTCAGAAAGAGGCCCTTGTCCCCATCAACATAGGTACAAGATGCTTTGGGGTGGGGGGGGGGGGTGCGCAGAGCCACCCCCCACCCCAAAGTACACACCCCCTCATGTTAAAGGCATGTGGCCTTGTTTGTTCCAGGAGGGGGGCAGGCCCTCACTTGTCCCCCCATCCTGACCTCCAGGCTGCATGCTCAGAAAGGGTCTGGAGTTTGGGGGGATCCCCCGCCATTTTGTAATAAAATTTGGAGTGACCTTCCCCTTAAAATCCATCCCTGAGCTAAAGGGCTTGGTATGGATTGGGGGGGGGGGCAATACATTATAGCCACAAGCAAGTTGAAATTACATTTTTGATCAATGTAGGGGAGGATGTGGGAGCTAGATGTGGCGTGGGTGGGGTTCATTGATTTATTTGGCGTCACCACACAATTGCTTGCAGCCCATGTGCACACATCACTTCCTGTTTCCAGCCACATCACACTTCCTGATAATGTATATCTGTAAGGACTATGCAAATATAAATTAGGAGATGACTTACCAGTGCTGGTTCACACTAGTGCGATGCGGGAACCCTGCAAATCCACTGCGGTTCCCGCATCGCATGCGACTTAGACCGTTCACACTGCCATATGAAAACTGCTGGGTGTGTCAATAGAAAGCTAATGACACCCCCAAATCAGTTTGCAGATCGCACTGAAAACTCAGACAGGAATCGGATTGCATGGATGTGAACACCCATGTAATCTGATTCTGCTGCGTAACAAAGGTCATGGTCAGGATGCGATGCGAATTCAGCCATGCTATCTGTATGGCTGAATTTGCATAGCACAGATCGCATGTGATTTGCACTGCAGTGCGAATCACATCCGGTCTCAGACACCGCAGAAGTGTGAACCGGCCCTGAGGAAGGTAATCCACTTCCCCAAAACAACCACCCCCCAAAACTACCGTAATTAAAAAAGTTACTAGAGAGAACAACAACAAGCAAAATCAATTTAATTTTATTTTGCCAACAGAAACAAGTATGTACATATTTACTGGCATTAAAGCATTTACAGTATATATACATTTAGCAAAACAGTTAGCAATTGGGTTCAAAGGGTCCTGCTCATAGGAGCTTACAATCTAAAATTGGACTAAACCTTACAGTGGACAGTTTTAGTTTCACCATCCATAACTGCACACACATTTCATAAAATGACTAAACACCCACATGATATTATTAGCTGCAAAATTACAGAAACATAATTAACAGTCATTCTAACAAAGCATTACAACATAATATTAAAAAAGGCACAGATTAAACCTAGAACATTGGTGAGTATTTTCTCCTAGAAGAATGCATGGTAAGACAAACAATACACACCCCAATCGGACAGCATGGTAAAATCAAGCCACTTTTGATGGTCAAAATGCACAATCATTTAAAAATTACTCCGGAAATGGCATTACTGGGAATAAACATGGACATATATCCATCATCTTAAAGAACAATAGTTTTCCACATACTGGGAGCAGCTAGACTTTGGAACTCAATAGATGCACCCAATCTATCAGCCATAGCAAGATTAAACATTCAAGCCCAATACAAAATGATGCTAGCAAATAACAACAATTCATTCAACACTTTAAAAAAAAAATGGTATAATTGGATAACACACCATAGAGCCTCAAAACAATTAAATGAATGTATTACATGAACAGTTAATTAAGTTTGATACAAGAAGTTTATTAATAATGTGGTATATCATAACGCCTGCATTTACGTTTCATTCTCTTTTCTTCCTATACAGTTTAAAACTAAATCTCACTCAAATGACATTGAATTTGACGTATCTTGCTGGTCAGTCCTACCCACAGTGTGAACCCAATTGGGGTGGGCGGGAATTGACAAGCAAGTAACAAGTTAATATGTAGTTTATTTCTTTTTCTTTATCACAATGTCTTTTCTTGAACCAGATATTGGCTATTTCAAAGTAGTTGTATTGAAATAACTTGAAAATTTAATAAAAAGACATTAAAAAAATGCACAATAATTTCAGCAAACAAACAGCTCTAGTAAAGCATTTGTCATTAGCAAAATATCATTCCTTCCACAATTTTTTTTTTCCCATCAGTAAACTGCAAATAATGCCAACAAAATCCTTCACCAACTGAAGTTCAGGTTTTCGCAGTAAAACATAATTTTGGAAATTCAAGTATAACACATTATTTTTTCACCCAAACTTCTCAGTATCGCATTAAAGCGTTCCACTCCTCCACTTTCCACAAATTATCAGCTTCCAACTTGCCTACTTTATACACATCGTACATGTAGCTTGTGTATAGTCTGGCCAAAATTAATTTGCCTATACTCTCAGATGACAACTCCTCTTTAAGAACAAAAATATTTTGTGCCTCCCGAACAGCTTCTCTGAAAATAATAAAAGGCCAGGAAGTCCTTACCTCGCCCTCCACCCAGCCGTACACAAACTGTTTGACATCAGGATAGCGCATCTTCAGAACTGCAGGATAGAAGCGGCAGAACATCCTCCGCATTCGCAGTGTGAATGGACAGCTGAAAAATAAATGACTTCGGTATTCAGGACTTCCACACCCCACCCTCATGCACCTGTCAGACCTGCACAGGTCCGGATTCTTCATGGTCAGGCAGGCCGGGTCACAGGAACAGATAATCAGGTACAGGTAGCTCAGGAAACACACACTATATGCTGTAGATCAGACAGCATTTTCTGCAGGAAGCAGGAAGTTTAAATAGAGCTGCTCATCACGGAAATAGAGGAAACCACAATCAAATGCAATTAACCCTTAGCACAAGTCTTGTTAGTCTTCTAACAATAGCTCAGGTACACTATAGGGCTCGTTATTTCCTTTTCCCGCCACCTCCTGATAATAACCTCCGTCCCACATCCTCCACACCCAACTGTTTTCTGATCGTCTCCAAAACTAAATAGAATGGAGCGACCACTAAGGTGTAGGGCTTTGTAAGATCTTTCTCCATCCACTTCCAGAGAACAAAGCACCACCCATCAAGGTATTTCGGCAAAAAAGCTACCCTACTACCTCCATGTATCATCTTGTTAACTAAAAGCAGATAATTTAACTTTAAAAAGAGGTCAATATTGGGGAAATCCAAGTCACCCTTAGCCTCTTTCTTCATTACCACTTCCCGGCCCAGTCTTTCCATACGAGATCCCCATAAGAAGCTAAACAGCTCCTTTGTAACTTTTTGTACCCACCTCTTACCAGGAGGTAAGCCATAAATATATATAGTATTAGGGGAAGGATCACTGCCTTGGTTATGAAGGTCCTACCCTGCAGGGACAAGTCCCTCAGTTTCCAAAGACCCAACTTCCTTTTCACTTTTGTAAGCAGATTTTTATGGCTTGACTCGCCACTCAACCTGCCATCAAACAGTACCCCCAGAACTTTAATCTCCTCCACAACCTCATCTGACTTAATTGGGACCACTCGGCCCAACTGGGACCGCTAACACTTCCCCCAATTGACAGCCATGCCAGTAACGCCACAAAAGATCCGCAGCTGTAACTTTGCAAGGTCCAGATCTCTGAGAAGTTCTTATTATGACTATGTCATCCATATATGACAAAGTCTTCACACTTAACCCACCACTACCAGGGATTATGAACCCCTTATGTACCGTATATACTCGTGTATAAGTCGACCCGTGTATAAGCCGACCCCCTACTTTTGCCCAAAAAATATGGGAAAACGTATTGACCCACGTATAAGCCTAGGGTGGGAAATGCAGCAGCCAGAACACAGGGACAGGGAGCCAGAACACAGGGATTTTAGCCAGGACACAGGGATATTAGCCAGGACACAGGGATATTAGCCAGGATACAGGGATATTAGCCAGGACACAGGGATATTAGCCAGGACACAGGGATTTTAGCCAGGACACAGAGACTGTAGCCAGAACACATAAGGGATGAGTAAGGTAGTTTCACATTAAACAGAGCTGTGCTGCTTCTAAGAGCCGTTCTGTGCTTGTAACTGTGACTAATCACATTGGAATGTAGAGAATGCTGAGAGAGAGCTGCAGCTCTTCACTGAGATCAGGAGGTGGGCAGGACTGAACAGCTAACATCAGCTTGTCCCGCCCACCTGCCAACATCAAGCTGAAAATCTGACACCTCTCTCAGCATTCTCTACATTCCAATGTGATTAGTCACAGTTACAAGCACAGAACGGCTCTTAGAAGCAGCACGGCTCTGTTTAATGTGAAATTACTGATCACCCACAGACACTGACTCGGGTATAAGCCGAGGGGGGTCTTTTTCAGCACAAAAAATGTGCTGAAAAACTTGGCTTATACCCGAGTATATACGATACTTTGTCCATCTGGATCCTCTGAAGCAGGGGTTCTACCACTGCAATAAAAACCAGGGGCGAGAGTGGGCACCCCTGTCTGACTCCAGACCTCACCTGAAATGGTTCGCTCAGATTTCCATTTACCAGCACTTGGCTAGAAATGTTCCTATACAGGCCCGCAATGACTTTCAACATTGACTCAGGGAGTCCCATGCTCCGCAACACTCGTAGCAAAAAGGCATGAGACACCCTGTCAGAGGCCTTCTCAAAGTCTATACTTTCCACAACCAACGGACTGTTGTGTGACCTAGAGTAGAAAATCATGTCCCTCAGGAGAATAAGGTTGTCTGAAATTCTCCTATTGGGAACAGCGCATACCTGATGGTCACTAATTAATTTCACTGCCACTTTCCTTAACCGATTTGCAATCACCTTTGACAAGGTCCGCGTTCAGCAGGGAGATTGGTCTCCAATTTCGTAGGTCTTTCTTATTCCCCCCCTTTATGTATCAAGGTAATGACCCCCTCTGCCATAGAACCACTCATTTCACCATTTGAGAAGGCATGACACACTACTTCACATACCTCTTTGCCGATCACCTGCCAAAAAAAGCTATAAAACTCGGCTGGGAGGCCGTCCTTCCCAGGCGTCTTGTTACCAGCCATTCCCTTGACTGCCAGAAGTACTTCATTGTGAACTGGAGCTGCTAGGTCCTCAATATCCTCTGGCCCCAGCCTCCCCTTGACCACCTCACAACAGTCCTCCATTTCCCCCTCCTCCACATCCTGACCCCCTTTGAAGAGGTTAGCCTAAAAGGTTCTCACCTATTCCATCATTCCCTTTCCTTCTACTTCACCTTGGGCCCCTAGCACGGACAACAAAGCTTCTAATTTATGAAGGGCCTTCTTAAAGAAGAACCGGGTACACTTTTCATCATGTTTCAACTGCTCTACACGGGAGTGATAAATAATCCTCCTCCCTTTGTCTCTTAGGACCTTCCTCCTCTCCTCCCGCACTTTGGCCAGGTCACTTCCCACCTCCACACCAGCTGTCTGTAACTTAAACAGTATGTGCAACCTTTCCACCATCTCACGCTCCTTACACCTTTCCTCCCTAGCCAATCTCACTCTCCATCTCTTAAAATATTTTTGTATTTCTAGTTTGGCCCAGTCCCACCAACTCAGAACCTCTGAGAATTCGCCTTTGCATTTAACCAAAGACTTAAAAAACAACTCAAAAGGATCTGTCACCCTCTTATTATTCAGAAGGTTAGCATTTAATTTCCACAAACTCCGCCCATATTTTACTTTAGAACTTAACTCCACCCCTATTTTTAATACACAATGGTCTGAAAACCCGACCGCCTTGGATTCAAATGACACGGGGTTCACTGTCTCGGACACCAGTGCTAAATCAATACAGGACTTAACCGTCCCCTGGTCAGAAAAGAAAGTAAACTTGTTATCCTCAGATCCCAGCTCCCATCCAACATCACTCAACTTAAAATCAGAAATAATATTATTCAACACCACCGAGGTGCTATCAAGAGCTACCACAGAACCACTCCCTCTATCACCCACCTCTCTGATGCAATTTAAATCCCCCACTAATATTGTTGGGCACCTACCGGGCAGGTGTAATGCCAGCGTATCCAGGAACCCCTGTCTTTCACTTCTCACTGCAGGGGCGTAACAATGAAATAAACGGAACTCAAACCCCGGACCACCCATCTGTACTTGCAATAACCTCCCAGGGATAATAATTTTATAACTCAAAATTTTAAAGTTACTTCCTCTCACAAGCACACCAACACCTTTGTTTTTGTTTGAACACGCCACTGACCATACGGACTGTCCGTGTATCCATTTATTCTGCCTGGGAGCATTGTTGAGCATACACTCCTGTACACACACCACTTCACAACCTATCCTGCTCAGTTCATCCAGGACAGTGGCCCTCCTAATTGAGGAACCAATGCCCCTAACATTCACCGACACAATGCAGGCCATTCAGTCCCCTAACATTCACCGACACAATGCAGGCCATTCAGTCAGACAGAGCCAGCCCCACCTCCACCTTTGTCTTTCCTCCTAAACTCCTCTCTTTCTGACTCTTCTGACTCAGATACTTCCAGATGCCTGGCAAGCATTAAATCTGTGCTACATGGGCTGTCAAGCACAGACTCAATCCTACTCCTTTTGGAAGAAAATTCTTCCTCACTCTCCTCTCTCTTCATGCATACCTTCTCCCGTTGGGCAGCTGTGAGAGGGAGGTCAGATGTGGACGACTCCCCCTCCATGTCACTCTCCTCTTCTTCCTCCTCCTCTTCCATTTCTACTGCTGACGCCCACCCTTGCACTTTAGACTCCACCTCCTCCCCGGCTGACACTGCTGAGAGGGGAATTTCACATATGCTTCCACTGGGTTCCTACACCTTCCCCTTTTGACTCGCCCTCCTACTGCGTCCCTGGACCCTCCTTTCCGCCCTCTTGGGTAATGGGTCTTGAACTTCCCTCACCTCCGCCACAGGCTGCGCCCTCCCCTCCACAGTCACATCCCCCTCCTGTCCTGCTCCTCATTTGAGGACTGCAGGCTCACACTCTAATGGACTGTGGAGTGTCTTTTGGACCCCCCAACTACATCGGCATAAGAAAACATCCTGCCTCTCTTGAGATCACAGTCTTTGGCCTTATGCCCAGTTTTCCCGCACAGGTCACACACCGCAGGCTTGGGACAACCGGCCGCCTGATGACCAGGCTGCCCACAGGTCCTGCAGCACACCCCATCATCACAATCCTCCTTAGTATGACCATACTTGAAACATTGTCTGCAGAACTTGGGCTGTCCAACATAAAATAATGAGCAGCGCTGCCCGGCTATGGTGAAGAGAGCCGGGGGGGGGTGACGAAACCCAGTGTACCCATCTACATTCTCTGTGAAACAAACTTTAAATTTTATTTTGCTTCGGTAAATCCCAAATTAGTTTTTTAGTTTCTCTCCCGGTCTTACCTCGTAGCAATAACGCATCAAAAACGTCCGGATCAATTCTGTTTCAAGAAAAGCATTATACAGGTGCACTGTAACATACTTATACTCCAGGGTCAAAAAGCAGTTCAAACATACATTTCACCAGCAGCTCGTTCCTTTCATATTTCTTGATCTTGATATTCTCATAAACCTCCAGACAGGTGCTCTCGGGAAAAAAAGGTAACATCATAAGTCCCTGAACCAGGGAAATCCTGAAGTGCATATATATCACTCTCCGCAACATTGCAGATTTCACCCAAGATTCCAATGACAACTTCCTTCAGACCGACTTCCGAGAGGAATACTGGTTTCACCAGAATACAAAGAGTGTTCTTCACCTCCCGCCTTGCCATGGTAAGGTATCTGGGATACACTCACCAATCGCCTTCCTGTGAACTTCTGGTAGCGCCTTGCCCAATAGAAGCAGGGGGTGCACCCGCAGGAAATACCCCAGGCCGAGCCACAGCAACAAAGCTGACCCCTCAGCAGGTCAAACTAACACCCTCTACTGAAGTCCCTTTTATAAGCTAGCACTGACACACGCCCAATAGAAGTACACGCCCACCAGTATCTTTCAATCTGTCTTTTCTAATTTATTTCACCTGGGAGGCTGCCATAACAGGCCATGTTTTCAGGCTATTATTTTGATCAGTTTCAATGCCTTAGTAATTACCACAGCTGTTTCATCTGAGGGAAATCCTGAAAGCATGACCTTTTGAGATGCCTTGAGGACTGGAGTAGAGAAACACTGATCCAAGCAACAGTTTTCTAACCAGATGAACCTGTGCAGTGTATATTTAAAGTCCCAAAATAACTTGCTTACATTACAGACTATTTTGACAAGATATAAATAAAATGCCAGCCTGTCTTTGGATTGTGGTGAGAAACCCAACCAGGGGTTTATTATAAACTTCAACACAAGCATTAGTATATCTGGGACATGAACCAGCAACCTTTTGGGTGCCAGGTGGATTTGCTACCCACTTAGCTAGTGAGTAGTGAGCATATATGTTGTCCATCGCTGTGGTGTGAACCAGTCCTTAGTCCATAGCCATGCTCAGTATCACAAGTAATATACAATAGATTGTTCTAAGTAGTGGGAAATGTGCCTTTACACACACATGAACTATAATGGCAGCCCAGGGTTCAGTATAGAGTTGGGCCACCATTTGCAGCTATAACAGCTTCAACTCTTCTGGGAAGGCTGTCCATAAGGTTTAGGAGTGTGTCTATGGGAATGTTTGTCCATTCTTCCAGAAGTGCATTTGTGAGGTCAGGCACTGATGTTGGATGAGAAGGCCTGGCTCAGAGTCTCTGCTCTAATTCAGCCAAAAGGTGTTCTATGGGGTTGAGGTCAGGACAGTCAAGTTCCTCCATACCAACCTCCCTTATCCATGTCTTTATGGTCTTTGCTTTGTGCACTGGTGCGCAGTTGTCAGCAACTGGTGTGACCAGAAATGTGTGAACTGCACAGAGAATACCAGACACAACGTAAAGTGAATAAAGTGATTTATTAAAAGAAAGGTAAATGGTGATCAAAACGCACATCCAATATAACAAACCGTGAAATGTAACTAAATAACAAAAAGTAGTGAACTGCCTAAATAG
>BLSH010191986.1:907875-918584 GCA_018402905.1 Glandirana rugosa
GTAACGACAGTTAACGGCGGCTAAACAGTTGCACTTGGTCCCGAATCTATCTAAACACTTGTTATAAACTCTCTTTATCCGGAAAGCACATGTATTTTTTTCAGTATCTAGAAACTCAAGTCGAGTACTATTTATCTCCGTATGTGTTTTCACAACGTAAATATTAAAACAAGTCACATCAAATACTAGTATAGAATTGGTAGTTATCTTTAGGTACAGGGACACATTCCGTATAATAAGTTTACCCAGTAGTTGTTATCTAGCTAATAAGGATAGTCTTCTCTAGCTAGTTAATAAATAGCTTCGTACATGCCGGTAGTATTCCGAACGAAGGGGGTATAAAACCACAGCTCTACAACCTAGTTCTACGCCACACCAAAACCGCATGTGTAAACTAAGCCTTATGATGGCCGTACATGCTTCGATAAATAATTGATCGATCTCTTCTGATAGGAATAATCGATCTATTGTTGATGACCCATTTGAATAATATGCCTTACACAGGGACATGGATTTCTATTGATGGTTAAGATATGATCATAAACTACACTGAACAAAATTATAAATGCAACACTTTTGTGTATGCCTCTATTTATCATGAGCTGAACTCAAAGATCTATGACTTTTTTTATGTACACGAAAGGCCTATTTCTCTCAAATATTGTTCACAAATCTATCTAAGCCCTGGTTCACGTTGACAAATCGGCGGCAATTGACAGCAATGGCACCACCCTAATCGTGGCGCCGCACCGATTTCAAAAAGTAGTTCTTGTACTATTTTTTGCGATTCCAGGTACGATTTCCGTAGGCATCTGTGCAGAAACCCACACAGATGCCTGTGAAATCGCCGCTGAAATCGGGACTGACATGCAGGAATGAAATGGTGCGAGTTTAGCTGAACTCGCACAATTTCATTCACGCACTCAGTGTAAACCTGGGCTAAATCTGTGTTAATGAGCACTTCTCCTTTGCCGAGATAATCCATCCACCTCACAGTTGTGGCATATCAAGATGCTGATTAGACAGCATGATTATTGCACTGGTGTGCCTTAGGCTGGCAACAATAAAAGGCCACTCTAAAATGTGCAGTTTTACTGTATTGGGGTGGTCTGGGGGGCCAGAAAACCAGTGAGTATCTGGTGTGACCACCATTTGCCTCATGCAGTGCAGCACATTTCCTTCGCATAGAGTTGATGAGGTTGTTGATTGTGGCCTGTGGAATGTTGGTCCATTCCTCTTCAATGGCTGTGCGAAGTTGCTGGATATTGGCAGGAACTGGAACACGCTGTGGTATACGCCGATCCAGAGCATCCCAAACATGCTCAATGGGTGACATGTCCGGTGAATATGCTGGCCATGCAAGAACTGGGATGTTTTCAGCTTCCAGGAATTGTGTACAGATCCTTGCAGCATGGGGCCGTGCATTATCATGCTGCAACATGAGGTGATGGTCGTGGATGAATGGCACAACAATGGGCCTCAGGATCTCGTCACGGTATCTCTGTGCATTCAAAATGCCATCAATAACATGCACCTGTGTTCGTTGTCCATAGCATACACCTGCCCATATCATAACCCCACCGCCACCATGGGCCACTCGATCCACAACATTAACATCAGCAAACCACTCACCCACACAACGCCATACACGCTGTCTGCCCTGTACAGTGAAAACCGGGATTCATCTGTGAAGAGAACACCTCTCCAAAGTGCCAGACACCATTGAATGTGAGCATTTGCCCACTCAAGTCGAACTGCAGTCAGGTCGAGACCCCAATGAGGACGATGAGCATGCAGATGAGCTTCCCTGAGACAGTTTTTGATAGTTTGTGTAGAAATTCTTTGGTTATGCAAACCGATTGTTGCAGCAGCTGTCCGGGTGGATGGTCTCAGACGATTTTGGTGGTGAAGATGCTGGATGTGGAGGTCCTGGGTTGGTGTGGTGACACGTGGTCTGCGGTTGTGAGGCCGGTTGGATGTACTGCCAAATTCTCTAAAACGCCTTTGGAGACGGCTTATGGTAGAGAAATGAACATTCAATTCAACGGCAACAGCTCTGGTGGACATTCCGACAGTCAGCATGCCAATTACACGCTCCCTCAAAATTTACAACATCTGTGGCATTGTGGTGTGTGATAAAACTGCACATTTTACTGTAGAGTGGCCTTTTATTGTGGCCAGCCTAAGGCACACCTGTGCAATAATCATGCTGTCTAATCAGCATCTTGATATGCCACACCTGTGAGGTGGATGGATTATCTTGGCAAAGGAGAAGTGCTCACTAACACAGATTAAGCCCTGGTTCACATTGGTACATTTTGGCATGCGATTTGACAAATCGGCGGCAATTGCCGACAATGCCACCGTCCTAATCGGTGCAATGCTGCATTTGAGAGGAATAGGCCTTTTGTGTACATAGAAAAAGTTGTAAATCTTTGCGTTCAGCTCATGATAAATAGGGGCAAACACAAAAGTGTTACATATATAATTTTGCTCAGTGTATATGTGTAACTTATGATCCAATGTTATCGATCCTGTTTCCACCATTTAATCTCATCTTTGATCAAAATATGATCGGATTCATGAACAAAGCATCTCAGCGCTGCCACCGAAAAACGATTGACAATATTTCTTCCTGGCCAATTGACTCTGTTTGACTGTTTGACTGATTTATATTCACTGTAAGGGTCCTTTTACATGGGCTTGTCCGTGTATGGACTCCGCTTTGCTCAGCAGGGATCGATCCACTGATCCCCGCTGAGCAGGCGGATGACAGGTCCGTCTTCGCTTACTGTACGGAGACGGACCTGCCAGATCCCCGCTGTCCTCTATGGAGATCACCTGTCCGTTTTCGTCTGATCCTATCCGATCCGATTTCCAGACGGATGGAAAACAGGGTTTCCATCCGTCTGGATTTCACAGACAAGATCGGTTAGCGGCGGATATCAGCAGACATATCACCGTTGACATCTGTCGCTCCATAGAGCTGAATGGAACATCAGTTCAGGTCCACCTGAAAAACTGACAGGCGGACCTGAGTGGAACGCCCGTGTGAAAGGACCCTAACACAACAGAATAAGGATGCTTATTTTCAAAAAAAGTGACAGTTCATATTAGATATTGAGAGTATGGGTTTGTGGAATGGAGTTTCATTCTACTAATGAAAGTGACATAGGGGTATCATCTCAGTAGAGTAATTAAAAGGCACGAGTAAGGCTTGGGACTTTAAATATACCTCTATAGTCACTACAAAAGTTTGTCTAAAAAGATTTATCTTTTATTTTAAACTGTATAAAAAAGCACATATTGCTAACAACAGAATACATTACAATAACAGGCATAATAAGACTTTTGAAAAGGTCAACGCGTTTCGCGGATCATCCGATCCTCTTTTTAGACAAACCTTTGTATCTACCCTTTTATAGTGACTATAGAGGGATATTTAAAGTCCCAAACCTTACCCTTTTGTGCCTGGCACTTCATATTAGTTGAGTCTGATAACATTTTAAAATTATATTACCATGGCTAAAATAAAATGTCCTTGTGCCAACTTTGTGACTTGTGCCCATTTTCTCATTTAAAGTGGATTTCCAGTGCCCCAAGCCAATTTTTTTTAATACTCTGCTGTAATTTGCACTTTATATGCAACATTTAGATAGTATTATTAATGTATTCCTTTTCATTTAGGTTTAAATAGAGTAAAACTACCTGGAACTCGGAAACAGGCAGGGTCCATCTCCACTGCAGGCACCAGTGTGATTGGAGTGCGGATTCCCGCATCGCATAGGACTCGCAGGCAGTTCACACTTTCCTATGCAAACCGCTGCGGATGTCAATAGAAAGTTAATGGCACCCCCAGATCGGTTCATAGATCGCAATGCGAACTGTTAAATGGTGCAGGAATCGGATTGCATAGGTGTGAACACCTATGCGATCCGATTCCAGTGCGGACCAAAAAAAGGGTCCTGCACCATTTTGGTGCGAATGCGATGCAAATTCAGCCATACAATCTGTTGATCAGATCAGCAGTGTGGTGCGAATTAGTTGCAATGATTAACATTTAACAGCGAAATTAGGATGGGCATTGTATTTATTGTCAGTGAAAAAAATTAGTGGAGCTCCACTTTAAGGGTACATCTACAATGTCAGACATCGCATATAATTCACACCGCACTGCTGTGCAAATCACATGGGATGTGAATTTAGCCATACAGCTTGTATGGCTGAATTTGCATTGCATTCAGACCAAAATTGTGCAGAAACTTTTTTCTGGTCCGCACCAGAATCTGATCGCATGGGGGCGTCATTAACTTTCTATTCTCATACAGGTAGCAGCTGCGCTATGGGATATAGTAATTGGATAAAAAAGAAGAGCCGCTATGCACAGAAATGCTGGAACAACATCGACACGGATATAAAAAGGAGAGGTGCATCGCTCTCAAAATGTCTGCTCAAAGACAAGATGTAAATAAATGGATTAAACATGTGAAAACACAAAAATATAATAATAAAATATGGTCTTTAGCATACAAAAACAATGAATAAACTTATTAAAAGCCAGAAATCACATAACAATCAAAGGAGAACATATGTAGTCTTTGTATGAACCAAAAATCAGTGAGATGACATAGCACATAGAGTCCCAAATTTAGGCTGGTAAATGTAGGCATCGGAGGAGAAGTCCGTGCAGTGGTAAAGCCTTCACCAACACCCACACATACTGATCCTTACCAGTAAAACCGGACCCCCATGACAGTAGTCTAAGTACCCCTGTAATGGACCAACAGCTATGATGCAGTAAAGAGATCCCTCCAATGAGTCACATAATCCCAAAAGAGAAGTTGCTCTTGTCAGAGTCCTCCCACGTGAATTTCATAAGGGAAAACAAAAAAGCTCCAAATAGTGCAGTATATCCATAAAATGAAGTTTAATTAAATAAAAAGCTATTGCACTCACATGTGATGATACAGGTTCAAGCATTGACACACATTTACAGTTTGTTTCCAACCGAAAAGATGGCCGCTGCATCCCGGTGCGCAATGACGTCACACGTCCTGGCTCCTCCCAACATGTTTCGTCATCCAATGACATCGTCAGGGGCATGGCCAGCGTCGGACGTCACGCGACTTATATAGTAGATAATCCGGGCAGTGATTGGTTGGTAGATAGACATAAACAGGAAGGGGAGGGACACTTCTGGTTACACAGACATAAACATCCTGTCTGCCCTGCATTCCAATGAGAGGAAACGAACCAAAGAACCTCCACTTCCCATTAGGACTAATCAAAGTCTAGGGCATCTCAAAGTTTCAAATTCAAAGCGGGAGAAACGTCTCCTATGTAAACACTAGATCTGCAATCTATTAAAAAAATAAAATTAATTAAAATAATGTCCATAAAGTGGGACGTCAAATTTCATTATTAAAAATAAACATGCGTGCCGGGACTACCGCCATCTTGTGGTGAGAAAAAAAATTATTAAATTAATACAAGGACTAATACATGAATTGAATTACCATTTAATAGAAGTTCACATATATGTCTTCTCATACTTCCCAAAATGGGAGAAAAACTTTGCAATTGAAGTTTAATGCATGAATTGTTAACTACCAAAGCCCACACATATATCTTCCCATACAAAGGAAAAATGATCACAAGGCCTCATACCAAAACTAACAACATTCCAGATAATGTTAGTACATTGTACACATATAGTATATTTTATAATGAAATGAATGAATAAATATATACGGTGAGTATCCGAAAATATGACTACATGATTAATCTACATAGAAGGAATAAATGCATATCATAGGGATAAACGACATGAATATCTCAAAAGGGTGATTAAAATACAGAAATCACTATTCTTAAAGGGACGTGTGTATTTCTCTATCTTAGGGACTAGTTACCTGTTAATTGTTGTTAATCAACGCATTGACGTCCCTTTCGACATTCATGCCATGGGGGGCATATGTTTTAGCCTGATAAATCCACTTCATCTCGAGACGTGAAATCTCTTGTACAATATGGCTACCCCCCAGTTAGCAGTGAATCTATCAATCCCTATAAAGACCATCCCTTTCAGATTTATATTGTGACAAAGGGCATACTGCTTAGAAAGACTATGATTCGGAAAGCCTTTAGTGATGTTAGCAATATGCTCTTTAAGTCTAGTTATCATGCGTTTTGTGCGGCCAATGTATTGCATCCCACATGGACAGGGCCGGCTCTACCACTAGGCAGAGTAGGCGGCCGCCTAGGGCGCACTGCCACCTAGGGCGCCTGGCCACTGTTGATCTGTCACTGTTTGCTCTGAATTGATTTATGTAAAAACTGACTGAGATAATGAGATTGTATTATCACATGCCATTTGCAAATGTATATAGAAATAGTGACTGATCTGCCAAATACCCCCCCTCCGCCCCCACCCATCCGTGAGGCTGTATTTGATGGGCACAGGTGAAGCTGTATTTGATGGGCACAAGTGAAGCTGTATTTGATGGGCGCTGGTGAAGCTGTATTTGACGGGCACAGGTGAGGCTGTATTGATTGGCGCTGGTGAAGCTATATTTGATGGGCACAGGTGAGGCTGTGTTTATTGGCGCCGATGAAGCTGTATTTGATGGGCGCTGGTGAGGCTGCATTTGATTGGCACTGATCAGGCTGCATTTGATTGGCACTAATCAGGCTGCATTTGATTGGAGCTGATCAGGCTGGGCATGAAAAGGGGGATGGAGTCAGGGGTGGAGCCAGGGGGGGCGGCAAAATGAGGTTTCGCCTAGGCTGTCAAAAATCCTTGCACCAGCCCTGCACACGGACAGCAAATCAAATATACTACATTTTTGGAACTACAAGTAATAAAAGGCCTGATCTCAAATCTCTCATGAGTGGCAGTAGACTCAAAAGAACTAAACTTCCTAGGCCTCTGTGCATTGATTGTACAGACTGGGCATTTCCTACAGGGATAATAACCCTGTAGGTTTTGAAAAAAGAGACCCTTGGGTGGGCCTCAATGATATTTGGAGCAATCTTAAGTCTCAAGGGGGGCACTCCCCTGAAGATTACTGGGGGGCGTTCAGGCAACACAGGGCCTAACACCCTGTCATTACACAGCACACTCCAGTGTCTCTGCATGATTCCTTTCACATCCTGATATTGCTCGGAATAAGTAGTCAGAAATGCAAAATCAAATAATCTAATGGCCCTACTTGTCTTAGGACCCAATATCTCTGTTCGGTCTCTCATATCTGCCTCCTCAAGAGCCTTCTTTAGATCTTTAGGATGATAGCCCTTTTCCAAAAATCTTTCATTTAGAACATTGGCCTCTCTCAAAAAGTCCTCTCTATTTGTGCAATTCCTATTAAGCCTTAGAAATTGACTTTTGGGTACTGAACGCAGCCAAGATGGATGGGGACAGCTGGTAGTATCTATAAAGGCATTTATATCTGTCTCCTTGAAAAAGGTGGTGGTGGCAACTTGGCCCTCCTCCACCTTAATTTTAAGATCCAGGAAATGCACTTCCTTCCTGCTCTTTTCGTATTGCAAGGAGATTCCCCTATCATTTTGATTGAGCTCCTGAAAAAAACAGGCCAGTGATTCCTCACTGCCCTGCCATAGGAGGAGGATGTCATCTATATACCGCTTCCAAAATAGAACATAGGGTCTAGACTGACCATAGATGACGTCCTCCTCCCATTTGGCCAACAGAGAGGGGTGACCATGGGGGCCAAATTTGTCCCCAGTATGGCCAACCTCTTCAACAACTTCTCTGTTGGTGGATTATGTGACTCATAGGAGGGATCTCTTTACTGCATCATAGCTGTTGGTCCATTACAGTACTTAGACCTCTGTCATGGGGGTCAGGTTTTTCTGGTAAGGATCAGTGTGTGTGGGTGTTGGTGAAGGCTTTACCACTGCACAATAAAAAGTAAAATACAGTAGGTGTGGCGCTGCCCAAGTGAAGAAAAAAGTTAGACATGGATCTGTCAAGAAAAAGTGTATGGGTATATACAGTGCTATATCAAAAACCCAATAAGATCAAATAAACAACAAAGGATAATGTGTTAAAGTAAGTAAAGTGTCGATGAAAATGACATGCATCAGAGAACAATAAAACTGACGCTAAATAAATACCATTGGTGACTTATACAATTGATCTGGACCTGTTCCCAAAAAAACAGTGTGCTCAGAATATGCGTTTGGGGAAATCAATCCAATAATAAAAACAATTCAGTATTAGAAAACATTCAGTAAGTAATGCTTAGGATGCATAAGAATTAGTCCTTGTGGGAACCCGTGGTGTAGAGAGGTGGTGTGGGGAGACAAACGGTGCTCGTGCTCCCCTCCTACAAACACCCCTCTCACCTCTCACCATAGACAGTCCCCTCACGGTATGGCTCAATTCCCGAATCTCCTTAACTGATGGCTCCCCTCAGTCCCCAGTGGCTTGGGGTGCGGGATGCCTGTTGTGGTGTGCCGGTGTCTTTCAGCCCCTCTTGGGGACCCGGTAACCAGTGATCGTAGGGAGAGGGTAAAATCGGTGTCAGATTGCAAGTGAAAAAAACAAGAAGAACTTTAGCTCGGCTTCGGGACGTTTGTAGCCATGCACCCCTCAGGGGTGGCTGCTAGTTGTGGTTCACCTTCTGGCTGCCCTCAATCCCACCATATCTCACACAACCGGAGTCACTGAACAGGCCGGCTCTTGTATTTATTTGTTTTATTTAGGGAATTAACTTGAATGGGGAAAAGGGGTGACTGTGGGATGCCACAAAGAATTGCGTTACAGGATCTCCTATATACACGACCATATATACACTTTACTTCCGCCTGCACTTGACTTGCACGCATACTGTTACTCCTCTTACTTCTCTCCAGCACTTCACTTGCCGACTGTTCTCCCCTCACTTCTGTCCAGCACTTCGCTTGCCGACTGTTACTCCTGACCAGAAGGGAAATTTATCAGGCTCACATACCTCCTTTCTCTTCACCACAGACTTGCACATGGTGAGGCCTGCACTCTGTCAGCAGGACCTCCGGACCACCCATTACAGGCCAGGGTCAAGGACCCCGCTAGTGTAGCTTAGTACGTTGGTGCTAGCCGGGCCTTGGATGGACTACAACTCCCAGCCCATCCCTCTTCCAGAAAACACCGGTCTGCTTTCCTCTCAGTGACACTCCTTCCCCTGACTGGCTCCTGAGGCCTCCACAGACTGTCCATTATTCCTCTCCCAGACTGCTCCAGCCTTGTTCTCCAGCTCCCAGGGTCTGTCACTCACCGACTCCAGTAGATACTTTAACCACTTCCGGACCAACGCCATCACCTGACGGCGGTTATTTTGCAGTGGAATACCGTTGTTATGGTAGCAGATAGCTACCATAACCCAGTATCTTTTTTTTCAGCCGGCAATTCTGTATAAGATAAAATTGGTCTCAGTGGTGGATTCACCGCAAGATCACTTTTATCAGCGGCGGGAGAGGTGCGCCCCCCCCCCTTCCCGTCGGTTTCCGGTCATCTCTGCCGCTTACAGGACCCCCCGGCAGTGGCGGAGATGATTGGTTCCTCTCCCCCCAGTGTCCGTGAGCCAAGTTACCAGCTGAAGCCGTTCACTCGACTTCATAACATTGCAGGGTGGAAGCAACGTCACAAGTCACTTCCGCCCAATGCTCTTAGAGGGCCCATTTTTTTTTCAAATTATTATTATTTTTTTTGCATTTTACTGTAAATATGAGATTTGAGGTCTTTTTGACCCCAGATCTCATATTTAAGAGGTCCTGTCATGCTTTTTTCTATTACAAGGAATGTTTACATTTCTTGTAATAGGAATAAAAGTGATATGTTTTTTTTTAAAAAAAAGAACAGTGTAAAAATATAAAGTAAAATAAATAATTAAAAAACAAATTTATAGCGCCCCGTCCCCGCAAGCTCTCGCGCAGAAGCGAACGCATATGTAAGCCACACCCACATATGAAAACGGTGTTTAAGCCACACATGTGAGGTATCGCCACAATCATTACAGCGAGAGCAATCATTTTAGCACTAGACCTCATTTGTAACTTAAAACTGCTAACCTGTAGAAATTTTTAAACATCGCCAATGGAGATTTTTAAGTTGCAAAGTTTGTCGCCATTCTGCGAGCGGACGCAATTTTGATGCATGACATGTTGGGTATCATTTTACTCGGCGTAACATTATCTTTCACAATATGGAAAAAAATTGGCCTAACTTTACTGTTGTCTTATTTTTTAACTCAAAAAACTGATTTTTTTAAAAAAAAATTGCGCTTGTAAGACCACTGTGCAAATACGTTGTGACATAAAGTTTTGCAATGACCGCTATTTTATTCTCTAGGATGTTAGAAAATATATATATATATATATATAATGTTTGGGGGTTCTAAGTAATTTTATAGCAAATAAACCTGGTTTTAACTCCTAAACACTGTTCCCATAAAACAGGCTCAGTCTTGAAGTGGTTAAAGTGTCCTCAGTAGCACCTCTGCTGTTCTCCCACTCCCTTGTGCTGCTTCAGTAATCAACTCCACTCCTGGCTGCACCCGAGTCTTCAGGCCTCAAGGTCACCCTCCCAGACTGGGGGCTCCCTCCCAGGTAGAGGCCTCCACAGCACCTCTGCTACATCTTCACCACTTCCACCCGAAACTCTCCTCCCCCTGCTGGCAGATCACTGTATTTAAGGAAGCCTGCCCCCT
>BLSH010191986.1:919805-942852 GCA_018402905.1 Glandirana rugosa
TCCATGTAATGTTTTTAACCGCTCACAGTATCTCTGTATCGCAGCCGCCGTCGTATGACGGCGTTTTGCGTTACAGAGCCACTTTGCCGCCGTCAATCTCCGATCGGCGGTCGGCAAGTGGTTAAGACTCCACACTGCAAAACTTTGCACTGCGGAAAAATAGCATGTTGGGACAATTTTTGTAATGTACCTTTCGATTAATTTATAGTGGAAAGTTAGTCAGAAAATTAAAGCAGAGCTTCACCCAAAAGGGGAAGCTCCGCTTGTTTGCATCCTCCCCTCCTCTATTACCACAGCGCCGCGGCAATCTACAAGCCCCCGCAATATTCTGGGACAAACACAAATCCTAGAAGACTGCGGAACCATTCACAAAGCTCAGTATTTGTAGCTGCTGACTTTTATTTTTTTTTGGGGAGGCTTAAGCACTTCTTTAAGTCCTGATAGATGATTTCAGGCTGGCCCCTTTTGCAGGTATAGCTATGTAAAACATTAAAAATAAATGCCTATAGTGTCACTTCTGGACCAAGCCTATTTCTGACATTTATTGTTTACAAGTTGCAATCAGTATTTTTTGCTAGAACATTACTTAGAACCCCCAAACATTGTATATGTGTGTATATATATATATATATATATATATATATATATATATATATATATATATTTAGCAAAGACCCTGGAGAATAAAATGGCGGTAATTGCAATATGTTATGTGAGATTGTATTTGTGCAGCGGTCTTTCAAACGCAATTTTTTTGGAAATAATACACTTTTTTGAATTAAAAAAATAAGAAAACAGTAAAGTTAACCCAATGTTTTTATATAATGTGAAAGATGATATTACGCCGAGTAAATAGATACCTAACATGTTACAGTTGAAAATTGCACACGCTTGTGGAATGACGACAAACTACAGTACTTAAAAACCTGCATAGACAACACTTTAAACATTTTTAACAGTTACCAGTTTAGAGTTACAGAGGTCTTGTACTAGAGTTTTGTAGTGTGAGTAAAGAGCGCTACGTACTGCTTGAAAGTGCTAGTGCTGACTTTGTGCAAATATTTTGTGCTAGAATAATCTCATTTGTGCCCATAAACTTAACACTTTCAAATTGATAAATAAATAGTAAGTAGATGAATGATTAATGTAAAAAAAAAGAATGAAATTACAATTAAAATCAGAAGGAACTGCTGATGCTTGTGATAACAAATTATGAAAAAATGTAAAGAATTGTTTTTAAAAAATTTAAAAAAGTACATAGAAAGTCAAATGCTCATTTGTGACCAAAAGGCCAAATCCTTGGCTCGCCCGTGACTTTCAGTGGTTTGTGAATCAATTAAAAAGTGGTCATGGTTATACAGTTACCACATCTCAGATTGCAGCATATATAATGTGGGTGACAGATGGAAAGTTCATAAGAAGAGTTCTATCTTGTAATCAGTGTATCTTTACCAAAGTGCCAAGTGCTTGATAAATCACTGTGCAATTTTTGGTGCAATCCGTGCTCCCCTCCTTCACTTCCCCGCACTCACCAGAAAGTAGGGACTTCCACTACAGAAGTCAGAAGCGCTTTATGGTGTGTCTGGGACTTGTAGTACCACGGATCGATCCCACTAGTAGCCACTTGGAATATACACAGCTTGCATGCAGTATTCAATGGATGACAGAGAAGGTATACATAGTGTAAATCCGCATTTATTAGGTAATACAATTTAAAATATCCACTTAAATTTAAAATTACAACAAAGTATATCCAGACCAGACCAGGTAGTGTGTGTTGGCCGGATGTGACGTCACCGCCCGTGGTCAACTGACGCATTTCGTCCCTCCCACAGGACGTTCTCAAAGAGAGAAGCCTAACATATTGTACTAGAATTATTGCTCTCACACTGTTGATCGCGGCAATACCTTACATGTGTGATTTAAACTGATCTGTCTGTTTACACGGCTTACGTACGCGGTTTCTTTGTTGTGTGAGCACGCGGGGATGGGGGCTCATTAAAAAAATGTTTTTTCTTATTTATTTTATTTTTTTACACTGTCTCTTAAAAAAAAAAAAAAAAATGATCAATTTTATTTCTGTCACAAGGAATGTAAACATCCTTTGTGACAGTAACAGGTGGTGACAGGTACTCTTTGCACTTAAAAAGTATTCAAAATGCCAAAATCGGCATTTTGGAATACTAGGGATTTTTTCAAATCAGCTCCATTGGCAGCCAAGTAAACCAGAAGTGACGTTGTGACATCGCTTCCGGGTTACTACATCGGAGACCTAATCAAAGCCGATTAAGGCTTTGCTCAGGACTTCCGCCAGCGTGGCGGAAGGCGGGGGATGTCCCCTCTTGCTCCTTGTGATAACGGCCGAGTGGCTGCTGAGCCGCATTGGCTGTTATCATTAGAAAGCCAACCACCAGCTCTAAAAAAATGGTACCAGGGTGAAGCCTGTAGCTGCAGGCTTCACCCGGTACAACCACTTTCTCAAAGTGAGATACAGGTATGTCGTTTCTCATGAAGTGGTTAAAATCCAGTAATACACTCTCAGCCTGCTCTGCACATGCTCAGTTGCTCTTTATTCTGGACACTGTGCCTAAAATCAGAGCCACTAGAGGCTGATCTGCTGACAGCTTTAAGATTGAGGCTGTATTCACATATGAGCCACGTGTGGCTCACAGCAGGGGTCCGGTGCGTCCTGGTTCACCGTTTCAGGTCCGATTTCAGCCCGAATTTTAGGCTGCATTCGGACCTGCAACGGACCAAAAGTCACACATCGTTTTTGTGAAAAACGCACCGGACCTGCGAGATATGTGAATTGGTTCCATAGAGAACTGGTCAAAATATCCTGCTATTGCGAATTGGATGCGGAGAATCTGCAACCAATTCGCAATGGTGTGAACCCAGCCTTACTGTTGCTGAAGGGGACAGAAAGCAACAGGAATGACAGAGACTGTGTAAAGGGATATCGCAGTCCCGCTATAAGTCGATGATCGCCGCCATTACTAGTTAAAAAAAAAAAAAATTAGGAAAAACATAAATAAAAATATTCCACAGTCAGTAGACGCTATAACTTTTGCACAAACCAATCAATATTATTGGAATTTTTGTTACCAAAAAATATGTAGCAGAATACATATTGGCCTAAATCGATGAAGAAATTTGTTTTTTTACATCTTTTATTGGATCTTTTTTATAGCAGAAAGTAAAAAATATTGTTTTTTTTTTCAAAATTGTCTTTTCCTGACAGACTCTATGGCAGCCTACGTGTGGGTTTAGCCCCGCCTCTAATACCCTATAGGACACCTCTCCCATAAATCTTTGCTCCGAGCCGGCGGCCGTGTTCCTTTTTTGTCCTCCTCGCAGGACCGAGTAGATGGTCCTCTTACCTGAAGACTTTCATGCCGCAGGATAGCCGAGCTGCGACTTAGGAGATGGACAAGTCGCATACTCCTATAAGCCCTAGCTACTAGCGGGGTATGGAGGGGGCAAATGGCAGAGCGCGGAAGAAGCCAGGATGCCTAGCTACTGGCGGGTAGGCTGCGCATTGTGGCCACAAGCCTAGCTACTAGCGGGCGGCCTAGTGTACCCCAGGGGACGGCATGGGCAATACCTCAGCAAGAAGTTGTGGCAGTGTCGGTGGATTACCTTGCATGGCAGCAGTGTTTGTTCCTGTCTCCCTTTCTTATAGGAGCTTTCCCTCTTTGTTGTTTTCCCTGGTGGTCTGTGGCTGACAGGCATGGCAGCTGGTTTCCGAGTGCGTTCCAGCCGCCGTTCACTTCCCGGTTCGCTGTCCGCGGTTGTATCGCGCATGTGTGAGACCGGGTCAGGAGGCCTGGTTGGCGCGTGCGCGGTGCTGCCGAAGTGGCCGCGCATGTGCACTGACGTACCGATGACGTCACTGGAGGGGCACCAAATTTAAACAGGGAGAAGCCCGC
This sequence comes from Glandirana rugosa, assembly GCA_018402905.1. Classification (NCBI taxonomy): domain Eukaryota; kingdom Metazoa; phylum Chordata; class Amphibia; order Anura; family Ranidae; genus Glandirana; species Glandirana rugosa. The sequence goes on from BLSH010191986.1 coordinate 923,735, forward strand.
AATCTTTGCAGCCTGCGGGGGGGGGGGGGGTTGGGGGGGTATGGCGTAGGCTCTTACCCTAACCCCTGTGTCTAATTTCCTCTGCTTCTTGTTTCAGCTCCTCTAGGTCGGATCATCATCGCAGTTCCCACAGAAGAAGTGCTTCATCTAAGTCCCATGGCCGACACTCTTCTTCCAGATCCAAGCACCACGGGTCACCCTCCAGGTCAAGTCACCGTGGTAGGGACCCGGCCCATCACTCAGCGACCCACTCCAGTCGCTCAGCTGAGCATACCTGCTGGGGGTGCAGGTTGCGGGCACCAATCGGGAGATCTCTCTGTGACCCCTGCTATGCAAGAGCTGCCTGCGAAAGAGGAGAGACGGTTCAGCTGGAGTCCCTTGTGAAAAGGGTCATAAAAGAGTCTCTTAAGGAGATAGAGACTGGCAGAACCCGTGAGTCTCCCGCTAGGCCTGGGGGCGCACCAGTGACAGAGCCGCCGTCTCCAATCATCTGGGATCTCTCCCAGCCAAGTCACGAGGATTCAGAGTCCGAGGAGCCATATGGGGGGTTTGATTTTGCCCTGGTCGCCCCGTTGGTCAAGGCAGTAAGGGATGCCCTGAATTGGGAGGATCCCATGGTCGCTCCTCCTAAACAGAGGAAATATTTCAAACAGCTAAAGAAGGACCGAGCCAACTTCCCCTTTCTTACGGAGCTGGGTGAAGTCATCTCGGAGGAGTGGTCCAAGACTAGCAGAAAAAACTCCTTGTTACCTAAAGTTCTGAAACTGTACCCCTTCAAAGAAGAGGAGGTCAGTCACTTGGAATCAGCCCTCCTAGTGGATGCGGCTGTAATGCGACTGGTCAAGCATGTCACACTCCCTCTGGAGGATACAGTCTCCTTTAGGGATGCCCCGGACAGACGGATCGACTCTGACCTTAAGAAGGCATACCTGTCTGCGGGTATGGCATGTAAGCCTGCCCTAGCCCTGGCGGCGACATCAAAGGCAATGGAGCGGTGGACAGACAGTGTGGACGAGACTCTCAGGAATGTCTCGGATGAGGTAGCCAAGAGTTCCCCTATCCAGGAGCTTAGGCTGGCTACCGCCTTCCTGGGGGAGGCCTCTCTTGACCTTATTTGGCTTTTGCCTCGGGTTATGCTCTTGACCGTCATGGCCAAGCGAGCTTTATGGCTCCGTCCATGGCAGGCCGACCCGGCATCCAAGCAGGTATGGTGCCGAATCCCATTTGAGGGGTCCTCTCTCTTCGGGAACAAGTTAGACACGGCCATAACCCGAGCCACTGGAGGTAGGTCGGGGTTCCTCCCTCAGGACCGGCGTGGGCAAGGCCGGGGATGCCCCTGCTCGAGGAAGCAGAACCAGGACCGTTCCAGGGAAGCACGCAGCTACAAGCCTGGTCGAGAATTCTCCAGATCTTGGAAGTCCAGGCAGTCGTCTATCAAGAAGGCTACTAAGAGTGGTGCGATTGGTGAAGGGGGTCCAGCCAAGTCCTTTTGTGATTGGGCCCGCCCAGGCATGTCAGGTGGGGGCTCGTCTGCTCCGCTATCGACATGTTTGGGGGCCTCAATCCAGAATGGATGGACCGTCAGAACGGTCTCCCAGGGCCATGCGTGGGCCTTCAGCAAGGCGCCCAGGCTGAGGTTCGTTCCCACAACCCTTTCAGCTTCAAAAGGAAAAAGAGAGACCCTTTTAGCCTACATAGGATCTTTGTTGGCACAAGGCGCCGTGATTCCTGTCCCGAACGATGAGCGAGGGCTGGGGATGTATTCCCCACTCTTCATGGTGCGGAAAAAGAACAGCACATGGAGACTAGTGATAGACTTGACTCACTTGAACCGCTTTATCAGGAAGGAGAGGTTCAAAATGGAAACACTGTCCACAATCCAACAGGCAGTCCAGGCCGGGGACTGGCTAGTCTCCATAGACTTGAAGGACGCATACTTTCACGTGCCGGTAGCAGCGGGGTTTCAGCAGTTCCTCCGGTTTGCCGTGGGGAAGTTCCATTGTCAGTTCACCTGCCTACCCTTCGGCCTATCAACCTCTCCTCGAGTCTTTTCTAAGGTCTTGTTGGCTGTAGTGGCACAGTTAAGAACCAGAGGTATCCGGCTCTATTATTATCTGGCCAATCTGCTATTGGCACAGGACAAATCCCGAATAATAGAACTCAGGGACCAAGTCATCACCACCTTCCAGGAGTTCGGGTGGCTTCTCAACTTGGAGAAAAGCCACTTAGAGACCTCACAGTCTCTTGTATACCTCGGTGCCCTTTTCGACACGACTCTGGGCACCATCTCCTTACCCGAAGAGAAGATAGTAATGGTCCAGAGCAGGATACGACTGGCCCTCTCATCAGCGTACCTTCAGGCCATCCAGTGCCTGAGGATCATTGGGACAATGGTGTCGACGATTCCCATGGTGAAGTGGGCACAGTGGAGAATGCGACCCTTTCAAAGAGGGTTTCTTCGACATTGGCAGTCAGGCGACAAGTCTCAACGTATCTACATCTCTCCGGCCATGAGGGGCTCCCTTCTTTGGTGGCTTCATCGAAAGAATCTGTGCAATTGCCATTCCTTTCTTCCCATCGCGTGGGTGAATAGCACGTCAGATGCCAGCAACAGAGGCTGGGGTGCACACTGTCTAAGGGAGGTGGCTCAGGGAATCTGGGACTTCCCCTCTCGGGGGGTGGTTTCGAACGTCTTGGAATTACGAGCAGCTTTCGAAGCACTACAGGCCTTTCACCATCTGACAGCAGGATTAGCTGTGTCACTTCGACTAGACAATACCACGGCGGTGTCCTACATAAGGAGACAGGGGGGACCCAGAGTCGGGGGTTTACTACAGGAATTGGAGCCAATCATGTTATGGGCACAGAGGAATCTGAGCAACATCACAGCAACCTATGTTCCCGGAGTTCTGAACGTCCAGGCGGATTTTCTCTCTCGAGTCCGCCTGGACATCAACGAGTGGTCGCTCCACGAGGAAGTGTTTGCATGGATCTTATCTCTAGGGGTATCTCCAGAGGTAGACCTTTTTGCCTCTCCATGCAACAAGAAGCTAGCAAGGTATTATTCGAGGTTCCGGGACACTCAGGCCTACGGGGTCGATGCTCTCACGGAGCAGTGGAGGTTCTGCAGGGCGTATGCTTTTCCTCCGATTCCGATAATCCTACAATTTCTGCGAAGACTCAGAACGTAAGATGTGGAAGTGGTCGCTGTAATCCCGTACTGGCCCAACAGACCCTGGTTTCCTCTTCTATCACTCCTAAGCTACAGGGACCTAGTTCCATTACCACTCAGACTAGGTCTACTATCCCAGGGTACGTCCCTACATCCATGTCCGGGCCACCTGCGCCTGAAGGTGTGGTTCTTGAAAGGGAAAGGTTGGAGGCACTAGGGTGCCCGAAGGAAGCAATTCCCACACTCCTAAGTGCAAGACGAATGAGTACGAACCGAGTCTACGAGAGAATTTGGTCCAGGTTCACAAGCCATATGTCCTCCCGATCCAACTCTTGTGGTTCCCCATCAGTCCAGGACATCCTGAGTTTTCTGCAGTCGGGTCTAGACCTAGAACTAGCTGTAAGTTCTCTCCGGGTACAGATGTAGGCAATCTCTGCCTTTACTGGTACTTCCTGGCATGCCCTAGTTCAGAAATTCTTCAAGGGAGCGGTCAGGTTGAGACCACAGAGAAAACCATGGTTTCCTAAATGGGATCTGCCACTGGTTCTCGAATTTTTCTCGCGGATGCACAGAACACTCTCAATCAGTGAGCTTGCTTGCAAGACTGCTTTCCTTGTGGCCATTACATCGGCAAAGAGAATCTCTGAGATTCAGGCCTTGGGAGCCAAAGAACCTTTCCTTACTTTCTTCCCAGACAGGGTGGTCCTAGTTCCGATGCTCGGGTCAAATCCCAAGGTCACTTCAATCTTCCATGAAAATCAAGAGATAGTGCTACCCTCCTTCGAGACAATGGATGGCTCGGGCTGGCACCCCCTTGATGTGGGGGTCAACCTAATACTATCTGAAAGCCAAGGCTCCCTTTCGTCAATCAGATCATCTATTTGTCTTGCTCAACGGGAAGAAAAAGGGGCTGAGAGCCTCCGTCAGATCCATTGCTGCGTGGATCGTCCAGGCGATCCAGTGGGCCTATAAGGAAAAGGGCTTGGCTCCTCCACAGGCGGTGACAGCGCACTCAACTAGAAGTGTCTCAACCTCATGGGCGGCTTCACGACATGTCGCTCCCGAAATGATCTGCAGGGCAGCCTCCTGGTCTTCAATCCATACGTTCATGTCACATTATTGTGTGGAGCCAGCTGCTCTATCTTCTGTTAACTTCGGCCGTCAAGTACTGTCAGTGGACGGTGTTAAATAAATCTTTTTGCTCAACATTTTTGCCCACCCGGGTATGTTGGCGAGTTATTTCCCACACGTAGGCTGCCATGGAGTCTGTCAGGAAAACTGAAAATTTCCTACCAAATACTTACCGAAATTTTCCTTTCCTGATGGACTCCATGGCAGCCGGAGTCCCTCCCAAAATGTCTGGAGTAGGCTAGTTATGGAACACGGCTGCCGGCTCGAAGCAAAGATTTATGGGAGAGGTGTCCTATAGGGTATTAGAGGCGGGGCTAAACCCACACGTAGGCTGCCATGGAGTCCATCAGGAAAGGAAAATTATGGTAAGTATTTGGTAGGAAATTTTCCGTTTTTTTATTTATAGCGCAAAAAATAAAAACCGCAGGTGATCAAATACCACCTAAAGAAAGTTATACTTGTGGGAAAAAAATGACATAAATTTTGTCTATTGAAACAGCCATATCGCTGCTCTGATTAACCACTTGACCTCCGGAAGATTTACCCCCCCCCTTCATAACCAGGCCATTTTTTGTGATACAGCACTGCATTACTTTAACTGAAAATTGCACGGTCATGCAAAGCTGTACATAAATGATAATTTTGTCCTTGTTTCCCCCACAAATAGAGCTTTCTTTTGGTGGTATAAGATCACCTCTGCATTTTTTATTTGTTTGTGCTCTAAACAAAAAAAAGGCCGACAATTTTGAAAAAAAAAAAAAAAATAATATTTTTTACTTTCTGCTATAAAACCCATCCAATATAACAAATTAAAAAAAAAATCAAATTTCTTCATAAATGTAGGCCAATATGTATTCTGCTACATATTTTTGGTAAAGAAAATTTCAATAAGCGTATTGTGAATGGTTTGCGCAAAAGTTAGAGCATCTACAAACTATGGGATATATATTTATATATCGGATTTTTTTTTTTTTAATACTAGTAATGGTGGCAATTGGTGACTTTTAGCGGGACTGCGACATTGCGGCAGACATTCTGACACTAACTGACACTTTGTGGGAACCAGTGATCAGTGCCTAAAATATGCCCTGTTGCTGGACTAATGACAGAAGATCCAAAATCCATCTCTTCCCCCTGTCAGGATGGAACTCTGCCTTGTTTACATAGGCAGAGTGTCACATGCCTCTGCCTGATGATTGGCGGGTGCCAGCGGGCATCCATTGGCCAGCACCCTCTGATCGGCTTCTGCTGTGACAAATCACAGCAGAAGAGGTGTGCCCCCTACCTGGAAGTGCAGAATCACGTGTGTATATACATGATTCTGCACAACGCGGCTGCCCTGTAACAGTGAATCTGCTATAGGACAGTCAGCCAGTGGGTACAGAGTCCTATGTGTTTGTGCACAGAGGATTCTGTGCTGTGATTGGACATAGCTGACCAGCAGGTCTCAGCCTTAAATCATTGGCTGGGACCAGCTGACAAACTGGTTGGTTGATCAGCAGGGGGGGGCGGACGCACACGCGCCCCAAAACCTGAATGCAAGCCGACAATGTTTATTCACGTTGCTGAGCCTACAGCTGCTGCTTAGTCACAGTAAATCTACTGTGACTGAGCAGGAGGTTATTAAAGTGAAATGGCCCCTTTCCCACTTGTGCGATGCGATTTTACAGCGATTTTGACACAATTTCGGATCAGTACGACTTTGGTCCAACTATGACACAATGAAAACATATTACAAAGTCATACAGAAATCGCATCTATATTATTCAGGTGCGATTTGCATGCGACTTTGAGGGCTTCACATTGAAGTCTATGGACCTCAAGTTGCATCAAAGTTGGGCCAAAGTAATGCAGGGACTACTTTGAAGTCGGCACAACTTCAAAGTCGTACAGATATGAACGGTACTCATTGGAAATAATATGGAATGACTTGTCATGCGACTTTGCAGTCCCAAGTCCCAGGTCAAGTCGCATAAGTGTGAAAGGGGCCTAAGGCTACTTTCACATTGGGGCGGTGTGGGCGGTAGCGCTTTGGCACCGCTAGCGGGGCGCTTTTAACCCCCCAGAAGGGGTTAAAAGTGCCCACTTAGCACTGCTTTCAAAGCGCTTTTAAGGCGCTTTGAAAGCGGCGCCCATTCATTTCAGTGGGCGGGCAGTAAAGGAGAAGTGTATACAGCGCTCCTGCACTGCCCCAAAGATGCTGCTTGTAGAACTTTTTTTCCTGTCCTGCAAGCGCACCGAAGCGCTTGCAGGACAGGAAGAGGCAATTTAGAGGCGCTATTTTTTGCGCAAAAACGCCTGTAAAGCGCCTCATCGTGAAAGGGGTCTAAAGCTGGGTTCACACATATGCGATCCCAGACATCACATGTTATTCGCACCACATTGCTGTGCACATCACATACGATGTCTGTGCAATGCGAATTCAGCCATACAGTTTGTATGGCTGAAATCGCATCGCAGTCACACCAAAATGGTGGAGTACCCTTTTTTTGGTCTGCATTGGAAGTCAAATGTGATGCGGGAACCCGCGCAGGAATTGTGCTGGTTCCGCATCGCACCAGCGTGAACCGAGAATATATTCTAGTTTAAAATCCTCCGATTCCTTTTTTTTTTGCTGTGATATAACTTTCTGTTAGAAGGTGGCTACATTTGTTCTCCATGGTCCCGCTGTATATAGTAATGTAGCCCCCCTCTCTCATTCCTGACATGGACTATTGGATTTGTAGTATATAAAGTAGCGCACATGACAACTATTGTGCACTGTTTGCTTCAAAAGGAAGAGGGAGGGGAAAAGAGAGGTTTGGGAGTTCACAGAATACATTACAAGGAGCCAGAAAAACAATAATGAAAAACAGATTACAGAGTGTGTATGGATTATTTTTGCAGACCAGGGATATCCTTTACTGTAATATGGAATATGAAAGCTCATTTGTTATCAGGCTTGGCTACTGAATCGAATCACTGCAGAGTTTGAATGAATTGAATCATGAAAGTGAATCTGATTCAATTCATTGTCAAAGATCCTCCCCTTTCAGGATGAGTAGGGAAAGAGCTGAAAACAGCAGCCTCAGCTCATGATTTGCAAAATGAGCTATAACAGGATGAGCTGTGTGAGCCATCAAGTCTGAATAAGGGCAGAGGCGTAACTAGAACCTTCAGGGCCCCGGTGCAAGAAATTATGAAGGGCCCCCCGACCCCTGGCCAGGGCCCTTCCCTCTTCCCACTGATCCTGGGGCCCTTTACTCCTATTGCGGATCCCTTTATTACGGCGCCCTTTCACAAGTTCTGCAGCGGGCCCCCTTTCTGCCACCTTTTGGCCTTCCCATGGTGGTGAAATGCCAGGTCACAATTACAACCTTTGCAATCCTGATAGTTCCCTCACTAGTGTCAGTAGTTTTTAATTTTTATTTTAATTTTTATTTTTTACCATTTCATTTTATTTCTTTTACATTTTTTTTAGGAGCCCTGTTGGGGGTCTTTGATCAATTTCCATCTGTGTAGCCTCACCTGCACAGAATGAATGGACAGGAATAGTTGTACACTGAGCCTCCCATTCATTCAGAAACGGAAGTATAGTAAAAACAGTTTACTATGCTTCAGTTATGAATGAACCAATTGGTACCAATCGCTGACTCATTCAGAACAGGAATGACAAATTACCGACCTGTTCCCATCTCTCCATCATGACCCCCCTCCTTTTACTACATATTCTGCCTACCCAGTGTAGGCAGTGTGTTCTTGTGTCAAGAACCTCAAGCAAGGAGAACAGTGAGCAGCACAGTAGTGACATCACCATATCTCACGCCATATCTCCTGAGACTAGCAGTTAGAGGCAGCAGTAAACAAATAGGGTGTTTCGGCGCACTGAGATGGAGGCACCCAGGTATACAATGAATAAAGGCAGGTGTAATTAAAAGCTCTAAAGTCCAATGTATCCAAAAGTTCACAAAAAGCTTGACTCAAGAGCTAGAACAGTGGTTCTCAACTCCTGTCCTCGGGACCCACCAACAGGCCAGATTTTAAGTATTACCTTGCTAGAATACTGCAATCACTGAGCAGCAAATGATATCATCTGTGATGTATTTCAGTTATCCTGCAAACCTGGCCTGTTGGTGGGTCCCGAGGATGGGAGTTGAGAACCACTGAGCTAGAAGATACTCCATATGAATGCAAATGCAAGAAGGAAAACAGTGCCATCTTCTACAGCAGCTGGCAGGAGAGAGGAACCAGGGAAGCACACATTGACCCTGGGAACAGCAGAAGACAACTAAACTGGATAGAGGAAAATGGAGGAGATTGGGTCCTCTAAATGCCACCCCGCCATCCCTCCTATCCAGGTGTACAAGGGAGGCACACAGGCCCCCTGGACCATGGGGTCCGGTTGCAATTGCAACCCCTATCATTAGGCCCCTGAATAAGGACCAGTTCACACCAGATGCGGTGCAGTGCATTTTTTTTAATGCATGAAAAACGCAAGGAAAGTTGATCACATTAATGTCAATGCCATAGTTCACACCACTGCAGTCCGTTCCAGTGCGTTTCAGAAAGAAAAAAAAATTGGTCATGCTGCATTTTTTATGTACAGAACTGTACTGGACCGCAGTAAAACGTATCAAAAAGGCACCGGAAAGCATAAAAATGCACCGGAACTGGTCCTTAAGGTTAAGAAAAAAGAGGGGGAAAACGCACTGGAACGCACCAAAAATGTGTCAAAAATGTGCATGCAGAAAAGCATCCGGACTGCGTTTCTATGGTGTGAACTGGCCCTAAATCAAGATTCTCTTTTGTATGACGAGCTGTCTCTGTGTGAGGCAGGCAGCAGCAAGACGGACTCCATTCTGTGAATGACTCAAAGACTCAAGCCTCGTACACACAAGCCGATGGTTGGTCAACTGAACGTCCAACTTTTGTCCAATTTAGACGACGGCGGTTTGGTCTAGTGTACTGACATGAGTCAAGTAATCGGCCAACAAAGCTGAAAGTAGTGACATGTTACGAGCGTATAACGAGGAAGTTCAGGTGAATGTGATTTGTGAATTATGAACACAGGTTACACCACCGAACACTTCATGGATTCTGAGCATGCGTGTTTGTACTTACAACTTTCGGTTGGCCAACTTCTGTACACACGAGCCAACAATCGGCCAACGCCTTGTTGGCCAACACAAGTTTTCTAGTCTCGTTGTCCAACTTATGTTGGACAACAATTGGAAATCGGCTGCAGAATTGTGCGTACACATGATTGGATTTTCGACTGTTGGACGACCGTTGTTGACCGACGATCAGACCATGTGTACGGGCCTTTAGGCTGCATTCAACATTACAGGGTTTTAAATCGCGGGCAAATTTGCCACAAACTTGCCTGCGATTTGACAGTGCTGATATGTGAATGACAAAACGCGGGATTCGCATTTGAGATGCCATTCATTGGAATTGCTCAAATCGTGGGTCTGCTGCGATTATCGTGCGATAAAGCGTGCTGGGACGTGGGACACGTCGCCCTGAAGTAGCTCCTGAAGTATTGCAGCACGATTTATCGCCCGACAATAGCGGCAGACCCGTGATTTGAGCGATTCCAATGAATCTCATCTCAAATCAGTCCTGCGTTTTCTCATTCACATATCAGCGCTGTCAAACCGCAGTTAAAATGGTTCAAAACGTAATGTGAATGCCTCCTCAGAGAGCGCACACAAAGTTCTGTTTTGTAACATGAGCTATGTGAGCCATGTGAGCCAGCAGCATGACTCCATGTCTATGATTGACTCATCAGAGCACATGAAATTCACCAGCTGCTGTGAGAAATCACAGTGATTCTTTATTGTAAAATGAGCTGTGTATGAGCCAGCAGCATGACTCTTGAAGGTACACCTGTGATTTGCACAGTTCATCATTAGTATCGCTCAGCCCGCAGACAGCAGCACAGCCTGCATGTTTACACAGCTCTGCTCTTCTCCTAGGTCAGAGCGATGATTCAGCCATCAATGAAACATCCTGGCCATGTGCTCTTTCTCTGGACTCTGCTTGTAATGTCTGGCTGACACGTTAGGAGGAAGAGCTGGTGACATCAGGACACGCCCCCTCCCTGTGAAATCTGATCCACATCCACATGGTGGGAGCACAGAGAGCTGGGAGAGGAGTGGGGCTTCACCTGCTCTATGACCACCATCCATCCACACCGAGGACCACCCGATCACTGCATCCTAATGAGAAAGACATAAGGACCATGTGATCAGCATCATCCCTGTCCTCATTGGATCATCACCATCCTTGGATCTGATAATTAACATCATTGCATGGTCCTTGTCCCTTATTTGAAGATAATCTCTGTCCTCATTGGATGATTCCTGGCTTCATCTGAAGATCATTCCTGTCCCTCATTTGGTCGTCCTTGTCAGATCATCATCATCATCATCATCCCTGTCTTCATTACTCCATCCACATCATCCCTGCAGCTCCTCGTTGAGTAATCATTGTCCAGTTCAGATAATTATCGTTCCTGTCCTCATCGGATCGTCATCCCTGTCCTCGTCGGATCGTCATCCTTGTCCTCATCGGATCGTCATCCCTATCCTCATCGGATCGTCATCCTTGTCCTCATCGGATCGTCATCCTTGTCCTCATCGGATCGTCATCCTTGTCCTCATCGGATCGTCATCCCTGTCCTCATCGGATCGTCATCCTTGTCCTCATCGGATCGTCATCCTTGTCCTCATAGGATCGTCATCCCTGTCCTCATCGGATCGTCATCCCTGTCCTCATCGGATCGTCACCCCTATCCTCATCGGATCGTCACCCCTATCCTCATCGGATCGTCATCCCTATCCTCATCGGATCGTCATCCCTATCCTCATCGGATCGTCATCCCTATCCTCATCGGATCGTCATCCCTATCCTCATCGGATCGTCATCCCTGTCCTCATCGGATCGTCATCCCTGTCCTCATCGGATCGTCATCCCCGTCCTCATCGGATCGTCATCCCTATCCTGAGTACAGCGGGCTTTATTGGAGTCTCATTGTTCCTCTGCATGTGGTTGCACCCCCATATTGGCCTGAAGGATGGAGGATGCAGAAGCCAGTCAGCCCTCCCTGGGGGGCGCCTCTCCTCCTCTACGGACCCCCAAGATGTGTGCTCTCCTGTCCCGAGTCTGGGGGAAGATATTCTCATGGTAATTTTGTCTGATGGTGCTGCGATGGGGGTGTAAAAGTGATTATGTGTATCCTGTGTGTACAGGGAGGTGACCGTACACACCTCCTTTTATCAACATATTCTTCCCCAGGAGGAATCCCTTAACCACCTAGCCTCTTTTTGAGAGTCGGTGTTTACAGGTTAAAATCAGGGTTTTTTTTTTTTTTTTTGCTATAAAATTACTTAGAACACCCAAATATATATATATATATATAATTTTTTTTTTTTCCTAACTCCCTAGAGAATAAAATGGCGGTTGTTGCACAACTTTATTTCACACCGTATTTGCGCAGTGGTCTTACAAGCGCATTTTTTTTGAGAAAATTCAGTTAAAAAATAAGTCCGCAGTAAAGTTAGCCATTTTTTCCCATCTTGTGAAAGATAATGTTACACTGAGTAAATTGATAGCCAACATGTCATGCTTCAAAATTGCACCCGCTCGTGGAATAGCGACAAACTTTGGTACTTAAAAATTTCCATTGGCGACTTTTAAAAATTCCTACAGGTTGCCAGTTTTGAGTTACAGAGGAGGTCAAGTGCTAAAATTATTGCTCTCACTCTAACGATTGCAGCGATACCTCACATGTGTGGTTTGAACACCGTTTTCATATGCGGGCGGGACTTGCGTATGCATTCGCTTCAGCGCACTTTAGATCTGGGGTCAAAAAAACCTCATATTTACACTAAAATGCAATAAAAAAATAAAATAAATAAAATCAAAAATGGGGGGGAAAAAAAAAAATGTCCCGTTTTAAGAGCTATGGGCGGAAGTGATGTTTGATGTCGCCGCCCTGCAATGCTATGGAGCCGAGTGGGCGGCATCTTCGGCTCACTGGCATTGTGGCATTCGGATCGGATCGTCTCTGCTGCTACTGGCGGGTCCGGTAAGCAGCAGAGATGACCGGAGTGTGGCAGGGCCCTCTCTTGGCCCCGATAAAAGTGATCTTGTGGCGAATCCACCACAGTGACCACTTTTCTGAAAAAGGACCGCCCGCTGTTTAACCACTTCGCCCCAAAAGGATTTCCCAGGTTAGGACCAGAGCACATTTTGAGATTCGGCACTGCGTCGCTTTAACTGACAATTGCACGGTCGTGTAACGTTGTACCCAAACGACATTTGCGTCCTTTTTTTCCCCACAAATAGAGCTTTCTTTTGGTGGTATTTGATCACCGCTGCATCATTTCTGATCACCGCTATAAACAAAGAAAGAGAGACAATTTTGCAAAAAAAACAATATTTCTTGCTTTTTGCTAAAATTCAAATCCAAAAAAAAAAAAAAAAAAAAAAATATATATATATATATATACTTTTTTTTGCGCCGATTTATAATCCGTCCTCATATTTTTGGTAAAAAAAAAAATCGCAATCTGCATTTATTTATTGGTTTGTGCAAAAGTTGCAGCGTTTTACGGATGATGAGAATTAATTTCTGGGATTTTTATTTTTTTACTAGTAATGGCGGCGATCTGCAATTTTTAGCGGCCCAAGCTGCGGGCATACTCCTCCTAGCTGCGCCTGCACCAATCGCCGCCTTTTTACGGCGATTCGCGGGATGCATCCACACTGCCGCAGTAAATATATTGCGCGTGGTGTGGAAGTGGTTAAGAAGATACCAGGGCTATGGTAGCTCTGTATAATGACGGCGGCAGTCTGGAAGTGGTTAAAAAACAAAAAAAAAAACTTTTATTTATGAGGAACCCCTGCTAATACCAAGTCAGCAGAGGGTCAGTGAGACATATGGGGGCAATAAGATGGGTGCAACCATTAGGCCTCATACACACGGACGTTTTGACGCCGGCGTTTTCTGGCGTTTTTTGCAGCTCTCCATGTTGGTCAATGGCCCCATAAAAACGTCGGCGTTTTTGAGCTGTAGGTGGCGTCGGCGTTAGTGAGCAGAAAGTAGAACCCATGGCCATCGCGTTCTGAGGCTGTAACTTTTTGACGCCGACGCCACAAAACGCCAACAAACGCCACCTAATATTGTACCGGCGTTTTCCAGCGTTTTTTGACGCCGACGTTTTTAGGTTGAAAAATAGCAGAGGGATGATTTTTTTAAAAAAACGCCTATTGACGCCGACGCTCACTAACGCTCAAAAACGCCAATGCATAACGCCGAAAAACGTCAACTTTTTTTCCTTGATGTCGGACCCGACGTTTTGTTTATTTTTTTTAGATACGCCCGTGTGTATGAGGCCTTATAGATGGCTTTAAACATATAGTATTTGGTATCTTGCTGTTGACTCTACCACAAGGTTTCCCAGCTCCAGCCCTCAAGGTACCCCAACAGGCCATGTTTTCAGGACTTCCTGCAGATGAAATGGCTGTGGTAATTATTAAGGCAGTGGAACTGATCACATCACCTGTACAAAATAATGGAAAGCCAGAAAACATGACTTGTTGGGGAGCCTTGAGGACTGGAGTTGAGAAACATTGCTCTACTGTGTGATGTTGGCTGCAGAACTATACAGGTGCCATCACATGGGAGGTCAATCAGCCACAGCTCAAAGAGCCCATACCAACCTCTGGAGGAACCCTGGGTGAGAATGGCTGGTATATGCTGTACAGTGTGAGCAGTCCTCATTCAAAAATACACTCGCCATAGTGTGATCGCTGATTGTCACTAGAAATCATTTGCTGAGCTGACTTCAGTTAACCATTTTGTTATCTCCCTCTTCTCAAGTCACCTCTGTGAACTATGGAGAGAAGGAGAGGGTATAATCCTAAATCGTTCCTGACCTTGGGTGACAACGCTGATCCTCCATAGATACAGTACAGTGAGCACACCCTTTAGGACAGGATGTTGTTTACTGGCAGGGTCTCTAGGTGTTTTTTTCTTTTTTTGGTACATTGAAACTTTTTAACCACTTGCCGACCAAGTGGCACTTTTTGTTTACAATAATTTTTTTTTTTTTTTTTTTAAGTTCACTTTTATTCCTATTACAATGAATGTATACATCCCTTGTAATAGAAATAAGGATGACAGGTCCTCTTTATGGAGCAATCAGGGATCAAAAATACACCACATCTTTAATTTTTATCTTTTTAAAAGCAAATCAAAAACCTTTTGCTTTTAAAAAAAAAAAAAGGTTTACTTCCTGGACTGGAAGTGACATCATGTCGTTGCTCTGGTCCTCCAAGGCCATAGAGGTTTTAAAGAGGATCTACTCTTTGATGTGTGGGAGCAGCCGGTCGCACCATCGGACCGGTTCTTAGGCGAACCGGTGGAAATGGTAAGCCTGGTTGATGGGTTGAACTAGATGGACTTGTGTCTTTTTTTCAACCTGGCTAACTATGTAACTATGTTTCCCCACACATAAGGTATTGTGAACATCGGAGTTAGAACAACATTTCTAGGGCCATAATTCATGGGTAACTTTTTAAACTGATAACTTGTAAAGGCTTTTACAGCATTGCCTATGGAGAATTTGGGGTACCATCGTTTTTTGCGATATCCCGGACATTTCTAAATTTTTGGTATCTGTTTACTTGAGGCAACTCCATCTTTTATATTTTACCAAAAATAGGTATCATGGGGTTGATTTACTAAAGGCAAATATACTGTGCACTTGTTTCAGTGCTTAGTTAACCACTTGCTGACCAGCTGCCGTCCAGCAGGTCGGCTCTCCTGCGCCAATAGCCATAGCCGTACAGCGGCGCTTTAAGTGACTGTAGGAGGCGCCCGCTGCACGTCTCTGGAGCCAGCCACCCACGATCGCTCCTCAGAGCCGCAACTGAGATCTATTGATGTAAACAAACAGATATCCGTTCTGACATGGAAGTGGAGAGAGATCTTCTTTTCCAAGTAATCTGGAACAGCGATCGGTCTCTACTCCCTGTCAGTCCACTTCCCCCACAGTTAGAAACACCTCCCTAGGTAACACTTAACCCCTTGATCGCCCCCCTAGTGTTAACCCCTTCACTGCCAGTGACATTTATACAGTAATCGGAGGCTATTTTTAGCTCTGGTCGCTGTATAAATGTTATTGGTGCCAAGAAAGTGTCAAAAAATGTCCGATCTGTCCACCGCAATATCGCAGTCCCACTAAAAAATCAGCGATCACCGTCATTACTAGTAAAAAATAAATAATAAAAATGCCATAAATCTATCTCCTATTTTGTAGACCCTACAACTTTTTCTAAAAGTATGAAGAATACGTATTGACCTAAACTGAGGAAGAAATATCTTTTTTTTTTTTAGATATGTGTTATAGCAAAAAGTAAAAAATATAGTTTTTTTTTTTTTTTTTTTTTCAAAATTGTCGCTCTTTGTTCATAGCATAAAAAATGCAGAGGTGATCAAATACCACCAAAAGTAAGCTCTATTTGTGGGAAAAAAAGGACAATTTTGTTTGGGTACTATGTGGAACGCTACGCAATTGTCAGTTAAAGCGACGCAGTGCTGAATCGCAAAAAATGCTCTGGTCATTAAGGGGGCAAATCCTTCCAGGGCTGAAGTGGTTAAAGGGATGGTTTACCTTTACCAAAACACTGCTTATTCAGATAAGGGGCATCTGTACATAAAAAACAAACTCTGCAGCTCTGACTAAAGTTGAATAAAGCCCTTGCTATAGGTGCAGGCCATTTACATACCTCATAAAGCCTGACTGGAAAACTCCCAGGACGTTGCTAATTGAGGCCTAGACATCACTGCTCACCTCCACCATCACAGGAGTGAGCCCTCAAATGCTGAGCTCAGAACTACTGCATCAGGGGAGAGAGAGAGAGCATGAGGGAGTTTGAATCAGAGAAAGCGCTCACTCCTGTGATGATGGGAGGTGAGCGGTAACAAGTAGGCCTCACTTAGCGACATCCTGGGAGTCTTTCAGTCAGGCTACATTAGGTATGTAAATGCCTACACCTGTAGCAAGAACATTATTCATCTTTAGGCCTGGCTCACACTTGATAGCACATGTTGCTTCAGAAGTCGCACCCCATTTAGACCCCTTTCACACCAAGGCGTTTTTCAGGTGCTTTTGCGCTAAAAATAGCGACTAAAAAGTGCCTGAAAAACTCCCCCCAATACACCCCAGTGTGAAAGCCCGAGTGCTTTCACACTGGGACGGTGCTCTTGCGGGACGGTAAAAAAAAGTCCTGCAAGCCACATCTTTGCAGCAGTGTGGGAGCGGTGTATTCACCTCTCCTATACTGCCCCTGCTCATTGAAAACAATAGGGCCACGCTCCCAAAGAGCAGAACACTGCTTCGGGAGCGACGATAACCGGCACTTTTAACCCCTTGTGTGGGGCTAAAAGCGCACCGCCGCCACCCGAATAGCGCCGCTATAAGGAGCGGTAAAACGCCGCAAATTAGTGGTGTTTTACTGCTAACGCTCGGGCGGCCTCGGTGTGAAAGGGGTCTTAGTGCAAAGAAACCGTTCTAATGGGAGCGACTTGAGTCACTCCGACTTAGAAAAAGGTTCCTGTACTACTTTTTGGTCTGATTTCGGCACAGCTTGCATTGACTTCTGTTAAAGAAGTTGTATTCAAGTCATGCTGAATTCACCCTGGGATGTCGGCTTCAAAGTCGCGGCAGTGTGGACTAGGCCTTAGTCAGAGCTGGATGGTTTGTTTTTATCTACAAACACTCCTTACCAGCATGGGCAGTTTTTCTGTAAACATGAACTAATCTTTTTGGCCCCTTTCACATGGGGATGTCCGTTTTGAGGGACTCCGCTTGCTCAGCAGGGATTGGTCTGCTGATTCCCGCTGAGCCAAAGGATGACAGATCCATCTCCGCTCACTGTGCTGAGACGGATCTGCCAGAGCCCCGCTGTCCTCCTATGTGAGATTGGATGAAAACGGATCCACCTGTGCGTTTTTCATCTGATTCCATCCGATCCGCCAGACGGATGAAAAATAGGGTTTCCATCCGTCTGGATTTGGTGGACAGGATCAGATCGGATATTGGCAGATGTCAGCGGACATGTCACCACTGACATCCGCCGCTCCATAGAGGTGCATGGAGTGTCCGATCAGGTCCGCCTGAAAAAAGGGACAGGCAGACCTGATCGGTCCGCATGTGTGAAAGGGGCCTTAATGAGGTAAAGCTTTGCTTTGCAAAGAATACTCAGTCACATGCAAGGGAAATAAAAAACAGCATTTTTGCTTGCACATGATTGGATGATAGAAATCAGCAGAGCATCCTCTCAGATTTAGAGCAACTGCACTTGCATTGTACAGTATATTTACCTTTAGTAAAGCAACCTCTATGTTGTGTTTATTTGCACTATGATTTATTTTGTTGTATTTTTTTCCTGAAAATATGCGTCTGATAAAGAGCTGCACAAATCTTGTGAGACATAAAAAAAATTGCAACTACCACCATTTTATTCACCAGGGCCTCTGCTTTTAGTAAATAAATACTTTTCAGGGGTTTACACTTCTAGAAATCAATGCAGATTTCAGCATTTTGCAAAAAAGATAAAGTTGCCCCGGTTGAGAAGTGGTAAAATGCATTCAGTAAATATGGATTCTGTTTGACAATCTTCTGCATTTTTCTTTACTGTTCCGTGTATGCTTACATTTTGTCTGTTGTATTCTGTACATCCGGTTTAACTATTTCTGACCACCCGTAGGGTGTGGGAGGTTTTATTTTCGTTATTCCTTTTGTTTCATACTACTTGGAAAAACAAGAAATCCCGGTGTGTATGTACAATTTCCTGAAAACATATTTGTACGGAGTACGGGACCACTAATATTTCAATGATGGTATAAAGTGGCAAAGTCAACTGTGACCACACTTCATTTATCTACATAAGATGGTAGCCAGTTACGAAAGCTGACATCTGATTGGTTACTTTGATATAAACTGATTTTTTTTGCCTTAGTTTGAGGCCCTGTTCACACCAGAATACGGTGCGTGAAACCCGTGTTCTGTGCGCGTTTCCCACACTGTGTTCAAAATGAGCTGCAGTTACAAACTGCAACAAGGGTCAGTGTTAACGACACCCAAAAATGCAGGTCGCAAATGCATTGCATTTACTTGCATGGGATTACATGGCACTGAAGTACAGTGCAATTTGAGTCCATTTTAAAATGAATGGGCTCAAATCGCACTGCACTGGACTGCATGTGAATCACACAGGTACATGCAGCATGTTCCCGTGCGATTCCTTGTTTGAACTGAACCTTAGTGTAGTATTGATCAAAAATGCATTCGTAAACCAATCAATTTAAACACCTCAAACTTTTTACTGCTATAAAAATATAACCCCTGACTTTCAGAGTAAAGAAATGTCATCAGCACACCAGATTCAAAAAGGGGTCTGAAGCTTTATTCGCATGGTCACACGGTACACATACGGCAACGTTTTGGAGCTGCGCAGGGCCCCTTCATCAAGCAAGTGAATAAAGCTTTGGACCCTTTTGAGGAATCCTTGGTGTGCTGATGACATTCCTTCACTCTGATTGTCTATGGTTTTCAGACGGTGGTCATTACAGCACCCAGAATTACTACAGCCATTTCCATGTATGTGTGTATGAGGAATATTATGTTTGGCCCTGACCTTCTGAGACACAACTCCCCCCCCCCCCGCCCCCCGATTACGCAGACTTGCCCTTAATATAGAACTATAGGCAAAACTGTTTCATTTTGCATAGAGCATCGGAGGGTTATAGTGTAACCCCTGC
>BLSH010191986.1:955337-970147 GCA_018402905.1 Glandirana rugosa
CGGGACCCCCCCCCTCCCCACTGTTCCGGCACTTACCCCATCAGCGGCAGGTATCGGCAGGCACATTGGGCAGGGGATCAGGCTGCGGTGGGCATCCGGCAGCGTCTCCTGTGTCCTCTTCTCTTTTGAGATCACGGTGGCTTTTTCTGTGTGTCTACTCCCCTCCTCCTAGGTGTCCAATAGGATCGCCTGTCCTTTCAGCCAATCGGGTGACAGGTATCAGACCCACTTCCCGATCGGCCTGGAGGAGAATCAGTGTTGCAACAGCGAATATTCATTCGCTGTTGCAATACAACTGGGTGGGCTCTGGACGCAGTGCTCTGCGCCCTGAGCCCATATTATTGTGAAGCCTATTAGAGCCTCTAGCTCTAATCAGGTGCTTCAAAAACCAGAAGGAATTCATGCACGGATAGGGAGGGCGGCAGCAGTGTTAGGGGGGCGCGCCCGTTCGCCCACAATGCATGGGCTGCCACTGCTTTCTATAGGCTATATACAGAAGAAGACAGCAGATATGCATGTAATACTTTTATAGGGAGATTTATTTTATCTGTGCACCATGTAAGGCTGTTCACTTCACTGGGTATATGGAGGGTTTACATCCACTTGAACAGCAGGCTGTGTTTTGTTATGTGGGAGATATTCTGTTACTGCTGTAACAGCTGTCCCGACCACAATCCCCAAGCTTGCTTGCCTCTTTTGGAAGCTCAGGACTGGTGAAGATTTTGGAGAGTAGTTGGAGGTTGGGGTACGTCTTTTCCCAGAATTTTTTTTTTTTCCCCCCACCCCCATGTGCAGTGAGCACAGAAGTGCTGCACTCGGAGCATATTGCAGTGAAGATGCCTGGTGTTTTTAATATGTTTTCTTCTTTTTGTGGCCATACAGCTTCTGGACTGTGTCGGGATCCCTGTACTGATGGTTCTTTCTTGGTTTATCCTTCACTCAAGATATAAACTGATCCATTACATTGCTGTTGTGGTCTGTCTGTTGGGAGTTGGCACCATGGTTGGAGCAGATTTTATATCTGGAAGAGCGAGCGGCAAAGGTCAGACACCTAATAAGAAATATTTCTTTGTGCTGCCAGGTCAAGCTTCACTTTTGAGTAGCATGATTAAAGGGGAACAGTTATAAATGTTTTTTTATTATTATTAGTATCTGAAAATAATATTGATGTATTCCCATTTTGGGTACCTTGCAGTGGTACATCTTCTTCATATACACATTGCTGGGTGCCTCCTTTTTAGCAGCTGTCTTGTGATCTCTTCTGAACAACTGCTCTGAGATGTTAAGCTGGCCACACATGTTACAATTTAATGAAATCTCTTAGTCCTATCTTCCTAAGTGATGTCTAAAGCCGGCCATAGATGGATAGCATCTCGGCTGGTTCAGCATTGACCGGCCGAGTTTCGACCCATTTATGGGCAGGCTGGTTGTACTGAAGTCATTCTATCACTCAACTTCAGTACATCCAGCCTGTTAGATTTTTTTTTCATCACTGCCAGTGGCTCTAGCTGCCAGCAGTGACCATTGTATTTGGGGATGCTACTTTAAAATGAAATACTGGTACAGTTCCTCATTAGGGATCAGCATACTAAAACATTTTATATTGCCAAGCTTTGAAAGATAACATGCCATAATAGAAAAGACTGGGACCTCCTTCAGTTTAAATCTTTACAGTGGTCCAAGGCCAAAAGGAAGGAGTAAGTAAGCTGAATTTGGCCCAAAAAAAAGCTTATTCTGACATTTCTGCTTAAGCGTATAAATGGGTCATACTGCCAATGTCCTTCCCATGTAAATAAAAAAGAAAAACAAAGGCGCCACCATCTAATTGTATATGTTTAATGGGTTAAAAACACAAAGTATAAAAAGTATTGCACTCACAGAAGTACTCTGATACAGGCAGGTAGTGTCTCCTTATGACCCACATAAGACTGAATTTTCATACATTTATCTCTTCTTTCCAGTATATTACTTATTTACCCATTAATTTCATTTGTTTTTTTAAATAATATTTTACATTGTTTTTAATGTTTATTAATGACCTTTAGGCTGGGTTCACACTATCGCCACATGCGGCTCCCAGCAGGGGTCCGGTGCGTCCTGGTTCACCATTTCAGGTCTGATTTCAGCCCGATGGGTGATGGAGCCGCATTGGAGATGTGAACTGGCTCCATAGAGAGCCGGTCAAAATCTCCTGCCATTGCGAATTGGATAATTCATCCACAGATCCTATATGCAGGCTTGTGTTCCAGCCTAGCTATGGCTCCAGGCTACAGTTCTTTCCTGCATGCCAGCCTGTCCAGCCACAATCTCTTGGACTCGCACACTTCTGCTCCCTAAAGCGGACATCCTGCTGCCTACGGGCCTACCCAGTGAAGCCTCCACAGCATCATTTACCTGTCCCTCTGCTGACCACAGGGGTTATACACAACAGCTCCATCCATCCTTCCTGGACTTCTGCCAGCAGACACCGGCCGTCATAAGGAGACACTCTAGCTTCCTGTATCAGAGTACTTCTGTGAGTGCAATCCCACATGCCCTTTGTCCATCATGCTTCCCGAATAAGGACTGACCTATCAAGTCCCCAGTGCCTAAAATCTTGTAAAACCAGATTCTGCAATGAAATAAAACAAAATTTGCTCACAGTAAATGACCTCCATCTCTGTACAGGGAACTGCAAAAAGATAATCTAAAGATTTGTTTTTAGATTTACTATCATCTGCCTATTTCTGCTACAGAGAATAAAGCCAGTTATATAGTTGTTTAGCTTGTTTATGGCAGTATGTGAACATACAGTGAGTATAGAAAAGAATCGCCCCCTTTTTAAAATCACATTTCATTGCTTCACAGCCTGAAATGAAGACACATTGTTTTTGTTTTATCCAGCTATATTTACTTGGTGCAACTTATAACATCCAAGTTAAAGATATAACACCAACATGTCAGGAAAAAAAAACAAAAACGATCACTGAGTTGGAAAAAGGATCACCCCCTTATATTAGTATTTTTTTTTTGACCACCGTTTGCTTTAATTGTAGCCTTTAATCTGTTGGGATGTCCCTACTAACTTTGCACATCTAGACCTTGCAATATTTGCCCACTCTTCTTTGCAGAACAGCTCAAGTTCAGTTAAATTTGATGGTGACTGTGGACTGCAGTCTTCAAGTCATTCCACAGATTTTCAATGGGGTGTTTTTTTCCCGATCCATTTTGTCTTCTATCCTGAGAAGTGCTCAGGATAGAAGAAATGTATAGGGGAAAATCTTCTGCCCTCTGCCAGAAAGTTGCCAATGAGAAGAAGGTTTACTTTCCAACATGACAATGACCCAAAGCACACAGCAAAAATGATCACACATTGGTTGCAGGAGAAAAAGGTGAATGTCTTTGCATGGCCTAGTCAGAGCCCAGACTTAAACCCCATTGAAAATCTGTGGAATGACTTGAAGACTGCAGTCCACAAACGGTCACCATCAAATTTAACTGAAGTCTAGATGTGCAAAGTTAGTAAAGACATATCCCAACAGACTAAAGGCTGTCATTTAAAACAAAAGGTGGTCTAGAAAAATACTGACCTAAAGTGGTGATCCTTTTTCCAACTCTGTGATTGTTTTTGAACTTTTTTTTATTTTTTCAGACATGTTGGTGTTATATCTTTCACATGGATGTTAAAAGTTACACTGAGTAAATACAGCTGGATAAAACTGCGTCTGTCTTCATTTCAGGCTGCAAAGCAACAGTATGTGATTGTGATTATTATATAAGGGGGTGGGGGCATTCTTTTCTGTACCCACTGTACTGATGGAGAAAAAGTAATTGTGGTGTGTGGATGTTCCATTACTAATACATTATGTATAAAGTAACATGTTCTTCACTGACCCTTTTCATGTATGTGGTTTATTTTTTTATTTTTTTTTTTTGTTTTTTTTTTTCTGTATCAAGTATGCAACCCAATATAAATAACAGGTTTTTTTGGGGTTGTGTTTTTTTTTTTTTTTTTGCAGCCTCTGACATGTTAATTGGAGACGCTCTGGTTATCCTCGCAGCATGTCTGTATGCAGTTTCTAATGTGACCGAGGAGTATGTGGTGAAGAACCTGACCCGGGAGGAGTTCCTGGGAATGTTAGGCCTCTTCGGAACGTTCGTCAGCGGGACACAGCTGTAAGAGTCTTATAGTTGACATAACTCTCATAATATTACTTTTGGGCTGAAGCTATGCTATTGTCTCTGCAGCATTGTTTGGTCAGTCATCATTCCTGGTCTGTGATCCTGGGAAATGAATGACGCAGTTCTGTAAACCTCTTTGCAGTAGCCTCGGTTATATATATGGCTGACTCATAACAGACTTTTATGATGTGACTTAGCAGAAAGTTGCACTGTACGGTATAAGTGCGGCCCCCAACCTCAGTCCTCAAGTACATCCAGCAAGCCATTTTTTGGGAATGTGCATTGGATAAAATAGATGTCCTGAAAAGAAGCCTTTGACATTAATTTAAAAGAGAAGTTCACCTTTGTAAAAAAAATAAATGCACATCATTTTGCAGGTAAAAAATGTGCATTTATTTTTTTTTTTTTTTTACTAGGAGCCAGGAAAGCATTGCACCAGCAGAATCGCAGGATTCCTGCAGACTTGTCAGCGTATCTGTCTGCTTGTATCTCGTATGGGCAGACAGTTAAACAATGACAGAGACCATGAACTACCAGAGTGCTCAACAGCGCCTTGGTAGTTCATTGAGAACTACAAGCCGAAAGGTCACCCATTAACAAACCTCTATGAAGGAATGATATGGCCAGGTAGGCGGAGCGTCTCGGCCCTCCTTATTGTCTTTTGATTGGAGCTGAGAGCTTTCTGTTCTAACAAAATGCATTTTTTTTTTAATTTGAACTGTTACTGTAAATTGTGAGATCAGTAAGGCCTCATCATATTGGTGCTGAGGCCCATTTATTGTGAACAATCCATTTGTTTGCCGCTTGAGCCACTAGGTGCTGTTTGCAGGCAGCCCATGTAAGTGTATGGCGATGCACCAGATGCATGGAAACAACCTCATCCTAATTTTGACAGGGGCGCAGGTGAATGGCCCTGAATGCAGACAGTGTTCATGCAGTCATCCTGTTCTTGCAGTTTCTTCATACACTTACATGGTCTGACTGCACGCAGCATCTAGCAGCTCGAGCCACATAAACCAATGGCCCATGCACAGTCTACAGTCATCAGTGCCCCATGTGAATGAGGCTTAATTTATTCATGCAGAATTCTAATGTTTCTGGTACGTCCTCTTTAAGCTCCAAGGTATCCAATCAGCAGGATCTTAAAAAATGATCCACACTTCTAAATGGGAATGAAAAATTCTCTTTTGTCCTAATCATAAGCTATAATATCACTGATCCTTGTGTTCACGTTAATCTCGCATGTCCATCCTATTATGGTTGGAGTTGCCTTTGATCTCTAGTGACTCGTAATGACCATTCTGTCTGCTGTCAAGATATATCTGAGAGTGCTTTCATCAAGCAAACCGATTGGCCCAGGGATTAAGGATGGCAATGTCATCTGAAGGGAGTTAGTCAGACTACAGATTTTTTATATGAATCAATAAAGAGGTTGTAAACGTACAAAAAAAACAAAAAACAAAAAAAAACCTGCAAGACAAAGGCATAATGAGCTAGCATGCATTGCATACTAGCTCATTATGAAATACTTAGCTTAGAACGAAGCCCTGTTTTTTTTTTTTAAGAGTTTTTTTATTTTGTTCAAAAGCATGTTAATACAGTCATCGTATTTAGTAGAAATATACAACATAAGAAAAGTCTCTTAAACCAATACATTAAGGCATGGTACAGCAAGGAGGGAATAGCAGAGATTTGGTCCAATTGATTCTAATACCCGAGTAGGAGCCATAAACGGTAATAAGCTTTAAGGCCGCTTCCAAAGAGGAGGGCGCATCTGCCAAATATAGCAGAGTGTCATCTGCATATAGGGAAATTTTTTCCCTTTAAAGGACCCACCGAAATTCCCCTAATTTCCACCGAGGCCCTAACTAGGAAGGCCAGGGGTTCTATTGCCAGGGCAAATATCCCTGGAGAAAGGGGACCGCCCTGCCTCGTTCCTCTACAGAGGGAGAACTGGGATGAGAGCAAATTATTAGTGCATACTCTTGCCGTTGGGTTTTTATATATTAGTTGTACCCAGGAGATAAATTTTGGACTGAACCCAAATCTTTCCAGGACCTGCCAGAGAAAGCCTCACTCAACGGGGTCGAAGGCCTTCTCGGCGTCTAAAGAGGCCACCACTTCTCCCGGATTCGGTCAGTTTTGCCCTAGAGATTGTGTGTGTGTGTGTGTGTGTGTGTGTGTGTGTGTGTGTGTGTGTGTGTGTGTGTGTGTGTGTGTGTGTGTGTTCATCGTACATTGATATCAGTGCCCTTGCCCGGCATAAAGCCCCTCTGATCGCCATGTGTGAGAGATAGGATGATTGAATTTAAGCGATTCGCCAAAATTTTTCTAAGGATTTTTGCATCCACATTAAGCAGTGAGATTGGCCTGTATGCGGCACATTGTGCAGGGTCCTTACCGGGCTTGGGCACCGCTACAATTACAGCCTCTAACATTGAGGGTGGAAGTTCTCCCTCTTCCAACATTATAAGTAGGTGCTTGGGGGGGGGGGGCAATAACCTCAATGTTAGTTTTGTAAAATTCTGTGGGGAGCCCATCAGGGCCAGGGGTTTTTGCCGTTTGGAGAGACGCTATTGCTGTTAGTACTTGAGAGTAATTGGAGCATCCAGCCTTGCTCAGGCAGAGTCCGACAACACTAGAAATTCCACTTGATCTAGGTAGGTCTGTAGTCTTTCTGGTGGATAGCTCACCCTAGAGGTATACAGTTCTTTATAGTATTTAGAGAATTGAGTGTAAATTAATGGGGGGTCTGACTGCAAATTCCCATTATCATCCTAAATATTTGCTATGTAAGAAGTGGCGGGGCGCTCCTTAGCCAGCCAAGCTAGCAATCTGCCTGCCTGTCCTCTCCCCCTGCTCAAATATTATTTGAGTCTGTGTCAATATAATCTTTCTACACGAGGCGGTCTTCAGCAGGGCTATCTCCTTATGCAGCGCTACCAAATTTTGGTAGGTTGCATCATCTTTCGCATTATAAGAAGATTCAAGATCCTGAGCCCTACGCTCTGCTTCAGCCAGTGCAAGACCCGTATCTTTGCAGACACTATTAATACTGTCCCCTCATGTATGCCTTAAAGGCATCCCATCTAGCCTGTGGGGAAGCCATATCTGCATTCATTAACCAGTAGGTTTCCTAATTCACCCTCATTCGCTGTGGCCACCCTTTCATCTGAGACCCAATACCCAGATAACCTCCGCAAACCAGTACCGGCCGGAGAATCTGAGCTAAGTGATAAAAACATCGGAGCATGGTCAGAGAGCCCTCGTGGGAGTAGCTTCACCTCTCGAACCTGTGAGAGTAGAGATTCACATGTATAGATTTAATCAATTCTAGCAAACGAAGCGTGGCTAGCAGAGTGACATTTGAACTGTGTCTCCTCAGGGTGTTTCCACCTCCAGACATCTCTCAGGCCGTATGAGTCTGCCCACCTCGAGAGGGGAGACTCCAAAGCCGGGCCTGGTGGGGGATTGGATTTGTCCAGGCTAGGATTTGGAGTCATATTGACGTCTTCCACCAGCACCAAGCTAGCAGCCAGGTATTTAGCCAGTAGGGGCATCAGTTTATCGAGTAGAGTTAGAGCAGCCAGGGGAGGGATATAGATCCCAACAACCAATAACTCCAGTCGATCACAAAAAGTGTGCAGAACCATATACCTCCCCACAGGGTCGAGGTGCAGATCCAGAAGCGTTAACTGCAGGGATTTGTGGACTAATATTCTAACCCCCCTGGAGTATGTTGAATAGGTGGAATAGTAGTATTTTTTTTTTTAGGGCTAATGTTCTACTGCTCAATAAATGGGTCTCCTGTAGTATACATATGTGGGGATTATGCTGTTTTTCAGAAAGTTAAACATCAATGATCTCTTAAACCTACCCTCTAACGTTCCATGATAGGAATTTAATAGAAAGTTTTGGAGAGTTATAAAAACACCACATCCAGTCCTTAGTCAGCAAATTGAATGCATTATCCGAGTGATTGGCATTAAATTCAGTATATATTTTGGATCGATTGTCTCCCGGTAGTGGACAGAGGCCTACAGTCATCTGCATAGAAAACGAAAACAATACCCGTGAGCCTCATAACAATGTAATCTAAATGGCTCCTTCTAAGAGTGAAAAATGGGTTAAAGTGTATAGATCCCAACTCCCCCCTCCCTGCACTATCCCCCAAACTTCGGTGCTTTTCCCCCCAAACCATAGATGGATATTGCTTTTAAAGGGGTAATGACCAGTGACTCACTATAGCTGCACAGAACAAGTCCTCCTGAAAATTGAAAAACGGGTTAGTGATCCCTGCAGTAGTTTGCTTCACCCAGGGATTTCCGGGGGTACAGTACTTATAACCGTTTCAAACAGATGTAATTGGTATACCTAAGGTGAAATTGTCCCAATATTGGAACATCAAATGGAAGCTGAGCAGCTGCATGCCTCTTCAACACTAGCCCAGTGCAGCCATTTGTAAGGGCACTAAGGTTAAGTCAATAACAGGGCCCGTTGAAGATTTGCAACTTTAGAAGGGCATATCCATCCCGGATCAATTATTAAAGTATCTCCCCTTCCATGAGCCTGGCATAGCAGCAAACGTTCCAGTGGGGTGTAGCCGATGGGCTCTGAGTTTTATTCTTTAGGTAGGGTTTCCAGCCAGTGGGATGCATCCTCTGGGAGGTAAAAAAAACGGACTGATTCACTGTCCTGTACCCTCAATCTGGCCAGGAATAACATGCTATATTTGATCTTCCTGTTGTGTACGCTCAGCGTGACATGGTCAAAGGATTTACAAAGCTTTTGGGTCTCAATTGAATAGTCAGGCAATATCATAATCCTCGTTCCCTCATGTCGGAGGTCCTCCATTTTGCGCGCTTCACGTAGGATTAGGTCTCGGTCCATGTAGTTCAGTAACTTGAAAATAAAAGTAAGTGGAGAAGCTCCCGCAGGGCCACGGGTAGCAGGCATTCTATGCGCCCTGTACATATATAGATAGATTGCGCTAGTTCCAACTATTTATAATAAAATGTATCTATGAGATAAACGCCAAAAGGTGTCACATGTGAATATTATACAAATGACTGGGAAGTCTTAAACAATGAAAATAGTTAAAATAATTATGAACAAATCATCTGTGTTATGAACATGTAAATAAAATTGATATATACTAAATATAAATTATGGTCATAAATGCAAAGGATTAAAAATACTAATAGGTCTCTATACTGTAAAGTGCAAAAAGTACAAAAATTGGTATGTGCTCAATAGGTGGAAAGAGTCGGTGAGTAAGTTCCAGTGAGCAGATAAGGAAGTCCGTATATCTTTAAGGGATATTGAAGGGATCCTTCCACCAGGTGTTGAAAAAGGAGGAGAGGGGGTGGGGGGGCCGTGAGGACACCCATACCACACTGTAATTGAGGATCCTTACCGGAACTCAATGACAACCTATCTCTAGGTATGGTCACTAGCGCAGGCAGATAGCCTCTGCGGGCATAATCCCCAGTTAGATCTCATCCACCGTTCCTCGATCGATCCACACCATTCACTCAATGGGATTCACACCATATATAAGGGAAAGAGAGTCCACAATAGTGTAATTCTGGTTTACTTATTTTAAAATAAAAAGTGCCAATTGGCTACTTACAGCAATGTAGAAATAACGAGCGTTGTACAACATAGGCAAACCAGTACTCGTGCGGTAACCTGTGCTTCCGGGATCATGTGGGGGCGCGATGACATCAATGCGTGGCTCCGCCCTACATGTTTCGTCACAACTGACCCCTGGCTCCCACTGCTGTCAATCAAATCGTGATGCGGCAGCCAGGGGGCGGGGCTGAGTCCTGCTGTCTGTGTCAATGGACGCAGCAACAGGACTCGGGAGTGCGCCCACACACGGGTGCCCCCAGGGAAACGCTTTCCTGAGGGGACACTCGAGAAGAGGAGGACCCAGGAGCACCGCTAGGAAACCCCGGAAGAGGAGGATCGGG
This sequence comes from Glandirana rugosa, assembly GCA_018402905.1. Taxonomy (NCBI): domain Eukaryota; kingdom Metazoa; phylum Chordata; class Amphibia; order Anura; family Ranidae; genus Glandirana; species Glandirana rugosa. Next base: position 965,474 of record BLSH010191986.1, read on the forward strand.
GCCACTCAGTGCAAAACCGCTGCACAGTGGAGGTAGGTGTTACATGTTTGTTATTTTAAAAAAAACAAAAAACTTTTTAACTGTAGGTACAAGTGGTGTAACAGAGTTTACAACCACTTTAAGAAGACATCCAAAGTGTGTGTGAGTGTATAAATGTACCTTCTTCAGAGTTGCAGTGCCAACACATGATTGAGGGAATATTCTAATTATATCTATTGGGCATTCATGTAATAGACTTACTTCACAAGCATACAGATCTTTCTTTTATCTATGTGACTAATTTTAAAATCTCATTGGACTTAGCTAAAAATAGCAGTTGCTTTTTCAAGAATAAAAAAGATCCTTATCCTGGTGAGTTCTCCATGTACAGTGCTTTGAAAAAGTATTCACCCCCCTTGAAATTTTCCAAATTTTGTCATGTTACAACAAAAAACGTAAATGTATTTTATTGGGATTTTATGTGATAGACCAACACAAAGTGGCACATAATTGTGAATTGGAAAGGAAATGATAAATGGTTTTCAATATTTTTTTTTTACACATAAATATGTGAAAAGCATGGCGTGCATTTGTATTCAGCCCCCCTGAGTCAATACTTTGTAGAACCCCCTTTCACTGCAATTACAGCTGCAATTTTTTAAGGGGATGTCTCTACCAGCTTTCCACATCTAGAGAGTACATTTTGCCCATTTTTCTTTGTAAAATAGCTCAAGCTCTGTCAGATTGGGTGGAGAGAGTCTGTGAACAGCAATTTTCAAGTCTTGCCACAGATTCTCAATTGGATTTAGGTCTGGACTTTGACTGGGCCATTCTAACACATGAATATGCTTTGATCTAAACCATTCCATTGTAGCTCTGGCTGTTTGTTTAGGGTCGTTGTCCTGCTGGAAGGTGAACCTCCACACACCCCCCCCCCCCCATTCTCAAGTCTTTTGCAGACCCTAACAGGTGTTCCTCTAAGATTGCCCTGTATTTGGCTCCATCCATCTTCCCATCAACTCTGACCAGCTTCCCTGTCCCAGCTGAAGAAAAGCATCCCCGCCACCAGTGGTAATTTTGGCAGCAAATTTCGATTTCGATTTAGTTTTAGTCTTAGTCTTAGGACTCATGGCATATTAAGCCTCATACACACGGTGCAATGGTCGTATGAAAACGGTCGTACGACCGCTTGTTGTGCGATCATCCAGCCGTTAGTACACGTGATTAGAACAGCCGACGTGCGAGATGGTCGTACAACAGAAGTTGGATGAGCAGACTAGAAAACTTTGGTTGTACAACAAGCGGTCATATGACCTTTGTACCGTGTGTACAGAGAAGTTGGTGCAACAAGTTGTACTGTGCAAAACACGCATGCTCAGACGTCAGGAATGCTCGGAAGTGTCCGTTCGTGTAAACCTACATTCCTAAAACTTCTCCCCAACTTTTATCCATGATCTGTCTGGTGTGTTTCTTGGTCTTCATGATGCTGTTTGCTCACTAAGGTTGTCTAACAAACCTCTGAGGGCTTCAGAGAGCAGCTGTATTTATACTGAGATTAAATTACACACAGGTGGACTCTATTTTCTAATTAGGTGACTTCTGAAGGCAATTGGTTCCACTAGATTTTAGTTGGGGATATCAGAGTAAGGGCCGGTTCACACTTGCGCGGCGCAACTTTGCGGCCCGTTTACATCTAGGCGAAAATTTTCCTCAATGCTGTGCAATGGAACCGTTCTAATAGGAGCGAATCGCTTTGCTCTGCCTTAGAAAAATGGTCCCTGCACTATTTTCAGGGCGATCTCAGGCGGCTTGCATTGACTTCTATGATGGAAGTCTCCTCGCAAGCCGCGTTGAGATCGCCTCGAGCGCCGCATCGCGCCGCTTCACGCCGCGCAAGTGTGAACCGGCCTTTAAGGGGGCTGAATACAAATGCATGCCACACTTTTCACATATTTATTTGTAAAAAATTTGGAAAAACATTTATCATTTTCCTTCCACTTCACAATTATGTGCCACTTTGTATTGATCTATCACATAAAATCCCAATAAAATACATTTACGTTTTTTGTTGTAACATGACAAAATGTGGAAAGTGTCTAAAGATATAAATACTTTTTTTCAAGGCACTGCATATGGGACCAGGAATGATCTGACAAGGTCTTTAAGTTGCTTGCTGAGGCTTTGGTTTGGTGCTTCATGCCTAATTTAGCTTCTGTAAGTAATTTTTCAAGATGTTAAATTAAAAGAAAAAGTGTCTGCAGCTGATTCTGGTCCAGGCAAAAGTGAAATGGCAGACTTGGGGGCAGCAAATGTACCAGAAAGCAGTAGAGGGTCTGATTCTGGGAAGGTTGGTTCAGATCTGTCAGCTTGGAGAATGCACTCCTAAATTAATTTATAGTCCAATATGAATAGCGGTAAAAATAACTCCTAAACCTCTATCAAGCTGTCTGCATTTCCTACAGTCTTCTGCTTATCCAGACCTGTAATGTATCAACACGTGCACAATTCTAACTCCCTTGTACTTACTGTTGGTGTATGTACCTGTCTGTTTAGTACCATTGTTGATTTTCACACTTTTTTTGTTTTTCACCTTCAGCATGATTGTTGAATACCATGCAATTGGCAACATCCAGTGGAATTGGCAAGTGGGTAGGTAACTTATTCACTATACACGCATGGTAAGATTAGAGCATAGAATATTCCACAACTGAACTCGTCCCTTGGTTTTAGCATATGATGAGGTTATTGGGATTTAGAAAAATGAATTGCTATAGAATTGAATGTGCTGATAGATGTCCTATCATGCGCATGATGCAGGCAGTTGGCTTCGAATTGAGCAATGCTCTTATGTCTACACTTGTACCCCGAGTGCTGCACACATACACTGGAATCATCTCTGGGCAGTGTACATTGGGGGGGTGCTTCTAGATCAATTGCTATTGTTTTATGACAGATAGGTGGGTGCAGGGATGTCTGCCCGCATGTCTACAAGGTTCCATAGGCACAGGGATATCTGTTGTGTTCCCCCCTCCATAGGTATAGGGTTCTCTGTAGGATTCTCCTCCTCCCCCTCCATCTGCCTTGTATAGACACAGGGATATTTCTAATGTTTTTCCCCTGCCCCCATGGGCAAAAGGATGACTGCAGGGTCCCTCTTTCTATAGGTATAGGTAAGCCTGTTGCGTTCTCCTCCTTCCCTCTTTATAGGCACAGAGATGTCTGCAAAGTGTTTTTGTTTTTTTGTTTTTCTCTTACTCTCTCTCTCTGACTTTATCTCAACTACTATCATGCTATGCTTCATTTTGAACAGTCTTCTTGTGTTTGTATTACAGGATTGCTGTTTGCAGGTTTTGCTATATGCATGTTCTGTCTGTACAGTGTGATGCCACTTGTCATGAAAGTCAGCAGTGCCACCTCCGTCAACCTGGGTATCCTAACTGCCGACATCTACAGTCTCTTCTTTGGCCTATTTCTATTTGGGTACACGGTCAGTAAACAACTTGATCTAATATTATAATATTTTTCAGTATTTTATGGAAACGGTCTGTCTGTATTGCCCTCTTTTTTTAAAAGTTGTGTCATAAAATTAGCCAAATGAATCCCTCTAGAGCACGGGTGGCGGCCCTCCAGCTGTTGTGGAACTAAAAGTCCCATGAAGTATTGCAAAGCTGACAGTTACCAGCATGACTCCCAAAAGCAGAGGCATGATGGGACTTGTATGACATCCCTGCTCTAGAGGATGTCACATGTTTATTTCAAAGACCTAAAACAACTCTAACGTTGCATTGGATATCCTGTGTAATAAACCTTATTAGCATGTCAGCATTTCCATCCATCGGAGCTTGGCCTGGTTACTTGTTTCACTCTAAATGGAGCTTATTGTAGAGCCTTTGACTAAGCTTTCTATAAGCTGGGCGCGGACAGACTAAAATGAATCTGGTTCAGCAAGGACCAGCCAAAGTTCAATCTGTGTGTGTGTGTGGCTCTCCCTGTTTGTCAACATTTAAATCGACTTCTCTCAATCCTCCTCCTCCTCCTCCTCCTCCTCCTCCTCCTCCTCCTCCTCCTCCTCCTCCTTTCTTCTTTCTTCTTCTTCCTGGACCCAATTGGCGTACTTCAGCCTGAAGCTGAATTTTGCAAATGAAAAGCCATTTTCCATTCACCCAGTCAAATGCTTTGGTTACATCCAGTGTTACAAAAATTCTTATGCCCATAGGATTGTAAAGTGTGCATATTCATTTTATGGTTTGGAGTTAGGTTTATAAATTGCTAAACCGGAGTGAAATGGACTTTATCGGCACATACGCTGGTATTTCATAAAAAAGATTTTCATTGAATCAGCTTAAAAAATTCAATCCATATACATTTGTATGGTCTTTGTTACACATACATAAAGACAATAAAATTCAACTTTCCTCTACACCAATTTAACACAGGGGTCCTCATGGGACAGTGGTTAGTACAAAAGCAGATACCAGTATATCTCATGTGTCACCAATCTGCATAATATTTGCCCACAGAAGATTCCCCTAGTTGTCTTGGTGCAGGTTATGTATTCGAAGGCTCAACATGTTTCGCGACTGACAGTCGCTTCCTCAGGAGCTTAATTTTCTATTGGAAAGCATAGACATAAACACATTTAATTAATACACATTGCTTGAGACAACAAGTCTTTGAGGCAGTGTCAGTGTGCAT
>BLSH010191986.1:972231-988372 GCA_018402905.1 Glandirana rugosa
TACAGGTTAGTGGACTTCCATGGTCGAGTCCCAGATACTTATAAGTCGGATACAAGACAAGACCTTCCACTTCTATGTCGAAAATAGTGATGGAAACGGTAGTTTTGGAGACCGGGTACCTGTAACGTAATGAAGTTATTTAGTTCCAGTCTGACCGCATACGGACTATTTTGTGACTTGATTTGTATTTTACTTATACCATTTTTCCATACCCACAGGATACTACCGATCATCCTGGAGGTTCATTAACATGACAACACACGGTGCAGGATTCTCATTCCAAACCTCAATCCAAATATTTAACGATTTGGCCTCACTTTACCTGAAATAGCCGTGTATGCGACCATAAAGTATTTTTTCTAAAAGTAACTTAGTCGGGTTTAGCAATTTATAAACCTAACTCCAAACCTTACTCTTAGGACGTGGCACACAACAGTACAATTACTTGGAGGTCCTACTAGCCATCATAGGACACCCATACCTTTTTACCATATTCATTTTATGTTTAGTTCAGTGTTTTATCAGGCATACGCCAGTCTGACCTTGATTTATTGAAGTAATGCAATGTCCATGGGCCAGAGGTTTTGATGGCAAAGGTAGTGATAAAAGCTGTATCTTCACCTTCCAGAACAGAACATAGGCTGAATATTCATAGACCCTGAGCTGGTACCTTCAGGTGATTGGACATTGGGCAAGCTTTTGAGGTCACAGCCCCTGGGTGTCGTTCCCCCCCATAACTCTACCCCACTCCTTGAGTGTTTTGCTAGTATCCTAAGGTGATGGTTCTCTCCTCCCTTAGACAGAATCACTCTTAGTTTAACTAGTTTATTTTCTTCAATCAACTCTTCAATCAAAAATAATGTTGGAACATTTCCTAAAGAGGAAGATGGGGGTTTAAAGGTAAATTTGGGTAATGCCTGAACATACACCTTAATGGTTTATTTCTTTTTGCAGTTTTCCGTTCTCTACATTCTGGCGTTTGTCGTGTGTATAGTGGGATTTATCATGTACTGCAGTACGTCATCCTTCAGCGCTGATCCACCACCAGAGAGAACTAATGAAGGGGTTGAGAATGGTGGTATGAAACAGGAGGAGGCGTCACCTGAATCTGTCACTCCTCTACATCACTTACCAGAGGTTCACTCTATAGACCGCCGGGACTAAGTATGGTCGCTTCTTGAAGAGTTTTGTATTCAGTTGGCCTTTTTGTAATTTTAAGGAGGATGAACAAACTTTTTTTTTTTTCATTTTTTTTTTTTTTTTTCCTTTTATGATTTCAACTTTCTCAAGAGGTGAACCGGAGCCAGTTTCTGTGTTCTTTCATCCAAAGGAAGAGCCTTGCTGAATCTTTACAATATGGTGGTTTTGTTCTCTCTCTCCAAATACAATCTGGATACAACTGGAGCTCTAAAGTGATTTTTGTTGAAGTATTGAATATTCACAAGGGTGCCTATTAGTTTTAAAAATCATGATTATGAAGAGATTATGGACATCATAGTCCTCACTGGTGCAGATGTCTGAAATGAAATCTTTTTTGAATCTGCCTCTCAGACACCAAACACATAAAAAGCTGCACTACGGATTGGAAGTGTCATTCTGATTGGTGTCCAGGAAGATCTTTTGGTTACTCTGGTTCAGCCTGATGACAGATGTTTGAAAAGACCGATACCTCAGATTTTGTATGTTTGAAACTCCATTTTTTTTTTTTAAATGTTAAACTATGGTCAAATTATGAAATCACATATGTGCTGTATGCTGCCCATGTCAGTAGCTCCAGTGACCCCCCTGGAACATTTTGTAAATACCTGTTGAATCTGCCAGTAGAGCCATTGGATAGGCCCCTCCTATTGATTAGGGTGACAACCCTGTTTCTTCAGCAGTGAAATGACTACAGCATTGTCCCTTTGTTGCTGCTTAGATGCTGGCGCTTTTGGTAGTCCTATCAGCGAATAGCTTTGCTCACAGCCCTTTAAGCCGGCCATAGACTTTTCCAATCTTAGCCGGTTCAGCAAGGGCTGGCTGAGATTCGTACCATGCATGGGCAGGCTGATTGTACCCAAGTCAATCCATCGATCGACTTTGGTATAACCAGCATGTCTTATTTTTCCTGTGATTGCCACTAGCAATATTCACTGTGTGTTGTCCTGGCAGGGACCGCTTCCCTTGCCGGGAGAACACAATAGCTTTGCGGGAGGGATTCCTCCATCAATGCTGACTGTGTTGATGGAAGAATTGAGCAATTTTTTTTTCTTGCAACATGTTGTACAAAATTGCCCCATCTATGGCCAGCTTTAGACCCCATTTACACTTGTGTGAACCGATTTTACCGCAATTTTTTTGCCGCGATTTGGGATCAGTAGGACTTTGGTCTGACTTTGCTGCAACTTTTGGCTCAATGCAAACATATTACAAAGTCATACAGAAGTAGTAAAGAAATTGCATCTATATTATTCAGGTGCGATTTGCATGAGACTTTGAGGGTTTAACATTGAAGTCTATGGACCTCATGTTGCATCAAAGTTGGACCAAAGTAATGCAGGGATTCCTTTGAAGTTGGACCCACTTGAAAGTCGTACAGATATGAATGGTACTCATTGGAAATAATGGGGAATGACTTGTAATGCGACTTTGCAGTCCCAAATCACAGGACAACTCGCACAAGTGTGAAAGGGGACTTAGATTGACAGTACATTGATTAATCCCTCCTACCCACTGTCTAGCACCGTGCAGGAGAAATCCAGTTTCCCATTTGCATTTACCATTTAAAAAGAGTTAAATATATTCCTTTAAAGATATTTAACATAATGCAAAAGTTGCACTGAAAATGCCTGTTTATCGCTCCAAGTTGAAAAGAAGCTTTAGATGGGCTTATATAGATAATTTGATTCTGTTTTATATTAATTTAAAGTATATTGTACACTCCATTTCTATAGTGACATGCTAGCCAAACTTTAACCATACATGTTTCCAGGGTTAGAAGACGCACACAGATGCGTTGACTGCTAAGCTCCTCACTGGAGGAGGTGTTTGTTACAGCAAATACAGGTGATGCCATCATTTGCTTACATGACTTTGGAGTCAGAGTTGAAACAAGTATGTGGTCAGGAAAGTCAGAGAAAAAAAAGAAGCCCTTATTTGTATACATGTTCTGCATCAGTATCTCAGAGGGTTTAACATGACAGCCAGGCAGCTAGCCTGGTCTACAATGTGTTGTTTTTTTTTTTTTTTTAATGACTGATTTGCTTAAAAATGATTGCATTCTATCATTTCAACTTCCAAAGTCAGTCTTTACCCACTGAGGTTACCCCGCCGAACAGGGTGCCAACGCTGCAGTGAATTCATTGCTGGCCATTAAACCTGGTCACCCTGCTGAAGGAAGGAGGATTAACTGGCAGGATCAGCAGGTATTTATAAATGGAATTAAACATCACAAGGAAGCAGGGTAGCACCGTTTTGGAGTCATTGGTTGTGATCTATGAAATTTTTTTTTTTTTTTTATTGTGGGGGAATAGTTTTACTTTAAGGACCAGCGGAAGGGAAAAATGTCATGTACTGTAAATGGTCCACTAGGACTCCGCTAAAAAGCACTTTTGTAGCATATCAATCCCCTACCTCCTTTTTTTTTCTATACATCTAACTCACTAATAGGTGCTCAGTATAACCTATACTCATTATATGAGCAGTGCTGATCATGATCTTATATAGCACAGTACTTACAAGTGTCTGCCAGTAATTAGCTGATGGTTAACACCATCTTTTGTATGGAATGTATCCCAAGTGTTCCTGTACTGAATTTCAAATAAAATTACTTGAATATATACTTTGTCTAGCTGTCTTCTAGAGGCCCCAGGTCACAATGGGCATAGGAGTGTGCAGCCTATTTCATTAGGATGTGCACCCCAAAGCTCAAACACACATGCCTTTCTCCGCAGCCTCAGCTGCACGGGTCAGTGAATGAATGGGAAGTGCTCAGTGCTGAGCAGCTTCCTGTTCGTTCACAGACTGACGCATAGTAAATAATTTACTATGCTTCCATCATGAATGAACACAGTCAGTGAGTGTGTTCATTTACAAAAGGAAGGGGCTCATAATTGTACATATTTTGTAGCCCCTTCCCCCGCTCTTCATCCTGAAACATCAGCAGCTGGGGGAGAGGAGGGACGTCAGCAATGCTGCGGGTGGGGCCATTAAGTGGGGAAGCCTGGGCAGTAGGGGGTATTGGCTCTGAACATAGTGATTAGGGTGTGCCCAGGCACAACCCCTGTGCATGCCTGTGAGGTTGATTTACTAAAATCTGGTGCATCTCTGCATAGAAACAAATCGCCTTCCAGGCTTTTTGTCAAAGCTTAATTGAACAAGCTGCAGGTAGAAGCTGATTGGCTACCATGCAGAGCTGCTTCAGATTTTACACACTCCAGTTTCAGTAAATCAACCCCACTGTTATGTAAATACCAACTTCATCTTGGAAGGTGACCTGTTGGCCCTTGGCTTCCTACCTGCTGCACTTCACTATTGGTTGATGAGGAGGCCCTTTACATTGTGTAAGCAGTAGCAATCTATGGGAGGGATAAAGCCAAAGGACAACTTTCCTAGCTGAAGTCACTATATACATAATATTGGTTCGGTTTCAGGGGTGCTCTGATATCTCAAAAGACAATTCAAAGAATGTAGAGCCACCTCTGGAGTGAGTATAAAGAAGAATTCCAGGTATGGTAGTATTCCAGTGATCGTCACTAATTTCTGGGATCCATGCCAAGCGGCTGCCCTTCTGCTGCATTGTGAACACAGATGGTCACCCACTCTGCACCATTCAGAGATTTTCTAATATAATGAAGCCAGCTAATGCGTTTTGGCCAAAGCCTTACTTCTATGAATAGGGCGAAATATGTTAGCTAGTTAATGCTGTATCCTCCCGTGTAGCCAATAAAGAATTGATGCAATGGATGTTACCGAGTAGCTGGCTTTATTATATTACAGGATTATTGCTACATTCCAAAGGCTCTTGGGCCAGTTCACCGGTTCCCTCTTTTCTAGTTAATTTGTTTTCTCTTTTGGATGCCATTCAGAGATTTCCTTTCATTTTCCCAATGAATGCACAGCATTCTATGAATGGAAGAGGTGGATAGTTGGGCCGACAATGTCTCAGGACCTGGAAGCTAGTGAAGATCACTGTACTAGTGATGTCCACTATAAATCCAGCTTTTACAGGGATCCCACAGGTATGGCATATACATACAGGCATACCCCACTTAAGTACACAATGGGACCAGAGCATGTATATAAAACGAAAATGTACTTCAAGTGAAGAAATACCCTTTTTCACTTCTCAATGCTTGTAAATACATTAGCTCTATGGGAAATCTTGGTCAGCTTGACACGGCACTGCTCCCGAACTATAAGTGACAGGGACACCAAACTTGGGCAGCACGTTAAAGGGACCCAGGACTACATATAGATTGTTGTAGTCCTGGGTCCCCTCTTGCTGCTTCCCAAGTTTGGTGTCCCTGTCACTTGTGGTTCGGGAGCAGTGCCATGTCAAGCTGACCAAGAGTTGTGTCTCACGAGTGTACGTAAACTGAGGGTATGTAAAGCAGGGTATGCCTGTAGTTGAATTGGTCCAAGTTGGACCAATGTAACTAAAAATATACTCTTAATTCAGTATTTTATGTACTGTACTTTAAGCAAAGCTTGACCAGTAATAGGCAAAACATTTTGTTTTTCATTATGTAAAATATAAATTAAAGGTAATTTTATGGTTACTCCCAAATCGTTAATGGCATTAATATGAACTTGCTGACTGCTATTTAGTTGAGTTGCCCAAATGATGACCCTATGCCTTTCCACAGTATGGAATCCTATTTGGGTGGCATGTTGAAAAAAAGTGTTGCACAGTTGCACATTCATATGCAGAATCTTACATGGAAATTACCCCCCCCCCCCTTCCTAATAATTGTAGGTAGATAATAGGATTTATTTAATTGCAGTAAGGCTGGAACCACACAACGCTTGTCACATTTAGTGCACTTGAGTCGATGTGTATTGACATGCTTTTTAATAAATTGCTTTTTTTTTTTCCAAAAGCATTAAGCAAAATACTATTTATATTTCCTTAACACTTGGTGCAGCACGTTGTTACACATTATAAGGCATTGCAGTGCATGTTCAATTTCACAGCACACATCAAGGCAGCCTATTAGAAACAATGGATTTCAGCTTGCCATTCTGTTGTTGGACTTGTGCTGAGCAATGCAGCCCAACAAATGTGATGTGCATTAGCCCAAAAATGTGGGGTTTTTTTTTTTCCCCCCTTTCATTCAACCTCCCCCCAGACTGAGTAAAAAAGCACAATTACAAAGCAAACCAATGCAGTACTCTAGAATGCAAATTTGAATAGCATGTATAATGTAAAAATCAGAAACGTGTTGGTAGCTGACTTAGCAGATCGTATCACCAGCATTAAAAATTGCATGATAAAGCACAAACAATATCAAGTATTTCATATGCAGTGCATTTCCTTTCCATAACTTATTTTTATTCACTTGCAATGTGCCTTTGAACTTGCTAGAAATGTTGACTACTTCAGGAAGAGTCCATTCTCTAGCATAGCCCCCTTCCCTCCCTTGCACATCATAGCCCTCTCTTCTTCTTCCAGTGTCTTATTACTGTGCTGTCCCAGCTCCCGATCCCCTCCCTACATAACTTTTTATGTAGTTGTTAGGGGAGAAGTGAAGGATAATATCCGAGTGACAGCTCTGTGGCTGCAGGCATCACATGGTGGCCCCCGGCAGCAATTTCAGGTCTTTTAGAGCGAGGCTTTTACAGATCAATAACATGCATATGTATGTTAAATACACATCTAATCTAAGGGGAAGATTTTTGTTGATGTAATTGGTCTGCCGACAGGGTCTTTTTAAATCTGTTTCCCGGATCTGATCAAACTCCAAAACATGATTTGGGAAAATACCATAAATACTTGGTTACTATGAATGTCAACTTCATCTAGTGCAGGGGTCTCAAACTGGCGGCCCTCCAGATGTTGCGCAACTATAAATCCCATGAGGCATTGCAAGGCTGGCCATTACAAGCATGACTCCCACAGGCAGAGGCATGATGGAACTTGTATCATGAATGTTTTTACCTATTGGTACTTTTTCTCCCCCATCTGTCCCCTTGGGGCCTATTTTTCTTCATTACAAGTTTGAGACCCCTGCTCTAGTGGCTATAATGAAGTATTTTCCTGATTAACATTCAACCTAGAGAGGCCTAAAATGGCCTAATAACATTGGATTTTGCACCCATTTTCAGAATGAATAGCTGCATTTTTTTTTCTTTTATAAATACACCCCTTAATCTTGCAGGGTCTACATAACTGTGTTTAGCCTTTTTGACTGGCCAGAAAAAAAAAAATCTCCATATAGATAGGGAGCCATGTGTTTATCCCTGTTTCGCATGCTGCTATTGCCATTCCCTGCACATAGTGGACAGTGGATAAAGAAACATGTAGTCATAACAGAGTTCCTGCTTTCTGATGGTTTTATTGAACATTTTTGTATATGCACTCTATTTTGGAGACCATTAGGAATTCTCTTTTATTTGTGAATGGCTTTATTTGCAAAACCACCCAACTGGAACTGTTCCAAAAGCCATTCCTTTAATTCCTAACATGGCTAAAATAGACACATTTTGCAATCAATTAGCCATGGTACCGGAGTATGTCTTGTGCCAGTCATTTGTGTACTGTTTTTTTAATTTATTTTTATTGTTTTATTGCAACTATGATGTGCATTGTAATGGAGGCTAAAAATATTTTATAATTGTATGAAGAATCAAAATGCCTTAGCATTTCACAAAAAAAGGGGTTTTCTGTAAAAGATGGTTGAGAGAGGCTGTCGTGGCAGCACAGAGGCCAGGTGGTTAGCACTTCAGCCTAACAGCACAGGGGTTGTCTGTTATGATTCCCAACCATGGCACTACCTGTATGGAGTTTGCATGTTCTCGTGCCTGCATAGATTTCCTCCGGGTACTCCGGTTTCCTCCCACACTCCAAAGACATGCTGGTAGGTTAATTGGCTGCTGTCTAAATTGGCCCTAGTATATGTATGTATGAATGTGAGTTAGGGACCATAGATTGGCAGCTCCTTGAGGGCAGGGAATGATGTGAATGTACAATATACTGTATATATTGTACATTGTGAATTGATGGTGCTATATAAGTACCTGTAATAAATAAAATAGATGAAAAGAAAGGGAGCCCAGTAGCTTCTCATTCATTTCCTGATAAGGCAACAAATATCAGAATCCGTTTGTTGTGGTCTTTTTCTTTATTCTGTACAGGGTTTTTCCTGCTTGTATTATGCCATGTATCTCAATACAACTGTAGATGAGTCAAGTACCCTTTAAGCTGCCCATAGAGGTGGAAAATTGATTGAGCGATAGAATTTTCAATTGTATTTTTTTGTTAACCAGAAGGGAGGTCTTAGTGGTTAATTTTATGCCCAGGTAGGTAATGGATTCTGAGGCCCATGAGTATGGATAAAGGGACTCAATTGTATTTTTTTGTTGACATCACAAAGCAATCGATTTATTGCCCAGTCGGCTTCACAATTGACTGAATTCTGGTGGTTGTTGAATCTCTTGGATGGCAGATTTAGTTTTGAGCAATTATTTTTAATCAAGCTTGCTGTTCCCAGTGGCTTGAAAGTAGTTGAAATTGACTGAGCTTTGGCGTAGCCAAAGGTTGCTGAATGGGATTTCTGCAAGGAATGGGCCATGTCAGGCTGGTCATGCACTAAATATATTTTTCGTATTTTCAGACCTTTTCTACCAGCTTTCAGGCAAATAATCAGTCATGACAACCTAAAACCAACCGTTTCTATTGAAACTGAAGTGTTTCCTGCCATCATTTTCATTGTTTTGTGATCAAAAGCTGATTGAAACTGGTGGAAAATGCCACAAAGTTTCCTAGAGAATGGCCAGCCTAGGGGGGTGTGAATTTCTTTCCTGCAGCCACAGGTTGCAGGAAAGAAATTTGCACGTCCCTCCCCCCCCAATCAACACACAGTGGTGATGGGAGTCCCTCCTGCCGGGCCATTGTCTGCTCCCTGGGCGGGGGAAGAAGACAGCTATAGCAGCTGCTTGCGATAATCGGAAGTGCATCCAGCAGGCTGGTTGTACCCAAGTTGAACAAACAGCTTGCCCATTGATGGTTTGAATCTTGGCCAGTTCCTGGTGAACTAGCTGAGATTCGAATCGTGTATGGCCGGCCTAATGGGTACTAGTGAAGGATGCAAATGGTTGAGAGCTCATTAGTGCGTTCAGAGATTTTCTGACCTACAATGTGGTTGATAATTCCTTGACCCTTGGACTATCTCATTGAGAAGAGGGGAGTTCTTAATACGTCTTTTGCTACATTTCCTGAATTGTAAGCTACAGTGCAGGGAGTTCTGTGGTGATCAAAGACAGACAGGTGCATCACTCTTGCTTGTTGCTGGTAAGACACATCTGCCTGTTTGTGGGCACCCTTAATGCCTGGTACACACCAAAAAAAACAGTTTGCTTTGGTCGGAGCCGCTGTACTCACTATGCGATGTTAGTGCGGCGATCTCCCCTGCTGAGCTGTTGTGTTTTGACAGGGGAGTGGCCCCCCCACCAGAACACTCTGATCAGTGCTCTCCACCATTGGCTGAGAGCACTGATAGGGAGCTGATCGGCTGCTGGTTTTCCAGCATGTTTGTCCAACAAGCCAGCCAAACGGCCGGCTTCTATCGGACCGACCGACCTACACATGAGCCAAACGTCAGCCTTTTTTTTTTTTTTTTTTTTTTTTTTTTAATCGGCCAATATCTTCTGACATTCGGCTTGTGTGTTTTTATCCGCCGGCGATTCTCTGCACCATAAGAACAATCATTGCGTCAGTTCAGCCACTTGATCGTTCTTATCGGCAATGGGAGGGGATGTCAAGCCCCCCCCCCTCCCGCCAACCTCCGGTGCTTCTCCCGGGCCACCCGTGCCATCGGCGGCCCGGAGAGCAGATCCGTCGCCCGTGGAAGTTGAGCGTAGAGATGACTGATGACCAGATAGTCACCAGTCATCTCGGAGGCCCGGGTGTGATTCGGGTCACGTGATGTAAACAATGCCCGTGAACTCGGCTGAAGAGACCGAGATCGCTGTTTTATTTATTTTTTTTCTGATCTCGTTCTTTCCAGCCTAGAGGAGACGTGGGGTCTTATTGACCCCATATCTCCCCATAAAGAGTACCTGTCACGCACTATTCCTATTATAGGGGATGTTTACATTCCTTGTAATAGGGATAAAAGTGATCAAAAAAAAATTTTTAAAAAGAAAGTGTAAAAAAAAAAAGGTAAAATAAATAATAATAAAAAAAAAGTCGCACCCGCATATGTAAATGTTGTACAAATCACACATGTGAGGTAACGCCACGTGCGTTAGAGCGAGAGCAATAATGCTAGCCCAAGACCTCCTCTGTAGCTCTAAACATGTAACCAGTAAAACATTTTTTACATTTTTTTTTCTAATTCCTGAAACTTTCTTTTTTTCCAAAAAAAAACGCATTTAAAAAATTTCTGCGCAAATACCGCATGACAAAAAGTTGCAATGACCGCCATTTTATTCCCTAAGATCTCTGCTAAAAATATATATATAAAATATAAACATGTTTCCTGCTCTGTGCAGTTGGTTTTGCACAGAGCAGCGCAGATCTTCCTCATCTTCTCGGGTCCCTCTTCTGTGATCCTGGCCCCTCCCTCCTGTTGAGTGCCCCCACAGCAAGCAGCATGCTATGGGGCCACCTGAGCCAAGCCACAGCTCCATGCGTCCATTCAGCCCCACCCCTCTCTCCTGATTGACTAACTGACTTTGACAGCAGTGGGAGCCAATGGCGCCGCTGCTGTGTCTCACCCAATCAGGAGGGAGAGTCCCGGACGGGTGAGGCAGTCGTGCACATCGCTGGATAGAGATGAGCTCAGATAATTATTAGGGGGCTGAGGGGGGCTGCTGCACACACAAGGCTTTTTATCTTAATGCATTAAGATAAAAAAAAAAACTTAAACCATTGAATGCTAAAGATAATGTCAAACCAATCTTATGGGGGGAAAAAACGGCATCGATATCATTAACCTCATGCAACTGTGAGATTCTGAAGTTTGTAAATAAATATGGTGAGGAGTATAAATTACTGCCAAATGATCTTCCATGTCTTTTTAGATAAAAAATGCTGAATACAGTGCTTTCAGTTTTTTATAGTTTTTTTTTTTTTTTTTTTTCTTTAACCTCATTTGTATCTATGAAATGATGTTCCTGCTGGCAACATGGTTTTATTTTGTGTATGTTAAGTAGTTTTGTTTGTGTTCAGTATGATTTTATATTTATTTTGGAGAAAATTTAGTAAAAACTTTTTACATTTTTAAAAAAAAAATGATATGTAGAATTTAATAAATCATTTGACTGTTACATGTGTGTTTGTTTTTTTCTTTTTTTTTTTGGTTTGAATGATTCGTCTACTCATAACTGAAATATCGCCTTCAGGGTGCAACACTGGTTAGTCCAGTCTTCTCTCCTCTCCTACAGATTTCAGCAGAAAGGTTTTCCCTTGGAATCCGTTCTCTAATGTAAAATGACCATACCTGCAAAGTATATAAAATGCCAGTGGATGCTTCAGTGTTTCAAGCGGCCATCATATACGGAGATTGTTTTTATGATAACAAAGGCCATTAAAGCAGTTGTATACTGCTGGAAGGTTTTTTTTTTTTTTTTTTTTTTTTAATTTCTGCAAGGTAAAGTCATAATGTGCTAGTTTACATTGCATACTAGCACATTATGTGAAACTTACCTTTTAAAATGAAGCTATTCCAGCGCTGCAATGTTGGTGTTGCAGCCGCTTCCATTTCCACCCGTCTTGCTTCCAAGTTTGCGGGCTCCGGCTCTGATTGGCAGGAGCCGCGATGACGTCACTCCCGCACATGCACGTGGGAGCCGTGGTTCACGGCACAGGGCTGTGAAGGAACGGCATCGGTGGCCATTCCTTCAGAGCGCATGTGCCAGTGATGTCACTGGCTGCATATAATGTAAATATCTCCAAAATTATGTCATACATCCCAGGAGTGTTTAACCACTTGCTGACCAGGCGGCGTCTTTTTATGGCGGCAGGTCGACTCGTTCCTGTGAATTGCCGTAACTGTACGTCGCTCGCGGGAAAGTGTTGTATGGGCGCGCACTCACTGGCTAGCGGGGGAGCCAATCAGCGGGTGGGCCGGACTCTGTCCGCCGGCCACCCACGATCGCTCCCAAAACAGGCTGAACGGGGATCTGCAAGTGTAAACAAAGGAGGTCCCTGTTCTGACGGGAGTTGAGAGAAATCATCTGTTCCCTGTGATAGGGAGCAGCGATCACTTTCCTCCTCCGGTCAGCCCAGCCCCCATACAATTAGAAACACCACAGAGGGAACAGGCTTAAGCCCTTGATCGCCCCTTAGTGTTAACCCCTTCCCTGCCAGTGACATTTATACAGTATTCAGTGGCTATTTTTAGATCTGATTGCTGTATAAATGTCAATGGTCCCAAAAAAGTATCAAAAGTGTCCGATCTGTCTGCTGCAATATCACGATAAAAATCGCAGATCGCCACCATTACTAGTAAAAAAATATATATATATATCCACTACACCGCTGTGCCGCCCTTAGTTATATAGTAGTAGTATATATAAATCATATTACCATAGTTTGTAGATGCTATAAATTTTGCGCAAACTAATCAATATATGCTTATTGAGATTTTTTCTTTTTTTAACAAAAATATGTAGAAGAATATATATCGACCTAAACTGAGGAATAAATTATTATTTATTTTTTTTTTGGATATGTATTATAGCAAAAAGTTAAAAAAAAATTTTTTTCCAAAATTGTCACTGTTTTTTGTTTTATAGCGCAAAAAATAAAACTGCAGAGGTGATCAAATACCACCAAAAGAAAGCTCTATTTGTGGGGAAATAAAGGACAACAATTTTGTTTGGGTACAACGTTGCATGACTGCGCAATTGTCATTTAAAGCGACGCAGTGGCGTATCGCAATAAATACTCTGGTCAGGAAGTGGGTAAATCCTTCCGTGGCTGAAGTGGTTAAAGTGGAGTTCCACCCACAAATACATCTTTATACATTTCAAATCCTCTATGCATGATGAATCACCTTTGGAAAAAATAAATATTATACTCACCCTAAGTGTCCTGTTGCTATGTGGTCCCTGTAATCTTCCACTTCCTGATCCCCGGCACTCCGCATCACTTCCTGCCTCGCCTGGGCTCATGGGAGATGTGAGTTATCATTTCCCATGAGTCAGTGGGCATCCCTGAGCTGTAAAATCACGTTATTTCCAGACAGGAAATTACACAATCTTGTGGGGGAGAGACATGTTATCTATGTTGCCATAACAACGGGGTGGGACCTTCCTCCGTCACTGCCCATTGTTATGGCAACAAGACATACACTTAAGATTGAGAGGTGCATGCTGGTTACCCAGTATGCACCTTATCCAGGAAGAGACTCGAGGAGGGTACGAGTGGGCTTCACATGCCCACAGCTAAGATGGGAACTCCCAGTAAAGAAAAAAATCAGCAATGTAAATACAAAATAAATAGGAAGACTACCCGGATTTAAAGCGATCAATTACTTTATTTGTGTAATGAATACTAACTAGGTGGATGCCAGCAAAAAAAAAATTATGTGAGTGGAACTCTGCTTTAAGGGCATTTTAATTTACATCTGATGGAGGGGAGGAGGGGCTTTCTCAGCTAAACACACCTTCCTGCATGCATGCCTGAGCTACGCGCCAATGGATTCCGGCAAGTTAATGCTACATGAATCATCTGCCCTTACTTAAGATGGCCATGGCTAGAAATACTAGGGGGGTGTTTTTCAAAGTGATTTTTTTCAATAAAATAAAGCATGGAGACCTAGATGGATGGGTGAGTTTACTTTAAATAAAAACAAATTAAATCGTGTTTTTGATTTGTGGTTCTCAAACACTGTTATTTATTACTAAAGCAAAAGGAAGACAACTACTGTATCCTTAATTTTACTATTTTGGTCTTTGTTACGCCCATTGGATGTGAAATGCACTTTGGTACTTTGTAATAAAATTATGATTTTTTTTAAATACTGTGTATATCTGTTGTTATTAGTTATATCAGGTGGTCATCATTTAAATGCCCATTTTATTTGTCATTGCTGGTTTGATGATCTCCATATATAAAGCTGGTTTAGCTTCTTAGATACACACTCTGTATATACCATTTCTTTTGTATTACTAAGTTATTTATTATTAAACGAGAAGATGACTTTGGAAAAAAATAAACCTTTATACTCACCTAGGTGGATGCAGCATTGATCTGATGCTGTATCTTTCCCTCGTTGGCTCGGTAGTGAGAACTGAGTGATCAATCACTGTTGATCGCTCAGTTCTCCCCCTCTGCTCTGAACAGAGAGCCGTGAATGTCAATCAGTGGCTCTCTGCTCTCCCCTCCAGCACTTACTGGAGCATTGGACTATTGAGGGGGGTGGGAGGGGCTGGCCCAGGCTGCTAACTGGATCCTGTGGCATCAGCCGACAGCTGGCTTCAGCTCACTTTCGGCTGAAAATGGATCACAGGAGTATGGAACAAGCTGCACTCCTGTGATCCACAGAAGAAGTACAAACTAACGAGCTTTGGCTGTACTTCTCCTTAAAATAATATAGTAATATACAATAATATAGTAATTGCATATTTAATCATACATAATAACAAAGGTCATTATTCGTTTTTGTAATACACTATATTGCCAAAAGTATTGGGACATCTGACTTTACACGCACATGAACTTTAATGGCACCCGAACCTTAGCCAGTAGGGTTCAATATTGAGTTGGCCCACCCTTTGCAGCTATAACAGCTTCAACACTTCTAGGAAGGCTGTCCACAAGGTTTAGGAGTGTCTATGGGAATGTTTGACCATTCTTCCAGAAGCGCATTTGTGAGGTCAGCCACTGATGTTGGATGAGAAGGCCTGGCTTGCAGTCTCCACTTGAATGCATCCCAAAGGATATCTATTGGGTTGAGGTCAGGACTCTGTGCAGGCCAGTCAAGTTCATTCACTCCAAATTTGCTCATCCATGTCTTTATGGACCTTGCTTTGTGCACTGGTGCGCAGTTATATTGGAACAGGAAGGGGCCATCCCAAGACTGTTCCCACAAAGTTGGGAATATGAAATTGTCCAAAATGTCTGCAGTAGTCACATTTTCTAGTACGTTCAAAGGTGCATTGCAAGTAAGTAGGTGGCAGGGTTTCATTTATAAAAAGGTGCCCAGGCTATAGGCTCTAGATTTCCGAAAATATTTTAAAATTTGGATTTCTTTCTGTATTTTAAAGCAACTAAACCCATTGATTTAACGGTTTAACTACTTCAGCCCCGGAAGGATTTCACATTTTAGGACCAGAGCGCTTTTTGCGATTCGGCACTGCGTCGCTTTAACTGACAATTGCGCGGTCGTGCGACGTTGTACCTAAACGAAATTTGCGTCCTTTATTTTCCCACAAATAGAGCTTTCTTTTGGTGGTATTTGATCACCTCTACATCATTTCTGGTCGCCGCTATAAACAAAAGAGCGATAATTTTGCAAAAAAAAAAACAAATTTCTTACTTTTTGTTAAAATACAAATCCAAAAAAAAAAAAAAAAAACATTTCTCCTTACGTTCACTGACAGACGCAGCTTCTTCATTAACTTCATGGGGTTTTATGTTCGTCCAACTAGGAGTTAACTAGGCAGGGAAAAGATCAGCTGGCCCCTCCCTTGGGGGCCGTCCTCTCTTCCTACATAAAATCCCCTCACAGCATAGCTCCCCAGTTTCAATGCCTAGTTCGCAAGGAGTTGACCTGGCTTCCCCATAGGGAACTGCGGTCCTGAGATGACCATTTTCTTTTTTTTTATTTTTACTTTATTTTTTTACTGCAATCAAGATGATCTGCTATCAAGAAGCCGGTCGGGGCATAGAGGGCCCTGGTGCTCTGTACTTTCCCCGACCCGGCCGACATGATGCGAGCCAGTCCCGTTCAGGGGGTCACGCCGCATCTTTCCCGTTCATACGGGAGGCCCG
>BLSH010191986.1:993354-1013337 GCA_018402905.1 Glandirana rugosa
TTACCAGGGTTTTTTCACAGTTTTACCAAGCTGTACGGGCGACGTTATAGCGTCATGGCGATTTTTAGCGTCTAGCGGCCGTAATGATCATTTTTTTTTTTTTTTGGGTCTTTACTTACGAGTAGTACGCATTTGCGCCGTTGAAAACGCGTTTGGTTAGTTTTTTGCGTTAGTTGGACGAACATAAAACCCCATGAAGTTAATGAAGAAGCTGCGTCTGTCAGTGAACTCGGAGAAAAGGATTTTACGGTAAGTTTTAATAAAATCCCTTTTTTTGCCATCGGTTTTGGCCGATTTATATTCTTCCTCATATTTTTGGTAAAAAAAAAAAAAATCGCAATCTGCGTTTTTTGATTGGTTTGCGCAAAAGTTGCCGCGTTTACGCATGATGAGCATTCATTTCTGGGTTTTTTTTTTTTTTTACTAGTAATGCCGGCGATCTGCGATTTTTAGCGGTACTGCGATATTGCAGCGGGCATGTCGAACCATTTTGACACTTTTTTGGGACCATTGGCATTTACAGGCGGTCCCCTAGTTACAAACATCTGACTTACAAACGACTCCTACTTACAAACGGACGGAGACAACAGGAAGTGACAGGAAATCTTCCTCTAGGAAGGGAAATTCACTCCTGTAAGAGTTATTATGGGAAAAAGGTGTCTCCACTGATGCTTTATCACCAAGGTTTGTTTCCACAACAACCCAAAATTTTCAAAATCCAATTATTATTGGAACAGGAAGTGAGGTGACATCTTCTGAACAGAAACATAGACAGCAAAACAAACATTACAGGGGTGTTGACCCTTCCCTATGCTATCCAAAATGCTTAAAAATGTTTTTTTTGGCTGGAGCTACACTTAAAAAAATTACCTGTTCCAACTTACAAACAAATTCACCTTATGAACAAACCTACAGTCCCTATCTTGTTTGTAACCTGGGTAAATGCCATTGGCAGTGAAGGGGTTAACCTGCAGGGGGCGCTCTAAGGGTTAACTGTGTTCCCTGGGCGTGTTCTAACTGTATGTGGGCTGCCCTGGCTGGGGGAAGGAAGTGATCACAGCTTCCATATACAGGAAGCCTGTGATCACCGCCCTTCACCCTCTAACAGAACGGAGATCCGTGTTTACTTACACGGACCTCCGTTTTTTCACTGTGGGGGGGGGGGGGCATTGCGGGTAGCCGGCAGTGATCAAGTCCATCCTACCCGCTCCCTGGCCCCCCCGAACACAGCGAGTGCGCCTCAGGCGGCGCACGCTCACAGTGAGAGATGTCGCAGCCGCCATCATACGACGGCGGTTTGCGATATCGAGCCACTTTGCCGCCGTCAGACGCCGGTCGGCAAGTGGTTAAAAAAACAGTTATAATCTCAGCATGCTGAGAAAGCTCACTGTTATATTTGCATGTGCTCTCAAACAAACCGTCAAATGGCTGGCATCATAACTGATCACATGTGCAGCACTATGGAAGTCAAGCAGAGGCCAAGATGGTAGCTTCCTTGGCTGAAGAGCATATGGGGGTTCAGTTCTGCTTTAAACTGTTTGTTCCATATTCAGACAATTTCTTTTGTTATCTTTCCAATGGCTAATTTGTAGGACCAGACAGGAAACTGGTTCTTCCTCCTGAAGTATGTAGTCAGTGGGAGAGGTAGGGTCACAGTGCAATGGAGCAACGAGTGAACATCAAGTTCTGCTACAAATTGGGGAAAACAACAACTGAGGCACATGAAATGTTGGTGCAAGTGTACGGGACAGAAGCCGTGAGCTGAAAATGTGTTTACGACGGGTTCAAATGCTTTTACAACAGGAAGAAAACGACTGAGGATGAGCCAAGTTCGTTTCAGCCATCAACAAGCAGAACCCCAGACACGAATGAGTGAGACAAATGCTGGCACTAGGGTTGCCACATCATCCCTTTAATCCAGGACACATATGAATTACACAGTTTCTGTGGCTGATTAAGGCGGTAATTAAACTCGGTGTCTCATCTGCATTAAATTAGCCTCAGAATCTGTGTAATTCATATGTGTCCTGGATTAAAGGGATGAGGTGGCAACCCTAGTGGCACGAGTTTGGGGACTTAACTCTTATTGATGGCGGAAGAATTGGGCATTGGCAAGGACACGGTGTGCACCATCGTCTGAAGATTTTGGTAAGCGAAAGATCTGTTTACGGTTTGTATCGCACATGCTGACCAATGAACAGAAAGCAAAATGGATGGAAACCTCTGGAGATTTCATTACCATGTGTGACCAGGGTCCATCCTTTCTGCCAACCATAATCATAGGGGATGACACCTGGTGCTAACAGTTCCATCTGAAATCCAAGCGGCAATCAATAGAATGGCATTCACAGTCTTCCCCGCAACCCAAAAAAAGTCACCAGGTCAAGATAATGCTGATCGCCTGAAGTGCGTCATGAAAGGTGCATGTTTTGCGGACGTGGCAGCAATCGGGTGAAAGTGGTTTTGTGAGCGATTCCTAAAGAGGCCTTTGCTGACAGTTTCCAGAAGCTTTATGAAAGTTGCCAAAAGTGTGTTGTGAAGGATGGCGATTATTTAGAAGGCCAATAAAGGTAATTTGCTTGTATCTTTTGGAACAAGATATGAAATTCACATTAGTGTCTGCTCCTAAAGCCCCGTACACATGGTACAACAGTCATACAACAACGGTCGTACCACCAGCTTGTTGTACGATCATCTGACTGAGAAGGTAGTGATTATTGCTAGTGGCTGCAGCAGCAATTAGCGATTAATTGTAAGCGAAACCGGCAGGCATTAAGCCTTCGAACCATGTATGGCCAGTTTGAAAATGTAAGGTCTCCACCACAGTTTTATATGGAGACCCTTAATATCCAGGATTTGGGTAAGAGCAAATTAACCTTCCAGCATGTATTTTTGGGATTATAAGCAAAGACCCCCCCCCACAAGCAGGTAAGACACAGATATTCTATACAAATGGTTTCTTCGGGTGGAGAGCCCCAAATCTCTACTGTATTGTAGCTAACCATTTACCCAGCTTGCACTAATTTGCCTGTAGATTAGCCATGCATTGACCAACAACACCATTAGTCACCTGCTCATGAGTGTGACAACTCAGTAGGGTATAGTTATTATAGTAGTGCACATCTGGGTAATCTCTTAGAACCTTGCCACCCTCAAGGACTGGGAATGTCCTATGACCACTAAAAAATAGAGAAAACAAAGAGGGCTTGCAGGCCTAGTGCATTATCCCACAAATTTTAATAAATTATGAATAAAAAGTACTACTCGCAAACACATGGATCAAAAGCACTTATCTAGCCACATGTCTGTAGCTTGGTACTCCCAGATTGGACAGCCACCAGTACATACTGTAAGGGGGACCTCACCAGGGTTCCTGCAGGCTGACTCATTTCAAAGGGGTTTCCTTATCTAGCCACTCATCTGTGGCTTGGTACTCCCAGGACTGGACAGTCACCAGTACATAAGGGGGGACCTCAATGGGGTCCCTGCAGGCTGATGGGTTTTGAAGGGATTTCCTTCTTCCTCAGAGCCAAAAAAACCAAAGGTGGGATAATTTACTAGGCCTGTGTGTTCTGTTTTTGTTTTTTTTCTATTTTTCATTAGCCATGCATTGGCTGAGTGAGTGATCTCACCTGTATGTTTGACTGTACGTTCGTGACTATGGCCAGCTAATAGTTAACTGTGTTCCCTAGGCGTGTTCTAACTGTATGGGGCCTGGGCTGCTATGGGCATAAGAGATCTAACTGATCCCAGTGACAGGGATCAGTAGATATCTTATGTCCCCACTGTCAGAATGGGGAACCGCCGTGTTTACATCGGCAGTTCCCCGTTCTTTGGCTCTGGCAGCTCATCACGGCTCGCGCCCCCTGGGGGCCACTCCGCAAATCGCCGTTTCCGTAATTCGCGGTACACGTCCACACTGCTGCAGTAAATATACTGTGCTCGTTGTGGACGTGGTTAAAGAGGAACTGCAGTCTGCTCACATAATTTGTAATAAAACCATCTTTGTCATTCTGAAGCTTCCCTCCAACTACTTTGCATATTATTCTATACTTGCCAAATATGCTGCAGAAATCTCCCTCCACTATAGGCTGCATATACACGGGAGTATCTTAAAAAATAATCAAAACGTCGGGCCCGACGTCAGGGGAAAAAAAAATTGGCGTTTTTCTGCGTTATGCATAGGCCTTAGTGAGCATCGGCGTCAATAGGCGTCTTTAAAAAAAAAAAATCATCTGCTATTTTTCAACCTAAAAACATCGGCGCCAAAAATGCCAGTTAACGCCGATACGGGGTTCGTGAGCGTTTTGGGTCTGCGTCAAAAATGCCAAAATATTACAGCCTTCAGAACGCGCTGGCCGTGGGTTCTAGTTTCAGCTCACTAATGCC
This sequence comes from Glandirana rugosa, assembly GCA_018402905.1. Classification (NCBI taxonomy): domain Eukaryota; kingdom Metazoa; phylum Chordata; class Amphibia; order Anura; family Ranidae; genus Glandirana; species Glandirana rugosa. The sequence continues at coordinate 997,744 of BLSH010191986.1, forward strand.
GACGCCCTTTACAGCTCAAAAACGTTGGCGTTTTTATGGGGCTATTGACTAACATGGAGAACTGCAAAAAACGCTAGAAAACGTTGGCGTCAAAAAATGTCTGTGTGTATGAGGTCTTAAGACCTCATACACACGGGCGTATATGTTTAAAAATTAGCAAAATGTCGGATCCGACGTCAGGGAAAAATCTGCGTTTTTTCGGCGTTTTGCATCAGCGTTAATGAGCGTCGGCGTCAATAGGCGTTTTTTAACAAAAAACATTCCTCTGCTATTTTTTAACCAGCAAACGCCGGCGCCAAAAACACTGGTTAACGCTGGTATGGCATTAGTGGGCGTTAGTGTTTGTCGGCGTCAAAAATGCCAAAACGTTACAGCCTCGGAACGCGCTGGTCCCGCGTTCTAGTTATAGCTCACTAACGCTGACACCCTCTACTGCTCAAAAACGTTGGCGTTTTTAGTGGGCCATAAAATGACATGGAGAGCTGTAAAAAACACCCAAAAACGTGGCGTCAAAAAACGCCCGTGTGAATGAGGTCAAAGGGCTTTTTTGGAACACAAAAAAATGGGTTCAGACGCCAGTTCAGAGGCATTTGAAACGCCAAACAGCTTGTAAGCGCGCCTAAACACGGTAATTCACGTCTACAGGCGTCTCCATTCAGAGGTTGATCTAGCATCCTGTGTAAATGGAGCCTTAGTCTTGCTGCAGCCATTTTAATTGTGGGTAGCAGAAGCTGCGGCCTGTTCACTTCCTGGATTTACACAGAGGCACACCTCCAGCCCTGCAGCTCTCATTGGCCCTCTTATGACTCATCCCCCCTCCCTTCCTGGGAGTGAGAGAGAGAGAGCTGTGCATGATGTCTTAAGCCTGGGCTAATGACCAGACAAGAAAGAGGAAGTGGGCTGTATAAGGTATTTACTGGCAGAGAAAGAATGTTTTACAATCAAAAGTTAAAACAACAGAAGATTTAATAGATGGAAAGTTGAAAAAATGACTGAAGGTCGGTTTAAAGTTGTTTAACCAGTTTCACTTTTTGTTGTATCTCATGGTATCGCTTAGGACTTAACACCAGATGCATTTTTATGCAATTTGCTTTTATTTTTAAGTGCGTACTAAATTGTCTTCAATAGGACATGTTCACACCAGGCATTTTAGTCCATGCAAATGATTAAAAATGTAAATCCATATATTGCAAATTATATCAACACGATCCACCCTAACGCATGTGTTATGTAGTAAACAAGCCTGTGCTTGTACATTTCTAATTAAGATCCAGACATTCTACTTCTCACACCTTTCTCATGGAGCTCTGAAATCTGACCCTAGCAGTGCTGGGAGGTGGATTGTTTTGGTCTGTAGACATTACTACTCTTATGTAAATTGTCGGTATTCTCATGTCCTCAGTGTCTATGGGCAGTGGTCTTATGAGGCTGCAGGATGATGGATGCAGGAGCCGGCCAGCCATTGCTGGGCCACCCAAGCCCTCCAACATGCAATGACACAGCATACAGACGTCTCTGGAGGAAGATCTTCTCATGGTAAATTTAATTCTTTATTTCAGGCGTTTACGTAACCCTAAAAATGTATGCAGTGCTTTATATATAGCGTGCTCACATCCGTCCTGTGTTCAGATTTTATAGAGAGCGGTCAGCAGGACCAATAGAGATGGTGGATCCCCTTATTTAGTGGTAGATGCAGCAATAACCGCCTCACCATTCTATCCAAAAAATAAAATGATATATTATAAAATGCTGTAAATACTGTACTGGAACTACTAGCAGCTTAAAAAAGATACCTAAAGCAAAAATTTGCCCCCCCCCCCAAAAAATACTACTGTTCTTTCCTATGCAACTGAAAATATGCTTTAACCACTTCACCCCTGGAAGGATTTCCCACTTTAGGACCAGAGCACTTTTTGCGATTCGGCACTGCTTCGCTTTAACTGACAATTGCGCGGTCGTGTGACGTTGTACCCAAACAAAATTTGCGTCCATTTTTCCCACAAATCGAGCTTTCTTTTGGTGGTATTTGATCACCTTATGCGTCTTTTATGATCGTCGCTATAAATAAAAAAAGAGCGACAATTTTGCAAAAAAAAAAAAACAGTTTTTCATACTTTTTGCTAAAATACAAATAAAAAAAAAAAAACATTTCTTTTCATCGGTTTCGTCCGATTTATATTCTTCCTCATATTTTTTGGTTAAAAAAAAATCGCAATCAGCATTTTATTGATTGGTTTGCGCAAAAGTTGCCACGTTTACAAACCATGAGAATTCATTTGTTTTGTTTTTTTATTTTTTACTAGTAATGGCAGCGATCTGCGGTTTTTAGCGATACTGCGGTATTGCGGCGGACATGTCGGACCATTTTGACACTTTTTTGGGACCATTGGCATTTATACAGCGATCTGTGCTATAAAAATGCACTGATTACTGTGTAAATGTCATTGGCAGTGAAGGGGTTAACCTGCAGGGGGAGATCTAGGGGTTAACTGTGTTCCCTAGGCGTGTTGTAACTGTATGGGGGCTGGGCTGGCAGGGGGAGGGGAGTGATCACGGCTTCCATATACAGGAAGCCTGTGATCACAGCCCTTCCCCCTCTGAGAAAGGAGATCCGTGTTTACTTACACAGACCTCCGTTCTCTCACTGCCTAGGGGCCATCGCGGGTAGCCGGCGGAGATTGTGTCCGCCCTGGCCCCCCCCCCCCCCCGAACACAGTGAGCGCGCAATCTCGCAGCCGCCGTCATATGACACCGATTTACGATATCAAACCACCTTTTCGCCGTCAAACTGCGGTTGGCGGTCGGCAAGTGGTTAAGCAACATACCGAATATATTTTGTGGGCTCAACCAATATTTAGAATTCAAGCTTAAACTCAGCTAGCCTTAACCACTCCGGAAGATTTACCCCCCTTCATGGCCAGGCCATTTTTTGCGATACGACACTGCGTTACTTTTTTTCTCCCCACAAATAGAGCTTTCTTTTGGTGGTATTTGATCACCTGTGCCGTTTTTTTAATTTAAGGGCTATAAACAAGCTCAAAAAATTTTGAAAAAACAAGCTATTTTTTTTTTTACTTTCTGCTATAGAACATATACCAAAAAAAAATTGAATTCATCAATTAAGGCCTATATGTATTCTGCTACATGTTTTTGGTAAAGAAAATTCACAATAAGCGTATATTGATTGGTTTGTGCAAAAGGTATAGCTATGAAATCGATTCATGGAATTTTTATTTATTTATATTTACTAGTAATGGTGGCGATCAGTGACTTATAGCGGCACTGCGATATTGTGGCGGACAAATCGGACACTAACTAACACTTCTGACACTTTTTTTTGGGACCAGTGACACTAATACAGTGATCAGTGCTAAAAAATATGCACTGTCACTATGACAGTGGCTGGGAAGGGGTTAACATCAGGGGCGATCAAAGGGTTAACTGTGTGCCTAGCCAGTGTTTTAGTGCAGTGGGGGAGGGGCTTTTACTAGGGGAAGGCATGGATCCATGTCCGTGCTTTGCAGGAACACCGTACCCATGCCTTCCTTAAAGCAGAACTCCGGGAAAAAAACGTTTTTCCATGTCCTTGTTGCTGATCTCCTACCTTCACCAACTATGCCATCCATCTTCTGCTGAGCTCTGTAGTTCCTCTGCAATAGCCTGCTGAACTTGCTGAAAAACTGTTTTTCCCCTGTGATTTCCTGTTTGCACGACGGCTGGAGCCTCTCCATCCTGTAGTTCTAGCAGCGGTCCTGGGCACTGGTATGACCGCACTGAGGGGCACTGATAAGCGGCATTGGTGGGCACTGATCTGACCGCACTGATGGACACATCAGCCACGCTGATGGGCATTGATGAGACTGCACTTATGGGCACTGATAAGCAGTAAATACCATCCACTGCCAAATATCTGTAGGAGGGGTTTCCACCATCCCTGCAAAGTTTCATTTCTATGTCTTATTTCCAGAGTGATGTGTATTGTATGTGATGTTACATATCACAGAGGCCGGTATTGTGCTGATATTGTGGTCTATTGAGATTTCCATACGTTAGAGGGTTCCGCCATTATTGTGTTATTTATTACTAAATTACTTGTGTGACATGCTGATGTAAAACTTCCCGATTCTTGGTGGATAGGGATGTTCTCATACACCAAACCAGCATTGATTGCTGCTAGAAAGATCTCAATTACATCAGAGTACAGGGTGTATAATATATCATTATGGGATGTGTGTACAGATCAGTAATGATTAAAAAAGTAAGGGCAATATGTTTATCTCCTGTTGTGTCTGGAGGGGAGAGAACAGACATGTTGTGTCACTGGTTAGTGGGCCTGCCTGCAGAATGAGGGGTGTGATTTATGTTGAAGTGGGCTTGTTCACATTTACATGTACAGGCCTAGTGTACCTCCCACATTCATTGAAATGTGCAAAGCCTGATGGGAAATGTAGTATAAACAGAAGAGTGATTGCATCATATCCTCTTCTCTCTAACAGAGCATTCCTAGCTAAATACATAGTGCATCATTTAAACGAGAGAGAAAGAGCACTTCCTGTAAATTAGATTGGACATATCTCTTCAATGGTAAGGAATTTCACAAACGTAATAACTGTTTAGTGTAGGGTAGAGTACTAATGGGGGATTTTTTGAAAATCCCGGAGTTCTGTTTTAATGGCAGAACAGCAATCTGCCTTGTTTACTGCAGTTCAGCTTGTGTACCGAACGATCAGCTGGTGCCGGCTGACATCGAGTCAGCGAGACCCACTGATTGTCACCCGCTGTGTAGAACCACTCACTCGCACTCACACAAGCATTTGCACCCGCTACCCAGGAGTGCAGGATAACCTAAATATACGCGATCCTGCCCAGCACGGCTGCCCTGTAGCCAGCAGGAGGGGAAGTAAGGATAAATCTCTCCTACAGACCCCTGGGTAGCAGTAAAAAACCAACAGGAGTTCCTATCCTTGCCCACTCTATCCATAGCTAAAAAAATTTAAAAAATGGCTCACTGTACATTTTAAATATTACCGTCTCACAAGTAATTCAGGTTGGGTCACTCTTCCCCCATCTTCCCCCCAACAAGCAAAGCTGCAGCCAGCATTTTTGCCGGTTCAGTGGGGGCCGACTGAATTCTGATCTGTTTATGGACACTTTGATTGTACAGAAGTTGATCTACCCATTTGACTTCTGTACAACCCACCCTTTCGGATTTTCCCCGCTTGATGGGGGCTATAACCAGCTGCGCTGACCAGTGTATTCTTACAGCGGGGAAGCCTCCCTGCCGTCAGAATACAATTGCTTTGTGGGAGGATTCTCCCATCCACATTGAATGTGTGGATGGGGGATATCAAGTCAGTTTTTTTAGCGGGTTGAATGGAAAAACTGACTAATGTATGGGCTGCCATACGTCACTGGGTCCTGATTGCTGTAGCCTTACCTAGAGTAGTCAATGGGCAGTTCAGGACCTAACTCCCAGTATGTTTTATTAATTTCAGCATAGGTGCACAAAAAATGCTTTCATTGGTAGAGAAGTAGGAGACTAGAACCCCTGCCAGATTTTTATTACTGCCCTGTTGCAGATTTTCCTTTACTACCATACAGGCAGGGTGCATCAATAGCGTATAGCCGTGGTCTCCAAACTGTGGCCCTTTGCTTGCTTTTATCTGGCCCTTGGGGCATTTTTCCTGCCACTGATACAATACACTATTCCTTCCACTGACATCAGCAAAAGGGGCATAATTCCTGTTACTAACATCAACATTCGTCCATTTACACCAATGATAGGGCACTATTCCTTCCACTGACACCAACCATGGGGTACTATTCCTCCCACTGACACCAACCATGGGGTACTATTCCTCCCAAGGACACCAATGATGGGGCACTATTCCTCCCATGTACGCCAACGATGGGGCACTATTCCTCCCACTGACACCGATGATGGGGCACCATTCCTCCCACTGACACCAATGATGGGGCACTATTCCTCCCACTGACACCAGTAATGGGGCACTATTCCTCCCATGGACACCAACAATGGTGCATTATTTACTCCCACTGACACCAGTACAATTTTGACTCCCAAATGACCATAATCCAGCCCTCCTAAAGTCTAAAAGAGAGTAAGCTGGCCCTTTCTTTAGAACGTTTGGAGACCCCTGGTGTATAGGATCATTTTTTTATGTAAAATAAATCTTTATGGAATACAAAAAAAGAAAAAAAAATTAAAAAGACTTGCAAAGCTGAGAATGATTGCTGAACTCTTAACAGCTCTATGGGCCCCCTAGAATATCACTACTAAGCACTTGTAATCTATATACGTTTCTATATTACTATAGTTTTTACATTTGTATTAGGAGTCTTCTCCTGCTGTGCTAAGTGTAGTAAGAAACTAGCAAGTCTGGCTTATTGTCAGTGTTTGGGTGTTCCAGGTATCTGAACTTTTCTTTTAATATGCATGTGAATGGGACAGTCAGAGGCGTGAAGGGTCAGCCACCTTCCTATGTTTAAGGTTCTATGATGTATAAATACAATACAGCTAATTCACATACAATGTGCTGGTCAGACTACAGATACAGATTTTGTTTCCAATGTATGACTGTCCCCATTATTATACAGGATTTATATAGCGCCAATAGTTTGTACAGCGCTTTACAAAATAAAGGGAGATAATACAGTTACAATACAATTTAACACAAGGATTAGGAGGGCTCTGCTCCTGAGAGCTTACATTCTAAAGCCTGGTGCACCCAATGAGATTACCGGACAAAGATTGTCAGTTTTTTTTTTTTTTTTTTTAATGCATGCTGGTCTCCATAATGAAAATGAATAGGTTACTAAAGTTACAAAAATTCTCGTACAACAGAATAAAAATTCAGAAGTAATGTATTGTATTGTATTTTCGGACGAAAGCTGTACCCACTTGCCGACCGCCCCCCGTGGCTTGACGGCAGCAAAGTGGTTCGTTTTGGCAAACTGCCCTCACCTGACGGTGGCCACGAGAACGAGTGTAGTGCATGTGCGCTCACTGTGAGAGAACGGAGGTCCGTGTATGTAAACACAGATCTCCGTTCTGTTAGAGGGGCAAGGGATGTGATCACAGGCTTCCAGCCGTGATCACTCCCCTCCCCCTGCCAGCCCAGCCCCCATACGGTTAGAACACACTTAGTGCCCCCTCCATGTTAACCCCTTCACTGCCAATGGCATTTACACAGTAATCAATGCATTTTCATAGCACTGATCGCTTTATAAATGCCAATGGTCCCAAAAAAGTGTAAAAAATGGTCCGACATGTCCGCCGCAGTACCACTAAAAACGCAGATCACCGCCATTACTAGTAAAATATAAAAAATAAAAACCCCATAAATTAATTCTCATCATTCGTAAACGTGGCAACTTTTGCGCAAACCAATCAATAAACGCCGATTGCGATTTGTTTTAACAAAAATATGAGGAAGAATATAAATCGGCCAAACCCGATGAAAAAACTAAAATTTTTTTATATATTTTTTTTTTTTTGGATTTGTATTTTAGCAAAAAATAAGTAATATTGTTTTTTTGCAAAATTGTTGCTCTTTTTTTGTTTATAACGGCGATCAGAAATAACGCACAAGTGATCAAATACCACCAAAAGAAAGCTCTATTTGTGGGAAAAAAAGGACGCAAATTTTGTTTGGGTTCAACGTCACACGACCGCGCAATTATATATTATTAGTTAAAGCGATGCAATGCCGAATCGCAAAAAGTGCTCTGGACCTAAACTGGGAAACCCTTCTGGGGCTGAAGTGGTTAAACAAAAAATTTGTGATTGCCTTTCAAAAGATGTGTACTAACAGTTTATCGCACTATAACTACAATTTTCTGATCTTATGCACTAGGCTTAAAATGGTCTGAAATGATTGATGGATTTTTTTGCCAATAAATATTACCCAGCTAATGCTTTCTTCTTTGGGTCCATATGCAGCGCACATTTTTGTGCTTTTTGACAAGTTGCGGTAAGCTGGCCATAGATGGGGTAGCATAATGAGCAAATATTCAAGAAAACTGAAATATCGTTTGATTTTCTTTTGGTCAGTGTGCTCATTTCAACTATCGATAACCAATACTTTATGGGGAAAAATAAACAGATGCTCATGTTGAAAAATGTGTGAGTAGTAAAATCAATCGAACAAAAATGTTAAAAGCATAATGTGCATGAGCCTGTCAAAAGTTTAACCCGGATCTAACAAAAGAAAAAAAATGACAAATTTCTGATACAGTGATGGGTGAATCAAATGCGCTATCGAACAATTGTTTCTACTTTCTAACCATCTATGATCAGCTTTAGGCAGACCATTCACTTTTCTTTCGGATATGTCAAGCATTATATACTACAAACAGGACCTAGTGTAGGTAGAATACAGATCACTTTACAATAAATATGTGGTAAGATTGACATACCCAAGAAAACATCAGCATGAAATTAAGTGTTTACATGACTATATTGGCAAGCTTAAACTTAGGGCAGCCATAGATGGTGCGATTTTCTTTTTCCTGCAGCTACAGGAAAGATTCACACACTGACTATGTTGATGGGGAAAGCTATTGTGTTCTCCGGGTGGGGGGGCGACGCAGTGATTGTTGCTAGCGGTTGTAGCCACTGGTAATAATTGCATGAAAAATCCAACATGCTGATTGTACCAAAGTCAATCGATGGATCGTCTTAGGTGTAACTAATCTGCCCATAAATGGTTCGAATCTCAGCCAGTCCCTGCTGAACCAGCCAAGATTTAAACCGTCTATGGCCAGCTTTACCGCTATTGGAAGATATTTAGCCATAGCATTACATATCTGAAATTAAAAACTTTGCAGCAATGAGGGGAAAAAGAATGTGTCGTGAAACCACAGTAAACATTCATGTCTTGTCTGTTGCCTACCTTGCTGTATGTGTCCAGTTAGAGGCCAGGCCTCCCTCACATGTGTGCTTTAGTAGCCCTCCTCAGTTGGGCTCCACCCCAGGCCCTAATTAGGAACATTATATAACACCTGGCAAACCTCCTATGCTGATCAATGTTGTGTGTGTGTGGTTGTTCCTGTCGTATGCTCTGTGTCTATTTCCGGTTACCAATCTTTGGCTTGTTCTGACTATCCCTGCCTGCCTGATACCCCAATCTTCGGCTTGTTCTCTGTTTAGCCGTGCCTGATACCCCGATCTTCGGCTTGTTCTCTGTTTCTCCTGTCTGCTGGTGGCCCTGACCTCTTGCTAAGCAGCAGACTAGCCTTTGCTGTTTCTGCGCTGCTGCTTCCTCTCTTCCACCTGTAGCCAGCCGAGTGTGAGCTAGGGGACCCCGGGGGCCACGACCTGGATCCAGTTGCAGCCAAATCCATCCGCGCCACCAGAGGCTCTGGTGAATACCTATTTGGACTCCACTCCCTGGGGAAACTGATGCACTAGCTCCCTGTGTTTCAGTGTCCGTGCCCCAGGGGCCCCTCTTCCCGTACCAGCCAGAACTCATTAGCAGCAGTCAGCAATAGGTCCACAACCTTAGCAGAGCTCTTTGCAACCCTCGGTGTGATTCGCACCCCAGCGGTGCGCACCTGTCATAATGCAAAGAACAATAAAATAAAAATAACAGAAATAATAATAAGGGGGGAAACAAAAATGGGGGAGACCTCTGAGATCATGGGACAGTGAGAGGAAACAATTTCAACCCCGGTCCAGCAGAAGGAGCAGACCATTCACCTTTTTTAATAGTCTTTGAATGCACATTAGTTCATGCAAAACATGAGGTCCTACTCAATTTTCCTAAAACAAAAACAGTGCACATGCAATCATGGTGGATCACCTTTCCCAGAGCAGTGTAGGCACAGCTGACAGGCATTTAGGAGGCACCTGCTGAATGCCTGGGTGTTTTTTCTTGGGGAGGTGGGGGGTTTTGTTTTTTTTTTTTGGACAGATAAACGGGCTGATGAATGGAAGTACTGCAACATTGGGACGTGACCCCGTTCACCTGAATATATAGAGTTTGACAGCCATACTGCCCATCCAACGCGACAGGATATGTTTTGCCGCAATACAAAGCATCCCGGCATTGGCATGCGTACACTTAAAGGGGTGGGAGGTGGGGTGAGGTGATAAAAATGCAACTTAACCACCTATTTTTGCTTCCCCTCAACTGCAAGTGCAAACTAAGCTATACTGTTTATTATTGTAGGACACGTATTGATGTAGAGCTGCATGATTCTGGCTAAAATGAGAATCACTATTTTTTTGCTTAGATTAAAGCTTACAATTCTCGTGGCGTTACATCATCTTTCACATTATTCAAAAAATTGGGCTAACTTTACTGTTTGTTTTTTTTTTTTTTTTTCTATTCATTGAAGTGCATTTTTCCAAAAAAATTGCATTTGAAAGACCGCAGAGCAAATACAGTGTGACATAAAATATTGCAACAACCGCCATTTTATTCTCTAGGGTCTCTGCTAAAAAAAAAATATAATGTTTGGGGGTTCTAGCAAATAATACTGATTTTTAACTTGTAAGCAACAAGTGTAAGAAAAAAGTTTAGTCTTTAAGAGGTTAAACTGCCCTCATTTGCAGACTGAAGTTCATCCCTTTTATCTAAAAGAACTAAATGTTACAATATTTCTCTTTATCTCTGCTTGTGATAAACTTGGCAGGCTGCCTGTATTTTTGTTTTTTTTGACAGCTGTCAGCAGAGAACGGCTCTATACTGAATTGGGAAAATGCTATTTTAAGATCGTGAGGGGGGTTGAATTGTGATTGCGATTCTTTAACGATTAATCGTGCAGGTCTAATATGATGCGTATTAAAATTGCCATAAAGTATAAAGAGCTAGGATATGAGTGCTAGTTTGACTTTTAAACGAAAGACATGATGACTTTGTAAACTTTGTGCTGGTCTTATCATCTATTACTCAGGGAGGGAGAAGGGCAACCAAACTAATAAGAGGCACGGAGGAGCTCAGCTATGAGGAAAGATTAGAGGATCTGAATTTATTCTCTCTTGAGAAGAGGAGATTAAGGGGGGATATGACAACATGTACAAATATATAAGTGGTCCATATAGTGAACTTGGTGTTGAGTTATTTACTTTAAGGTCATCACAAAGGACAAGGGGGTACTCTTTACATCTAGAGGAAAAAAAGATTTCATCTACAAATACGGAAAGGTTTCTTCACAGTAAGAGCTGTGAAAATGTGGAATAGACTCCCTCCAGAGGTGGTTTTGGCCAGCACGGTTGATTGCTTTAAAAAAGGCCTGGATTCTTTCCTTAATGTAAATAATATAACTGGGTACTAACATTTTTAGGTAAAGTTGATCCAGGGTGAATCCGATTGCCTCTCAGGGAATCAGGAAGGAATTTTTTCCCCCGTTATAGCAAATTGGATCCATGCTTTGCTGGGGTTTTTTCAACTGTAGGTGAACGATTGTATATGGGATTATTTGGTTGTGTGTGTGTGTGTGTGTGTGTGTGTGTATATATATATATATATATATATATATAATATGTATGTGTTTTTTTTTCTTTTTTTGGTTGAACTGGGTGGACTTGTGTCTTTTTTCAACCTGACTAACTATGTAACTATGAGGTGACCAAGAACCCAATGGTCACTCTGACAGAGCTCCAGCGTTTCTCTGTGGAAAGAGGAGATCCTTTCAGGACAACAACCATCTCTGCAGCACTCCACCAATCAGGCCTGTATGGTAGAGTGGCCAAACGGAAGCCAATCCTCAGTAAAAGGCACATGGCAGCCTGCCTGGAGTTTGCCAAATGGCACCTGAAGAATTCTCAGAGCATAAGAAACAAAATTCTCTGGCCTGATGAAACAGAGATTGAACTCTTTGGCCTGAATGGCAAGCGTCATGTCTGGAGGAATCCAAGCCCCGCTCATCACCTGGCCCATAACACCCCTACAGTGAAGCATGGTGGTGGCAGCATCATGCTGTGGGGATGTTTTTCAGTGGCAGGAACTAGGAGACTAGTCAGGATTGAGGGAAAGATGAATGCAACAATGTACAGAGACATCCTTGATGAAAACCTGCTCCAGAGCGCTCTGGACTTCAGACTGGGGCAAAGGTTCATCTTCCAACAGGACAATGACCCTAAGCATACAGCCAATATAGCAAAGGAGTGGCTACGGGAAAACTCTGTGAATGTCCTTGAGTGGCACAGCCAGAGCCCAGACTTGAACCTGATTGAACATCTCTGGAGAGATCTGAAAATGGCTGTGCACCAACGCCCCATCCAACCTGATGGAGCTTGAGAGGTCCTGCAAAGAAGAATGAGAGAAAATGCCCAAAAATAGGTGTGCCAAGCTTGTAGCAACATACTCAAAAATACTTGAGGCTGTAATTGGTGCCAAAGGTGCTTCAACAAAGTACTGAGCAAAGGCTGTGAATACTTATGTACATGTGATTTTTTTTTATTATATTTTTTTATTATTTTTAAAAAATTTGCAAAAATTTCAAACAAACGTCTTTCATGTTGTCATTATGGGGTATCGTTTGTAGAATTTTGAGGAAAATAGTGAATTTAATCCATTTTGGAATAAGACTGTAACATAGCAAAAAGTGAAGCTTTCCGAATGCACTGTATATACCAGGCACATTAACTCCTTTTAACTAAGACACAATAAAGAAAGATATGAAAAAAGCTCCCCGGATAGCAAGTTGCTGACTGTATCTTAATCAGAACCAAAGAACAAAGTAACATGATAAAAATGAATTGCTTATTAAAAGATAAAATGACAAAACCAGCTTTAGCTGCAATATTCAACTTCAATCCAGAGATTTCCCACTATTTTTTCTCATTCTGATGACCAGCATCAGTGTACTCACTTCCTCTGAGCCCAGGTCATTCTGTACCTGTTCCGGTCTGTAACTGGACAGTGAAAGGAGAAGCATCACAGCAATGAGAACATCTCTGTCAATCTGATCTTATCTCCTATCGGCATGCTTGCTGTCAGCACATGAAGTAATAGGTTCATTGTACTACTTCTTCTTACACACCAGTCAACTGTACAGGGACTGCAAGAGACCAATACCAAGTGTGATTCTGGTAGTTACACAGCTTGCATTAAAAACATTACATTTAATGGTGAAATAAGCTGCATTAATGTATGCCTTTTAAATATGCCCCAAGTTCAAGTGATTTTGTGTTTTTAGTTTTGAATACAGTAGGGAAGGGTTAGAACCCCTGTATGTTTTGTTGCTGTCTGTGCCTATGCTGGCAAGATTCATACCCTATAGCCATCACCAGGGCCGTCGTCAGGGGGTACAGGCAGTACTGGTGTATGGGGCCCGAGGGTCAGTAGGGGGCCCGCTCCCCGCCCCCGCCCTCACATGTAAACACACTAACCCTCCTCGGAATCTGATAGCAGGCAGCCGGGTGGACATGTGCCATGGACCATAGACAGACACAAGCAAGCCCGGGCTGCTCTCCTTGTCACCGCGACTTTCACTAGTGATGATGTCACATCCAGGAAAATCGGAAGTATCAAGGGCGCCATCTTGGCGCACCCTTGGAAATAAAGTATTGCATCAGAGCGATTACATGTGCCATCTTGGTGCACCCGTGGAGGACAGGGAGATGCACACCCCATCCTGGAACAAAAGAGAGCCGAAACAAGACCGCAGGATGCCGCCACCCTGCACCAGCAGCATAAAAAAACATATTGTGCAACACACTAGTACGTCGGGTCAGAACTCCTCGCTCGGCTTGACATTTCAAACGGTGCTGAAGAGGGAGGAGCCGACTACTTGCCATTGCCACTGCTCCCTCCTATTGGCCAGCCCAGGGGGGTGTGATTATTTCCTAAAGTTTGAAAGTGGGCAGCCCACTCAGGTGCATGCAAAGAGGAGGAGAAAGAGCGGCGGGTAAGTGACTGAGAAATTGCTGCTACTGTACTGACTGAGTATTGACAATGTATTGTGTATCAATACACAGCAATACATTATCAATACAAAGCAATACATTATCAATATACAACCATATATTGTCAGTACAAAATGTATTGTTGTGTATTGCTGACTGACTGTGCCCCTTCCCTGTGCTGGAATTGGATATTTGGCTGCACTGTTTCAATTGCATTGTGGAGAGGGATGAGGATGACTCTGGGTGGGGAAAAGAGTTACATTATGTCACCCTCATCTCTCTCCACAATGTATTCCCATCCACGCCCAGCATCATCCAACCCCCTCCACACTATATCCCCATCCCCGCCTAGAATCCTGGAGAAGGTTGGTTGATGGTGGGCGGAGGTGGAGACATATTGTGGAGAGAGTTGGATGATGCCAGGCGGAGGATGGGGATATATTATGGAGAGGGTTGGATGATGCCAGGCGGAGGATGGGGATATATTATAGAGAGGGTTGGATGATGCCAGGCGGAGTGGGTGGGTGCACCAAAGGATGGCCAGTGGGTGTATTCGGTGGGACCACCAGTGGGCGGACCCTGGAGAATGTTGGTGGTCAGGCCCCGGGGGGGGCCCAGGCCTGAAGCAGTGTAAGGGGCCCCTAAATTTCTGATGGCTGCCCTGTCCATCACTAATATCATTTGAAAATAAACAAAGTGGCAAAAAGATCCCGCTGGAAGCTCTGTGGCTGAGGTGACAAAGGGTTAATAATGTTCTCTCCTCATCAGGTGATTGGCCACTTTAACCTGAACATTACATCCTGAGGAGGGGCAGAAGGTGTATGCTACAGTGACAGCCTGACAGGAGAGTGCAGTGAATGTGATTTTAAGGCTGCATTCACACAGGGATGACCCGACTCCGGCGTGACTTTGTTAGGCGATTTCAGTGCGACTTTTGCCAGGCGACTTTGCCTTGACCAATCAGAGAAGGGAGGGAGCGGGTTGCCTAAAAATAAATTCTATTCTTTATACTGTAAAGTCGCTTCCATGTAGATGGGGATCTGACTATGGAATCCTATGGGCACAAGTCGGATAGAAGTCGCCTCCAAGCAGTACAGGTTCCAACTTCAGTAGTGTACATTAAGTCCGGTCCCATTCATTTCAATGGGATTTCAAATGTCAAGCGACTTGGGGCGACTTGAGGTGACTCAAGTTGGAGTGCAAGTTGCCCCTGTGTGAATGGGCACTAAGTGTGTGTGTGTTAAGAGAAATTGTGACTTTGCCCTAGGTGAGCAAGGTGACAAAAGTACACTGGGGGCTTCCTGTAATTTCAGCTTTACACCTTCTGATTATAATCCCAGATGTCTGTCTGATCTTCCCCTCAGCAAACACTCAATTTTCCAGCTCTTCTTTGCGAAGGAAAGTGCAGGAGAGGAGTTGGGAGGGAATGACGGTGGGCAATGTTTGCAGGAGAGGAGAGAGGAGGGCAACATTGTGGGCAGTGTGTGCAGGAGAGGAGTGGAGAGGGCATGACTGGGGCCAGTGTGTGCAGGAGAGGAGTGGAGAGGGCATGACGGGGGCACCGTGTGCAGGAGAGTAGTGGAGAGGGCATGACCGGGGCCAGTGTGTTCAGGAGAGGAGTGGGCAGGGCATGGTGGGGCAGTGTATGCAGGAGAGGAGTGGGGAGGCCATAATGGGGGGTGTGCAGGAGAGGAGTGGGGAGGGCATGATGGGGGGGG
>BLSH010191986.1:1022921-1049264 GCA_018402905.1 Glandirana rugosa
TTGAGACATCAAAACAGGTTTGAACATCAGGAGTCGACTAGAATATGCCAGGAGGAATTTGGACAAAACTACAGAGTTCAGGGAGACAGTTCTATGGACTGATGAAACCAAACTGGAACTTTTTGGACATACAGTATGGACCAGCGGTATGTCTGGCGTGCAAAAGGTCAGGCTTATAACCAGAAGAATACCACCCCCACGGTCAAGCACGGGTGGGTCAATAATGTTTTTCTGCGGCAGGAACTGGCAATCTTGATTGTGTACCTGGCATCATGGATTCCCAGAAATACCAGGTCATTTTGAAGAAGAACCTGATGCTTTCTGTTGACAAAATAACTCAAATATGTATCAATAAATATTGTTTGTTATTTCACAAGTTTTTTTTTCATTTATTTTCATTATCTTTCATCAACATCACTGTATTGTCTATTGAGGTGAGGAGGTTGAATATTTCTGATTGCAAGTGTATGTAGCCAGGCTGTTTAAAAGTCTCACACATGTGGCATCGCCATACTCAGGAGGAGTAGCAGAATATATTTTGGGGTGTCATTTTTGCTATGTACATGCAATATGTTAGAAATATTGTATAAATGGACAACTTTGTAAAAAAGTTTTCTTTTCACATTGTCCAAAAACCTGTAAAAAAATGACATGTTCAAAAGACTCATTATGCCTCATAAATTATACGTTTAGGTGTTTGCTTTCCAAAATGGGGTAATTTTTTGGGCGTTTCCATTGTCCTGGTGCCTTCAAAAGTGCAAGAGGTAGTCAAGAAATGAGATGTATAATTTATGTCCCTGGAATGCCTGACAATGCTCCCTGCATGTTGGGCCTCTGTATGTGGCCAGGATGTGTAAAAGTCTCACACATGGGGTATCGCCATACTCAGGAGGAGTAGCAGAATGTGTTCTGGCGTGTAATTTGTGGTATGTATATGCTGTGTGTGAGAAATAACCTGTTAATATGACAATTTTGTGAAAAAAAAATCTTCATTTTGCAAAGAATTGTGGGAAAAAAATTACAACTTCAAAAAACTCACCATGCCTCTTATTAAATACATTGGAATGTCTACTTTCCAAAAAGGGGTAATTTGGGGGGTATTTGTACTGTCCTGGCTTGTTAGGCTCAGTTCACACCTAGTAGTACCGACTTCAGAGGCGACTTTGCTAGGCAATTTGAATGCTACTTCAAGGCGACTTCAACGCGACTTTGGGCAACTTACAACACAACTTGAAACGACCTCCATGCCAGGCGACTTTGCCTGTGGCCAATCAGAGAAGAGAGGGAGGGGGGTTGCCCTCAAAAATTATTTTCTTTTTCCTGTAAAGTCGCTTCAATATAGACGGGTGATCTGACATGGAGGCGACTTCCATTGCATTCTATGGCCACAAGTTGGATAGAAATCGCCTTGAAGTAGTACAGGAACCTTTTCTGAAGTCACCTTGAAGTCGGAGCGACTTCAGTAGTGTATATAAAGACGGCTCCCATTCATTTCAATAGGATTTCGGATGTCAAGCGACTTGATCGGATCGCAAGTCGCCTAGGTGTGAACCGAGCCTTAGTGTCTCAAAAAATGAGATGGGCTGCCAGTACATCAGGTGTGATCAATTTTTAGTGATTGGCACCATAGCTTGTAGACTCTATAACTTTCACAAAGACCAAATAATATGCACTGATTTGGGTTATTTTTACCAAAGATAGGTAGCAGTATAAATATTGGCCAAAATTTATGTAGAAAAATTACTAATGTCAGCACCGTTGTCTGAATAATTTTCACATTTTTGCAGGCAGGTTGTGAAGATCGTTCTTCTGGGACAATTGTTGTCTCTCTTCGTATGTGGAACATCCGTGACCAGCCAGCTCCTTGTAGATAATTATATGGTGGACACACCGGTAATGCAGAACTTCATCTCCTATTTTCTGCTGTCTCTTGTTTATACTGTCTGTCTGGCATGTAGATCAGGTATGATATGTTTTTATTTATTACTGTTAAAGACAATCTATAATAGTTTTTGGTTATGCAAGTTTACATACTGATTTATGATCTAGTTTTTTAACCACTTGACTTCTGGAAATTTTACCCCCTTCATGACCAGGCCATTTTTTACTATATGGCACTGTGTTACTTTAGCTGACAATTGCGTGGGCATTCGACGCTGTACCCAAATAAAATGTATGTTTTGGTAAAAAAAATCCCAATAAACATATATTGATTTGTTTGTGCAAAAGTTATAGCGTCTTCAAACTATGGGATATATTTATGGAATTTTTATACTAGTAATGGCGTTGATCAGTCACTTAAAGCAGGACTGTGATGTTGCGGCAGTTTCACTAATACAGCGATCAGTGCTAAAAATATACACTGTCACTGTACCTGCAGAAAAAATTGTTGTCCTATCCACTTGCCGACCGCCCGCCATGGCTAGACGGCGGCAAAGTAGTTCATTATCGCAAAACCGCCGTCACCTGACGGCGGCCGCGATAATGAGTATTGCGAGCGCGCATGCTCACTGTTCCGGGGGGGGCCAGGGAGCGGGTAGTGCGGACTCGATCTTTGCCAGCTACCCGCGATGTATGTAAACACGGATCTCCATTCTGACAGAGGGAGAAGGGCTGTGATCATAGGCTTCCTGTATATAGGAGCTGTGATCACTCCCCACCCCCTGCCAGCCCAGGCCCCATACAGTTGTAACACACTGAGGGAACACAGTTAACCCTTAGAGCGCCCCCTCCAGGTTAACCCCTTCACTGCCAATGGCATTTACACAGTAATCAATGCATTTTCATAGCACTGATCGCTGTATAAATGCCAATGGTCCCAAAAAAGTCACAAAATGGTCCGATATGTCTGCCGCAATATCGCAGTACCGCTAAAAATCGCAGATCGCCGCCATTACTAATAAAATATAAATAAAAACCCCATAAATTAATTTTCATCATTCGTAAACGCGGCAACTTTTGCGCAAACCAATCAATAAACGGCGATTGCGTTTTTTTTTACCAAAAATATGAGCAAGAATATAAATCGGCCAAAACCGATGAAAAAAAATGTTTTTTTATATTTTTTTTTTTTGGATTTTTATTTCAGCAAAATGTAAGAAATTTTGTTTTTTTTTTTTTGCAAAATTGCCGCTCTTTTTTTGCTTATAGTGATGATCAGAAAATGAGAAAAAAAGGATGCAAATTTTGTTTGGGTACAATGTCACATGACCGCACAATTGTCAGTTAAAGCAACGCAGTGCCGAATCGCAAAGAGTGCTCTGGTCCTAAACTGGGAAATCCTTCCGGGGCTGAAGCGGCTACATCAAATCAGATGCATCCTCTGTGCTGGTATTTTGAAAGCCATCAAAATACAATAGTCACAGCAGGAGATAAGTCTTTCCGCATTGTATAGTGTGGAGGGAGGACTCTGCTGTTTTTTGTTTTTTTTTTGCAACCCTGCAGCCTGAATGAAAAAAAACCCTATTGTTTGGTGATCTTTACCCTGGATGAAGTGCGTTATTTATGCATCATATCATCATTGAGGGTTGTGCGGTCCTTGCATGTGGCTGCTCTCTAATCATGAAACCTTTTACGCTTTTTTCAGAATTTTAGCAAACATGGGCTGGATATAATCAGAGAGCTAATATCACTCATGGACATGAGACTTGGTTTACTTTTTATGTGTGTGTAGCACAGATGTGAAGGTCTTATGTCTTGCTCATTCAGTGTTCTGCTGAGCTTTGTTAAAAAAGAAGATAAGCACAGAATGTCTAATTGTTTTCCCTGCTTTAACTTTTTGGAACAGGAGAGAGTGGCCTTGTGTACATACTGAAAAACAAATGGTGGAAGTATCTATTTCTGGCTGTGGTCGACATGGAAGCAAACTATTGTTTGGTTAAAGCCTTCCAATACACCACCCTTACCAGTGTTCAGGTAAGAGGAAATGTTTGTTGGTTAAAGGATGCTCCCGCTGAGAAAAATATATGTAAGCTGTTACTGCTGACCTCCGTCTGCAAATCCAAATGACTTGCCTATCTCTGGCTTCAATGTTTAGTATCACTGACCCAGCCAATCGTGATATATCAGTGACTGTGGTAGAAGATAGAAACTGTACATAATCCCTAATAATCATAGGCGTGCGCAGAGGGTGTACCTGGGCACACCCCAATCACTCTGTGCGGTGCTGATTCTCCCTACTGCCTGGGCTCCCCCCCCCCCGCACCGCAGTGCTGCTGGTTTCCCTCCTCTCCCCCCAGCTGCTGCAGGGGACAGGGCCGCTGATAGGGGGGACCACCAGTCCTCCTGTAGGGGGCCCGGGCACACAGTGTGGCCTGAACACCAGAGGGAATCAGTGCGGTTGGACGGAGGGGCAATTACCAGATGCCTTGTGCGGCTCTCTGCAGCAGCTGAAAGCCAGATTCTCTCCCTCCTATCGACTTTCAGCTGCTGCGGGGAGAGACAGACACAGCCCAACCCCCCCCCCCCCCCCCCCGATGCTGACTTCCCTGCATCGTAAAACAAAAAAAATTGTAAAAAAAATAATTTTAAAAGAAATGGAAAATTAGAATAATTTTAAAACATTTAAACATTTTTTTTAAATTATAAAATCTTTTTTTCATTAATATAAAAAAGTATTTAAAAAAAGGACTAATTCACACCGCTTCTCTGTTATCTTTGCTAAGAATGATTTTACTGAAAATGTTGTTTTGACATACCCGTGGGAGGGGAGGGGGGGTGGTGCCAGGAAATTTGTACAGGGCCCCGTGATTTCTAACAGCAGGGGATGTTTCATTATGGAGAGTGGGGGAAGGGACTAATCAATATGTTATTTACCAGCCCCTTCCTTTTCTAAATGAACACAGTGCACACACTCGCTCACTGTGTTCATTCATAACTGAAGCATAGTAAACTTCTGTTTACTATGCTTGTTTGTGAATGAACAGGAAGCCGCTCAGCACAGAGCACCCCCCATTCATCCACTGTCCCATGCAGCTGAGGCTGCATAGAAAGTTATGTTTGTTTGAACTTTGGGGTGCACAACCTAATGCAATAGGCTGCGCACACCTATGCTAATAATGAACTTTTGCTTTTGTTCTATTAAATATACCATGGAAAGAGTTTTATCATATCTGTTTGATAAGTGCAAATAAATACCTGTTGATCCTGTCAGAAATCTTCTGAACTGATAACTTGCTGTACTCTGTTATTATCTGCAAACAATGTTTTCTGTTATCTTGCTCACAGTTCTCTTGGTGGGCTACAGAAACGTTCCCCTATGTTATTGAGATAAGGAAAGCGGGATGTATTCTCTAGTCCTAACACACTTCCGGTCTTAAAGTGGTTGTAAACCTCAGACATAAAATATGAACAAAGCATATCCCTCTATAGTGTGTACTTGTTTCAATTAAAAGCACTGTGTCATTTCTGTCTACTGCTTCATTCCTCTGCTGTCAGCAAGAATCCCTTCTGATTTATTTTCCTGACACAAACAATAAAAAGGTGACAGGGGAGGGACATCCAGCTGATTGACAGCCTCAGCTCTGTTCCCGTGTCCTGTGTATAGGGGAGTGTCCTTTCTCTCCAATCAGCTTTCAAACCTCTCCTCCCTGAGCTCTGCAGAGTGTAACTTCAGCTGTCCGTCTGCTTTTTTTCTCAACTCTCAGCTTTAAATAATGCACTTTTGCTGTAGAGAAGATAAGACTGCAGATAGACAGGCACAACATATGTAGGAGAATTTGTTTAATCTCTGTGTACCATCTGAAGATAGTCCTTCACTGGGGTTTACAGCCACTTTAAGGTGGCACAGTGCTCCTCTATAGATACAGTAGGCAGGATCCTCAAGTGAAAATAAAGAAGAAAACCTGAAAACAGAGAAACAAAGGCAGCCACTACATCTAAGGCAGGGTTTCTCAATCATGAAAACCCTGCCTTAGATGAAACCCATGGGCCCCTTCATAGGTTGCTAGGGGTTCCTTGAGTAATGAGCAATTTCTGCCTCTCAGATAAGTTCCCACTGGCACCATTGAACTTTTTAGCTATTTGTAAGGAGGTAATTCTTTCCAATGACTTCAAGTGTAAAGCCCCGTACACACGGGCAGAATGTCGGGAGACATTTGCCGGTCCAAAAGAAAAAAGTCTGACATTCTGCCCGTGTGTATTTTGGTCTGTCCAACAGAAGCAGGCCGTTCGACCAGCTTCTGTCAGATGTGCATGCTGGGAAAGCAGCAGCCGACCGACTCCCGATCAGCGATCTCAGGTAATAGCAGAGAGCACTGATCAGAGTGTTCTGGCGGGGGGCCACCCCCCTGTCAGAACACAACAGCCCACCGGGGGTAGATCTCTGGAATAACCTCACGTGGTTAGTCCAGCAGCTCCAACCAGAGAAAAAAAACTGTAGTGTGTAGCAGGATTTAGGACCATTCTTCCCAGTGACTATCACACTAATGTACACTGCTCAAAAATAAGGAAAACTTTGAAAACCCACCAGATCTCAATGGGGAAAAATATCATGCTGGATATCTATACTGATATGGACTGGATAATGTGTTAGGAATGAAAGGATATAAAAAAATCTTTTGAGGGAAATGAAAATTATCAACCTACAGAGGGGATGAATTCAAAGACGCCATGAAAATCAAAGTGGAAAAATTATGTAGCAGGCTAGTCCATTTTGCTGAAATTTCATTGCAACAACTCATAATGGTAATCCGTAGATTGTATGGCCCCTACGTGCAAGTATGCATCCCTGACAATGTTGGGGCTTGTCCCTAATGAGACAACGGATAGTGTCCCTGGGGTAATTCCCCCCAGATCTGGACCAGGGCATCACCGAGCTCCTGAACAGACTGAGGTGCAACCTGGTGGTTTTGGATGGACTGAAACATAATGTCCCAGAGGTGTTCTATTGGATTTAGGTGAGGTGAGTGTGGGGGCGATTCAATGGTATCAATTTCTTCATCCTCCAGGAACTGGCTGCATACTCTCGCCACATGAGGCCAGGCATTGTCGTGCACCAGGAGTAACCCAAGACCCACTGCGCCAGCGTAGGCTCCGACAATGGGTCCAAGGATTTCATCCTGATACTGAATGGTAGTCAGGGTGCCATTGTCTAGCCTGTAGAAGTCTGTGCGTCCCTCCATGGATATTCCTCCCCAGACCATCACTGCCATACCACCAAAACCGGTAATGCTAATTGATGTCACAGGCAGCATAACGTTCTCCACGGCTTCTTCAGTCCCTTTCACGTCTGTCACATGTGCTCAGGAGGAACCTGCTCATCTGTGACAGGGTGCCAGTGGCCGACATGCCAATTCTGGTGTTTAATGGCAAATGCCAATCGAGCTCCATGGTGCCAGGCAGTATGCACAGGGCCCACTAGAGGACGTCAGACCCTGAGGCCACCCTGATGAAGTCTGTTTATGATTGTTGGCGCTGGCAGTGCTCATCCTGTTCCTCCTTGCACAAAGGAGCAGATACTGATCCTGCTGATAGGTTAAGGACCATCTGATTTAACAACCCCCTCTGCTACTTAACTGACCAGATCAATATCCCAGAAGTTTAATTAACTTGGTGCTATAATCTGATTAAGAAATGTTCCTTTAATTTTTTTGAGCAGTGTATTATAAGTTGCAGATATAGTAATTTTTAGCAGGCGTTACCTGAGACCG
This sequence comes from Glandirana rugosa, assembly GCA_018402905.1. NCBI lineage: Eukaryota > Metazoa > Chordata > Amphibia > Anura > Ranidae > Glandirana > Glandirana rugosa. The sequence continues at coordinate 1,030,571 of BLSH010191986.1, forward strand.
GAAAGTTATTTCAGCGGTTCCTCTGTGTTAAAAAGTTTGAGAATGTTGATCTAAGGGCTTGTAAACTGCAATATGTTTCATTTTTGTTCTTTGGTTTAGTGGAGAGATTTTTGAATGCTGGTTCCCTGGTCTACACACCTTCATGACCACTATGGGTGGTCCCCACTCTTCATACTTGGATTTTTACCAGTATAGCTCGCAGTCCTCGATGTACGCAGCAATTTCAAATTTCAGCTTCTTGTCTATTAATTCAGCGGTAATGTTATAAATAGGATATCCAAATCATACCTTTTGGGCTTTTAGAACAAATGAGGCTTTTTTTTTGTTATTGTTTTCCAAGAGTTTATTTTTGTTTTTTGTTTTTTTTTTATTTTGTTTTTTTAATTTTTTTTTTCCCAATAAGAATTTTATTAGAAATAATGGGTTACAAAGGTGGTACAGAGTAATAAAATATCGCCGGTAGGTAGCGTCTTACATCGGGACCTTATATCTTAGGATCCAGCAATAACTGAAGATAATGAAACAGTAGGTAAATAGGATCAAACAAGATTTTAGGAGAGAGAAGCGGTATACTTATGGTTGACTATCAAGATAACAAATATATCACTTATTACCTGAACGTCTCGCAGTCACCCGAACTCACATCCTCAGAACGCAAGTCTTCCGAGTAGATCAAATTAAGTTCATGTATAGTAAAGGAGTTAGAGTTAGTCTCTTGTTAGATGTTTGATTGGGGTGTCAAGAAGTAGGAGTGAACTGAGCCTTTAATGTCATCTATCTCTTTTCCCTTAGCGAGAAAAGCTTACTTTAGGGTGATTTTATGTTTAGTGTCCCAGATCGAAGGTAAATCGGCATATCTCATTGTGTAAGGGAAGGTGGGGTGAAGGGGGAGGTGGGACGGGGGGGGGGGGTAAAGGGGATAACCCGAAAGGAAAGGATGGGAGGAGGGAGATCAGGAGGAATGCAGAGGTGGGAGAGAAAGGAGAAGAAAAAAAAAAAGGAAGAAAAAAAGAAGAAAGACGGGGGGGTTATTCGACTTGTCTGCCCCTACGGCAGCCTAGAAGGGTTGTAAGGGTTAGAGTCTTGATAGTAAAAACGGTGGGATCGTTTCGTATTAATGGTGGCTGTATCCTATCGGGTCGTCATTCTTGAGTGTTGAGGAGGAGCCCCCGACTTCTGTCCCTGTTTGGGGTCGGGGTTACCTCCCTTCCGAGAGTTGGCGAGGCATAAGGGGGTATAGGTGTATGTGTGTTCCAGAGTTACTGAGGGGTATATCCTCAGATTAGCGTGTTCAAAGAGGTGGGTCTTGTTAGTTCCTTATATCTGTCTGTAGATAGAAAATGTAGCCAGCATGCCCATGTGCGGGTATATTTGGTAGGTGTGTCTTTAGCTGTGTGAATTAGTTCCTCCATTTCAGGAGTTTATTTTTGTACATACTAAGGCCTCATACACACGGACGTTTTTTGACGCTGGCGTTTTCTGGCATTTTTTGCAGCTCTCCATGTTAGTCAATGGCCCCATAAAAACACCGACGTTTTTGAGCTGTAGAGGGCATCAGCGTTAGTGAGCTGTAACTAGATCCCATGGCCAGCGCGTTCTGAGGCTGTAACGTTTTGGCGTTTTTTGACGCCGATGCCGCAAACCGCTCACCAACGCCCAATAACGCCATACCGGCGTTATCCGGCGTTTTTTGACGCCAACGTTTTTAGGTTGAAAAATAGCAGAGGGCTGATTTTTTAAAAAAAAAAAAACGCCTATTGACGCAGACGGTCACTAACGCTGATGCATAACGCCAATTTTTTTTCCCTGACATCGGACCCGACGTTTTGTTTATTTTTTAACATACGCCCGTGTATATGAGGCCTAAAGCTTAAAAAATTTGTGATTATTTATCCTGTTACAAAGATATTAAAATGATGTTTCTGATACAAAACATGGCATTGATTTTGAGGGACTCGCTCAGGTCCCCAATGACACAGGCCAGTTCTGTTTATCTCCCAGGAGATGCAGGAGTAGGACATGGGAGAGGCCACAACCCCAGAAAAAAAAGGCTGTCCATGCATGAGTAGATTTCTAGTAAGGAGGAGGAAGTTCTAAATGAGAGAAATTGGTTGATACCTTCATCTTTGCTAAACCTCATGAATAGAGGCATTTCCGCTACTGGCTATTGTATTCATCAGCTGCTGCTCCAGCGACTGCTGAATATCTGGATTTTTAATTCAACACTTAAACCAAATGAAAACAAAACATCTCCGTGTGAACTGTAAGGCTTGGTTCACATTGCAGCGATGCAGGAACCCTGCAAATCCACTAGCCTCCCGGCGGCAGTTCACACTGCCCTATGCGAATTGAAGGGAGGTGTCAGTACATTGTACACCCCCTTTTCAGTTCGCATATTACAGTGTGATATGCAAACTCGCACAGGAGTCGGATCGCATGATCTGAACCACCATGCGATCCGATTCTGACCCTGTGAACAAAAAGGGTCCTGTGCGAGTTTGATCTGATTTGCGATGCAATCTCAGCCATACTATCTTTATGGCTGAGATCGCATTGCAGAGAGATCTCATGTGACTCACACTGTAGTGCGGTGCGAATCACATCTGATCTCTCAGATCGGATCAGTGTGAGCCGAGGCTAAAGCAGCCCGTAGATGATTTTATTTTTTTCCTCCCACCGCATGTAGAAGGAAAGAATGTTGCTTGATTCACCCATCAACATAGTCAGTGTTGATGGGGGAATACCCCCACAGGGCTATTGTGTTCTGCTGGCTGCGGGATGCGGGGAGCTTTCCTGGCTGTCAAAACACAATGACCACTATAGCAGCTGGCATTTATTGCATGTAAAAAATCCAACAGGCTGGTTGTACCCAAGTCGATCCATCAGCCTGCCCACTATGGATCTGAACCTGAACCCGTCCCTGCTATGCCAGCCGAAGTTTGATCCATGCATGGCTGGCTTAAAAAAGGAGCTGATTATGGCTAATCAAGGATGTCTAAGGACTGGTAAGGTGTTCTTAGACATATGAGAAAAGTCATATTAGCTTTTAAGAGATAGTACACAGCCAAGACAATTTTCATTCTCACTGGAGCTGTTTGTAGCTCTCCTGCACCAGAGAGGGGGACTCTGCTGTCAAAATTACAGCTTTAAGCTGGCAGTTACATATGCCGGAGGGTTCAGCCCAAGATCCACAATTGTTTATATTATGAATAATGCAGGAGTTATGCACCAAAACAACACCCCAAAGACATTTAATATCCACCCTATACACATCGCTGTTCGCGGATCAAGATGTTTTCCCTGATCACACCTGCACAGCTTGGGAACACGATCTTGACCTGCGAATATCGGAGGAAGATTGGGAGACTGTCTGCCACTACACACACAAAGGCTCACTCAATGTAGACACACAGGAATGCAATTTCAAAATCCTATCTAGGTGGTACAGAACACCTTATCCACAAATTTACCCCATCAATCCCAAATAGATGCTGGCGCTGCAATGCAGACGACGGCTCCTTTATCCACATCTGGTGGTCATGTCCAGGCATATCTGAATTCTGGAAGATGGTACATGAAAAAATAACTGCAATCACAAAGGAACACATCACTTTCTCCCCTGCAACATTCCTACTGCATCACAATACTTTACCAAAACGACGATATCTTAAATCACTATGTATATGATAAACACGGCCAGACAATGTATTCCATCTAATTGGATGACATCAAACACCCCTACAAAAGAGGAGTGGTTTCGGAGGTTAACCTACACTGAAAGAATCGAAGAACTCATCAGCATTGCACACGAAGTGCACCAAAAATTTCTAGCAACATGGCACAGATGGCATCTATTCAAATTTGAACGTGACTAGCTCGCCCACTCAGGTACTTTGGCTTCTCACAGATATGGGAGCTCGGCGACCTGGAGGTTGGAGGCCGGGGCTTCCCCCTTTCTTTCTTCTCACTTATTCACCCTTACTTTCTCATCTCTCTCTCACTCTCCCCCCTCTCTTACTTTTTTTAACTATGTGTACCCTGATATTATCCCTAAGTTCAGCAATTCCTCAAACATACTTATATCCAGGCGTAACCACAAATTGTCAATCTAAGTCAAGGACAATATACTTTTCCCATTGAGACCCTAACCAAGCTTGTCCCAACTTCCCCTTAGCTATACCGGGAATAAGGTTACCAGCATATCCTTGTCTGAAATCATATTACTCAGTTTGTTTTATTATGGTTACATATTTATGAGAAGTAAATTCCAATCCATATGGCATTCAAATCCTATCGGGTCCAAGACTTGTACTTCTCTGTTCTGTTGATACCTCATGATATTTGTATCTGAAACTTTTGTCTTTGTATTCCAATGACTTTTTTCTTCAATAAAAATTTATGGAACAAAAAAAAAGAAAAATGCAACAGGAAAAGCGAGAACATCCAAAGCTTCTCAAACTTTATCAAAACATTTACATTGCACTATTCTTTCTGTTTGTTTAGCTTCTGGATTGTGTTGCAATCCCTGTATTGATGGTCCTTTCCTGGTTTATACTTCGTTCAAGATACAGATTGATCCATTACATTGCAGTTGGAATCTGCCTTTCGGGTGTTGGAGCCCTGGTTTATGCAGATGTCCTGTCTGAAAAAGCAGCTGGCAAAGGTTAGAGTCCAGGTTTTTCTCTCCACCACTGTTGAGTATGCCATATATCGGATGACTTCTTGATCTGTAATCAAGTAAACAAAACCAGTCCAGAATTAGAATCTGAATCACCACTGTTATGGTTTTATAATTGTGCAGCCAACCTTTCAGTTATATTTGTGTGTGCTGATATTGAGTTGCATTCTCTGTCTGTCAAAGCAGATATATAAATCCTGTATAATAATATTAATCATGATGTTATAAGGTCCCATGAAGGCAGTCTTCAGCTTGAACTCTGTAGACTGCTGGAAGAAATCAACTGATAAAGCATTTAATTTTCTTTCATGTAATTATGACCTGTTAGAGGGCAATTTTTTAGTATCTGTTATCAGCCCTGAGCTCAGTCAAGAGATAGGATATAATTTCGTCCTTAATGACAGCCCTTAAAGGGCTTGTAAAGGCAGAAGGTTTTTTTTATCTTAAAGCCGCCTCCCCAGCACCCCCTAATACTTACCTGAGCCCCATATCCCTGCGGCGTTGTCCACGAGTGTTTTAGCTGTCCCAGACACTCCTCCTGATTGGCTGAGACACAGCAGCAGCGCCATTGGCTCTCGTAGCTGTCAAACAAAAGCAGTCGGCCAATCCGTGAAGAGAGGGGGCGGAGCCAGGTCGGGGCTCCATGTCTGAATGGATACACGGAGCTCTGACTCGGCTCGGGTGCCCCCATAGAGAGCTGCTGGCTGAAGGGGCACTCACCAGAGAGAGGGGCCAGGCGAGCAGAAGAGGGACCCAAGAAGAGGAGGATTTGGGCTGCTCTGGGCAAATCCAACTGCACAGAGGAGGTAAGTATAACACGTTTGCTCTTTAGAAAAAAAAAAAAAAAGAGCTTTACAATCACTTTAAGCCATCAACCACAAATGATACCAAATAGTACTAAATTGCTAAATTATATGTTATGTTATGATATCCCATATCGTGCATAATCGATATAATGCCTTTTTAACCACTTCCCGCCCACTGTATTGTGAAATGACAGGAAGGCGGCGGCTCTCTCGTTCTGGGACGTCGTCATATGATGTCACACTCTCGCCACTCTTGTACGCCCGCAGGGGCTCGCAGCGCGGCGATCTGAGCGCTGTGTCCCTAGGTCATGGCGCATGACTGATCTTACCCATGTGTCCAATCATAGCCAGAACAACATATTACAGAGCACACATACAATGACATTTAAATCCTGCAAGGCTACTTAAAAGCACCTGAACATATTAAGCAAATAAGCAAAAATATGGGGATTTGGTCACACCATATGGCCATATAGTGCTTAAGCCCACTATATCAGTTACATAGTTTGTGAGGTTGAAAAAAGACACAAGTCCTTCAAGTCCAACCTATGTGTGTGATTTTGTTTGTAATTTATATTTATTCAATTTTATAAAAAGAGAAAAAGGAAATTTTTTTACATCATGCACTCTAGGGAGGCGTCCAACATCAATCTGTGGGTAAGAGAATACAGTTACATCGTCAAGGATACATTTCGTGGGGTAGACATTGATTATAAAGTCAAAAGAATATCCCCTTCAATCCTCAGAGGTATATTTGTCCTCCTTCTATCCTGCACAATCCTCCTGTTTAAATCTGTATTATCATTCTTTATTTAAAATACCCGTTCTGAGTACTGCCCATATCCGTAAGGCCTACCAGAACTAGGACCATAGTGTCCCCAATCCCCAAAGACCATTCACTCAAAAAGAGACAAGCAGAAAGAAAAAGAAAAGAGGAAGAGAGAAAAAAAAAGACCCCACCACAATATTCTATATTCCATATATGGGCCCATGAAGATTTTTACTTATAAGTACTTCCATAGTAATCCTGAGGTGCGATAATCATCCCATCTATCCCATACCTTTCTAAAATGTTCTCTAGAGCCAATCTCGGCACTAGTTGTTTCTTCCATTAATCGTATTTCACCCATCTCTCAAACCCATTCTGCAATTGAGGGGACCCTCTCTTTTCGCCAAGATCGGGCAATAATTATTGTTCTTGTAGCTGTTAACATATGTCGCAAGATGTCTCTCTTAATAGCTTTCAATGAACCAGGAATAATTGATAATATAGAATTAGAGAGCCCTCAATATATCTTGAATATATCCGTCCAGAGTTGGCAGACCTCCGGACAGTAATACCAAATATGTGACACATCCCCTACCATTCTTTTACATCTCCAGCATGTTTCTGGGATGCTTTCCTTTATCTTATGGAGATAGGCAGGACACCGATACAATCTAGATATGATTTTGAAGTTCTTTTCTTGGTGCTTAATTGAAGGAGATAGTCCATGTACTAAAGTCAGTGCTTTCTCCCATTGTGGCCTGGACAGTGTCATCCCAATCTCTTCTTCCCATTTGTTTAGGTATATTACTTCTCTATCCAAGCCTTTAGGGAATAGTTCTTTATATAGCTTTGACAGTACATGGGCTGGTTTTTGATCCTGTAGGAGAACTTTCTCAGATTCTGTAGGTTCTCTCGATTTGTTTGCCCTTTCACTTCTTAATGTATTCAGTAGGGGGATCTCCCCCTCCACCAGGATCTGAGCCAATCTTAAGGTCATCTCGTCTCTGCCAGTCCAGGAAGTCCGAGGCCTTCATTGCTGGCAGAAAATCAGGATTAGAAAACAAAGGTGTCATTGGCCCAATCCGGGTTGAAAGGGTACCCTTCTTCATAAGTACATCCCATACTTTCAAAGTAGAAAAAGCAAGGATGGCATGTTTGCTACTTTAGGGCGGTTTATAAGTGTAACCCACAGCATAGATGTCAGTTTCAGGCCCAAAATATCCTCCTCCAATCCAACCCATTGTTTAGATTTGATCCCATGAAACCAGTCTACTATCCTAGTTAAGTGTATCGCCTGTTTGTATTTCGTAAAATCTGGAAGGGCCAATCCCCCTTTTTGTTTGGATCTAACAAGTATATCTTGCTTAATCCGGGGGGATTTATGTTCCCAAATGAATCCCCCTACTGTCGACCGCAATTTGCGGATTAGTGTGGCAGGGGGATACACTGGGACTGTCTGAAACACGTGCAGCAACTTTGGAAGTATGTCCATTTTTATTATATTTATTCTTCCCAACAAAGAGAAAGTTTTTTTATTGTATTTTTGTAGCAATTTTATTATTCTGTCGATCAACGGGGCATGATTATGCTCTATTATATTGTCCAGGTCTCTAGGTATTTATATCCCTAGGTACTTAAGAGCTGTTTGCTGCCATTTAAAAGGGAATGTTTTCTGGAGATGAACTTGAGTTTTATTTGATAATGAAACATTAAATGCCTCAGATTTATCTTAATTCACTTTGAATAAGGTTTGGAATAGTTATTATAGGGTTGACAATGTGCAGCAAAAGATTGTCTGCATATACTGACATTTTATATTCCTTTCCTTTTATTTTGATCCCTTGTATATCAGGGTTGTTTCGTATAGCCATAGTAAGATGCTCCATTACCAAGACGTACAACAATGGAGAGAGGGGACAACCCTGTCGGGTACCATTCGAAATTGAGATTGGATCCGACAGGATCCCATCAACCCGGACCCTTGCGTGAGGTTTGTGATAAAGTGCCATTATCTTTCACATTAAGTGAGGACCTATACCCCATTGCCTCAAGGTTTCTTCCTGGAAGCCTCATCACACCCTGTCAAATGCCTTTTCGGCGTCTACAGCCAGAAGACAGGATGGGATGCAGCTCCTCTGTGCATATTCAATCAACGACAACATCTTTAAAGTATTATCTCTAGTTTCTCTACCCTCCACAAAACCTGCTTGGTCCAAATGGACGAATGCCGGGAAAATTGGGGTGAGCCTTTCAGCTATTACCTTTGCAAAGATTCGTAAATCAATATTTGTGAGAGATATTGGTCTATAGTTCCCACAAATAATATGATCTTTCTCTGGCTTGGGTATTACAGAGATATGAGCTTCCATACCTTGAAATGCAAAGGGGCAAGATTTGGAAACTGCGTTTAAAGATTTTAGTCAATACTGGACCTAGGGTTTCACCAAACATTTTGTAAAAATGCGTACTAAAACCGACTGGTGCGGGGCTTTTCCCAAGAGCCAAAGCTTTAATGACTTTCTGTATTTCCTCTATTGATATTTCTTTATTTAGTTTGTCTATAGTGTTTTTAGATAAAACTGGAATTGTGGTTTCTTTTATGGTGTATTTTTTGACTAAACCTTTCCAGTTCTTTTCCCGTTTTTGAGTAATGTTATATAATTTGGAATAGAAGGTTTGGAAGGTTTCCAAAATCTCCTTAGGGTCAAATGTTACTTCACCTGATGTTTTTAGAATTTTTATTATGGAAGTAGTAATTGTCCTTTGTCGTAATGCTCTAGCCAAAAACCTTCCTAGTTTGTTCCCCTTTAGATAATATAGGGCACGATTCCTATCCCATATTGTTCATTCAATATGGCCTGCAATTCATTTTGTTTATCTATAAGTTTTATCAAATTTATCGGAATAGGATTCTGTTCATGAATTTGCTCATAATTTGCAATATCTTTTAGCAAGCATGACATTTTATTTGTCTTGCTTGCCTTCAGTCTAGCCCCATGTTTTATAAAAATACCTCTTATCACACATTTTAACGTTTCCCATTGAATAGGGAGGGCGGTTTCATCTTTTTCATGGTCTGTTTGAGAGTTTTGTATCGTCTGGTGAATTTCTGAAATACGTGCTTCATCCTTTAATAGATTTTCATTTAACTTCCATTGAATCTGCCCTGATAATTTCACTTTATTTTCTCGATGGGGGACACCAGGGTTACAAAAGAAAAGAAAAACGGTTCCCTAGAAGTCTTCGGAGCCGCTCCATCTACTTTGGAACGTGTCCGGGCTCATTGGGTTTAACGTCCAAATTCTCTCTCCAGACTATCTACCCAAGTTAAAATTTTCTTAATAAACTTTATTAATATTTAAATATTTATTTCAATTTCTAGTAATGTTTTCAGTGCATAAATATTAGAACTTTTATTCCTGGATTCTCATCTGCTCTTCTCCATCTTCTGGCCCATTCATACCATAAAAGGGAGCAAAAGGGAGGGGGAGTAAAAAAAAAAAAAGGGGGAAATTTCCCTTACCCCTTCCCCTCCTCCTCCCTCACCCCCTTAACAACCCAACAAACCGTGTTAATTCCATACAGTAGCACAGTAGATCTTCCACCTGCCCTCACAATGTGTATCTTTTAAAAATATATATAAAAAATAAGTGATTTAAAGTGAAATTTATGTGAAAAAAAACAACCCACCTGTAAGCAGTGAAAAATAAGAAATGTGTATCATGAAAGTATGTAAAGAATAATATAAAGTATAGTTTGTGTGAAAAAAAAAAGGGAAAAGTTTTTATAATAGTTGTGTATATGGTGAGAGTATGTGAAAAGTGTGTCCATGTATTATATGAAGAAGAAAAAAAAAAGGGGGGGGGAACCCCTCGAAGTGTCAATTTCATATAATAACGGTGTGTGTGATAGGAGTGTACATAAAATTTTTAAATTCATTAGGGTGATATAATCTAAATACACATCATATGATTCCCTACTCCACTTAAAGCGATAGTGAGATAGCGAAGCACTCCTCCTTTTATAAGGCTAGAGGGACCACATGGCCTTCTGTGTATTTTTTGTATGCCCTATTGCAAAGTCTCCCTCTTTGTCCCCTGGTAGAAAACCTTATTAACAATGGTATGCTTACATATTAATATCTTTTTAACTTGTTCTTCAAGATTCCTTATATATTTAAAGGCCAAAGTGGCAGTTCAACATCCGGGAGTTGTAAAATCTTTAAAAAGTTCGGTAGGTCTTCAATATCTTGAAAGGTGTCTTTCTTCACTTTATAGAACACCTGAATCTGCAATGGAAACTTCCATTTATATAGGATGTTCCTTTCTCTAAGGAATTTTAGCAATGGGTTTACCGCTTTCCTTAAAGTCAGAGTCCGTTTTGAGAAATCCTGTAATAATATCTGAGCACCATCAAAGTCAAGCATTTTTGTTGCCAAACTGCCCGCATTATTTTTTCTTTTACATGGTAAAAGTGTACTCTACATATAACATCTCTAGGTCTCTGCGGGTCTTGACTTTTAAGGCCCAGTGACCTGTGTGCTCGGTCCAGTATTATTTTTTCTGTTGGGGGCTGTTGTAATAGCGTGTTTAAGATGCCTTGAAGAGTTGGTATTAAGTCTTTAGGTCCTGTTGCCTCAGGGAGACCTCTAATTCTGATATTATTTATTCTGTTTCTATTTTCTTGATCATCTATTTCAAGTAAGGCTCTTTTTAGGCATTGAGATGTTTCTTGTTTTTCCTTTTTGGATTGGGCTAATTTCTCCTCTAATTTTGTTACTCTTGTTTCAACACTATTCATTTTCTCTTGGACGTATTCCAACGAGGATCTTACTTCCTGTATTTCTGTTTTATAGCTAGTTTCAAGGTGAGATATGTATTTTTCCATGTCATCTCTAGTTGGAAGTGATCTTATATATGTTTCCATGTTCCAGGGTTCCATTTGAATTTCGTTTCCTTCTGACCTAGGGCCCAGTTTGTGTTCCTTGGGCTATGTTTGCTTCTTTCTCCGTTAATTTTGTTGCCTCGTTCAATTGTCTGTCATTAGGGATTTCCCTCTGTTGTTGTGACTGTTGGAAGTACTCCTTTATATCAGAGCTTTGTAAAGTTTGCGCTTTTAAAAAATTTCCATCTTTTGAACAGATGGATAGCTTTTTAGCCTTTTGCGCTTTGGATCCCTTATGAGGCATAGCTTTGTTTCTTTAACCTTCCTTATGATCCCAACAATTAGTGATAATGAGTAGATGTTACATCAAATATTGTAATTTCAAAGTTTAGTAAAGTATAAAAGATGAGAGCAACAAAATCACAAAAATAAGAGGCCCACTAACCTTGTCCTTTTCAGAGGGGTAGCCGGTCCTCTGTCATAAGCCTCCTCTTATTGGTTATATATTGTGTCCCGTTTATTCCATTTAGTCCCTTTTTGGGGCTGAGTTGTCTGTCCCGCAGCGGTTCCCTCCCTCAGGCTTACTGAGGAGGCCCCTCAAATAGATTGAAAACTGGGGGGGCACAATAACGGTCCAACTGGGACACTTTTATGATAACCGCAGTGCTCGCATGATACCCCGCTGGCTGAATGATAGTATTTAATCACTTAACTAAGAAAGTGATACGGCCTTCACTGAGGTCTCATTATAAGGTTGTTAAACTTTAAAAATGTGTTCATTCAATATTGTCCCGCATTGTCTTATATTAGCTTTTAGTAAACCACAGGGCAGTATTCAAAACTCAAATCAATTCCCAGGGTTATAGTCCGTTCAAAGGCGCCATGGGACAACTGGAAAAGGGGGGAACCCTTTGCTACAGATTCGCCCCCAACCGGTCTCCACCTCCCGCTGGCTGATCAGTAGCGTTTAACCATTAATCCATAAAAATAAATGGCAGCCTTCACTGCGGTCTCTATATTGGTTGGTAAGTACTTGGGGCTGTAGCTGTTCCCCTTTGTCCCATCACAGGTGTCCTTCAGTGCCTAATGTTGGAACCCGAACAGTCCTGGGGACAGCAGAAGACCCAAAGCAGGACCTAAGACCATAGCTGTCGGCATCAGCTATCATAAATTTACAGGAGGGGGGAGGTGGCCTTTGTGGTGTGTCTCCGTCCTGTCTCTGGCTTCCGCGCTGCTCACGGTGCCTTCTACGGGTGTGCGGCGAGGTCTAATGGCAGTGCTTTGTGGCAATCAATCGCCTGTATCCGGTGCCGAGGGAGAGACCGCCCGGCCAGCCCCACCGGCTATCTTGCCGCTCTTCACCGCTCCAGTGATGTGATAATCGGGTGGCATCAGCTCTGGTTCCTGTCCTTCTCTCTGGGGGGAGGGGGGTCACGGAGAACCGCGGAGAGGGCGGCAGAGAAGATGGAAGCCAGATGGCAGGGGCCGGATGAGACATAGCACTCTCCCCGCTTCCAGCCCAGAGCCCGCAGTCCCACATGGACATAAACAGCAAGGGTGGCTAGAGGCACTATTCCACTGCTACGCAGCCATCCACAAGGTCAGGGTCTCTGGATCATCCCGGCGTCTCGCCGTGGGTATGGTCTCTCTTCCCAGCTGGAGGAGATGTAACCCTCCGCGCGCTCCCGACGTGGAGGAGCACAGCTCCTATGCGGCCATCTTAGTTAGTCTCCGCCTAATCCCTTCCCTATGTGTGTGATTTTGTGTCAATATTATACTGTATATCCCTGTATGTTGTGGTCGTTTAGGTGCATATCCAATAGTTTTTTGAAATTATCTATGCTCCCTGCTGAAACCATTGCTTGTGGAAGAGAATTCCACATCCTCGCTGCTCTTACCATAAAGAACCCTCTACTCCAGGTGTAGGCAACCTGCGGCCCTCCAGCTGTTGCAAAACTACAAGTCCCCTCATGCCTCTAGGTTTAATTGTACCCGTCAGCCTTGCAATGCCTCATGGGAAATGTAGTTCTACAACAGCTGGAGGGCCTTAGCCTGCTCTATGCAGTCTAAGGTTAAACCGCCTTTCTTCTAATTTTAGTGAATGGCCGCGTGCCTTTTTATACTCCCTTGCGTGGAAAAGTTTTATCCCTATTGTGGGGTCACCATTACTGTATTTGTACATTGAAATCATATCCCCTCTCAAGCGTCTCTTCTCCAGAGAGAATACGTTCAGTGCTCGTAATCTTTCCTCATCACTAAGGTCCTCCAGTCCCTTAATCAGCTTTGTTGCCCTTCTCTGGACCCTCTCCAGTTCTAGCACATCCCTCCTGAGGACTGGTGACCAGAATTGGATGGCATACTCCAGGTGCGGCCGGACCAGAGTTTTGTATAGTGGGAGAATTATCTTTTTATCTCTGGAATTAATCCCCTTTTTAATGCATGCCAATATCCTGTTGGCTTTGTTTGCGGCAGCTTGGTCATCTACTAAGACCCCTAGATCCTTTTCCATCCTAGATTTCTCCAGATGCTCTCCCCCTAGTGAGTAGTTTGCATTCATATTTTTGGCCCCCAAGTGCATTATTTTACATTTCTCTACATTGAACCTCATTTGCCATGTAGTTGCCCACCTCATTAATTTGTCCAAATCTTCTTGCAAGGTGTCCACATCCTGCGGAGAAATTATTTTCCTGCATAACTTGGTATTGTCTGCAAATACCGAGATGTGAGCTGTTCATCTCACTCTCCAGATCGTTTATGAATAAAATAAATAGGATTGGTCCCAGGACAGAACCCTGGGGGACCACACTCCCCACACCAGTACTCCCAATTTATCACCACCCTCTGCACTCGCCCCTGTAGCCAGTTTTCAATCCATGTACTCACCCTTTGGTCCATGCTGACAGACCTTAGTTTGTACAGTAAACGTTTATAGGGAACTGTACTGAATGCCTTTGCAAAATCCAGATACACCACATCTACCGGCCTTCCTTTATCTAGATGGCAGCTCACCTCCTCATAGAAGGTTAATAGATTGGTTTGGCAAGAACGATTCTAAATTAATCCATGCTGATTACTGCTAATGATACCGTTCTGATTACTAAAATCTTGTATATAATCCCTTATCATCCTCTCCAAGAGCTTGCAGACTATTGATGTTAGACTAACTGGTCTGTAGTTCCCAGGGATGTATCTTGGCCCTTTTTTAACTTTCGGTGCTACATTGGCTTTTCTCTAATGAGCTGGTACCATACCAATCAGTAGACTGTTCTTAAAAATTAGGAACAATGGTCTGGCAATTACTTGACTGAGTTCGTTGAGGACCCTTAGGTGGAAACCATCTGGTCCTGGTGACTTATTAATGTTATGTTTTTCAAGTCTATTCCTATTTCTATTCTCTGTTAGCTGTGACGTGCCATAAGGATAAACATTACAGTTTTGGTTACTGAAGCCCCCGTTTCCCACATGAAGATTGAGGAGAAGAATATATTCAAAACCTTCGCCATCTCCATCTTTTGTAACCAGATTCCCTTTACCATTCATTATGGGGCAATATTATCTGACCCCCCTCTCTTACTATTTATATACTTAAAGAATTTCTTGGGATTTTTCTTACTCTCTTCCACTATTTGCCTTTTGTGTTCTATCTTAGCTGCGCTGATTGCACCCTTACATTTCTTATTGCATTCTTTGTAAAGTTGGAATGCTGATGATGACCCCTCAGCCTTGTATTTTTTGAAGGCCTTCTCCTTTTGCTTTTATAAGCATTTTTACGTTGGAGTTAAGCCACCCAGGCCTTTTATTAGCTCCTGTTAAATGTATTTCCCATTGGGATGCACTGGTTAGTACCCTTATTTAATATGCTCTTAAAGCACAACCATTTTTCCTCCATGTTCATTGTTCCTAGTATTTCATCCCATTTAATATCTTCAAGCAAGGAGCGTAGTTTATGGAAGTTGGCTCTTTTGAAATTTAGTGTCTTAGTATTCCCCTTATGTTTCTATGTGTGTGATTTATACTGAAACTAATTGACCTGTGATCGCTGTTTCCTAAATTGCCCCTTATTTCCACATCTCTGATCAGGTCTGTATTGTTAGTAATCAGTAGGTCTAGTAAAGCTTTGTTTCTTGTTGGTGCGTTTATCATCTGACCCATGTAATTGTCCTGCAAGACATTTAGGAAATGGCGAGCCTTAGACGAATAGCGGTTTCTTCCGCCCAATCTATGTCTGGATAATTAAAATCCCCCATTAAAATTACACTTCCTATCCTTGCCGCCATTCCAAACTGAGATATGAGATCCGCCTCCCCCTCCTCCCCCAGGTTAGGGGGCCTATAGCTTACTCCCAGTATTACTTTCCCCCTGGTTTCCTCCCTTTGTAGGTATAGCCATAAGGATTCCACCTCCTCCCTTGCTCCATTAGTGATGTCATCCCTCACATTCACTTGTACATACAGGCATACCCCTCCCCCTTTTTTACCCTGCCTATCTCTGCGATACAGGGAATACCCTTGAATGGTTGCCAGCCAATCATGAGAGCTGTTGAACCAAGTCTCTGAGATTCCCACGAAATCAAAATCCTCCTCTTACAATAGCATCTCTATTCACCCATCTTGTCTGCCAGACTCCTGGCATTAGTGAACTGCGTCAAAGTACCCCATTTTCAGTGGGTCCTACACTAGTCATAGAATGAAAGATACTGCTTCTCGACCATGGGAGAAATACACTCCTCTTTATGGGAGAACTATAGGACTCCTCCTATAACTCAGGTGGACACTGATTAGAGGGAATGGTGGGGGAGGATGGGGTGCTCCAGCCCAAGGGATCTGGTCAGGACCCATATAACAGACAAACAAATACTTGGGGGGCACACCCTAACAATGCATTATATTAAAGATGGTGCTGCTGTAAGACCATACAAACAGAACAACATATTACAGCGCACACATACAAGCCATTCCCATGTTAACAAGGAAATGCCAGTCATCTGCATTACTCTCCTCACACTGACAGAGGAGAGCTGATCAGTGACATTTCCTCACAGGGGAGATCTGCACAGATAATCAGGGCACTGATGATCAGTGCTGCCCCATCAGTGCCCATCAATAAAGCCAATCAGTGCCAGTCAATGCTGCCTTTCAGTGCCATCCATCGGTGCCACCTATGAGTGCTACAGATTAGTGCCGCCCATCAGTGCTGCATATTAGTTCATCCTCATCAGTGCAGCCTAATCAGTGCACATCAGTAAAGCAGAAAAGATTACTTATTTCCAAAATTTTATAACAGAAACTAAGAAAAACGTCTTATTTTTTATTATTTTTATTCCGGTCTTTTTTTCACAAAAGATAAAAAAAACCATTGGTGATTAAATACCAGCAAAATAAAGCTCTATCTGTCTCAAAAAATGATAAAGATTTAGTTTGGGTACAGTGTTGCATGACCGTGCAATTGTCATTCAAAATACGACAGCACTGAAAGCTGAAAATTGGCCTGGGCAGGAAGTGAAATTGACCTGTATTGAAGCGGTTAAAGTGGTTGTAAACCTAACTTTAAAACTTGTACCTATAGGTAAGCCTATAATAAGGCTTAACTATAGGTACTGTAAATATCTTTTAAACGTGCGCTGTTTAGGAGATATTTACCTTTTACTGCGTATCGGCGTATGCGCTGTGAAGAAACTGCCCTCCGTGCCGTTGTTCACTAGCAATTGCCATGACTGGTGGCTCCCGCAACTCCGGCCAGTCACAGACCTGGAGTCTGCTGCCCCGGACCCGGAAGGAAGAGGGGCAGACATGGATGCAGCCTCCAGCGGGGACAGCAAGGGCTTTGTTTGCAGGTAAGTGTCACATAATGTGCTAGTATTCAATGCATACTAGCACATTATCCTTTTACCTTGCAGGTAACTAAAAAGGAAGTAAAAACCATCAGGGTTTACTTCCTCTTTAAAGAGAGTGTCCATTAATGAATAACATCCTTCAAGTGCTGCTTGCAGCTATCATTTATCTTGTGCAATACTGCCCAAAAAAGTGCACTGTGCAAATTGTGCAAACCCAAGATCTATTGATCATAAAATGCTCTTCAAAATTTACTCTCGTGTTCAAAAAAATGTTTTTTTGTCTTTTTTTTGTTTATAGTGCAAAAAATAAAAACCGCAGTGGTGATCAAATACAGCCAAAAGAAATCTCTATTTGTGGTAAACATCAATTTTATTTGGGTACAGCTTCGCACGACTGGGCAATTGTCAGTTAAAGTAACGCAGTGCCATATCACAAAAAATGTCCTGGTCAGGAAGGGGGCAAAACCTTCCAGGGCTGAAGTGGTTAATAGGTATTCAAGAGATAGGATAGCCTTAGGCCATGGGTGCTCAAACTGTGGCCCTCCAGCTGGAGTAGAACTACAAGTCCCATCATGCCTTTGCCTTTGGGAGTGATGCTTTTAACTGCCAGCCTTGCAATGCCTCATGAGACTTGTAGTTCTGTAACAGCTGAAGGGCCACAGGTTGAACACCCATGCCTTAGGCAGTCCATACAAATATTTTATTTTTTCTTGTTCAACCAGCGGCTTGAATGAAAAAAAAAAGATCTGATTCCCCATCCACACGCTCATTGTAGATGGGGGAAATCCTTCCCACCGTGTTTTTGTTTTCTGACAGCAGGGAGCCTTCCTCTCCTTCAGAATACACTGATCGGTAGCCGGCGGCATTGATAGACCGGGAAGAACTCGACATGCTGTTCTACAGAAGTCGATTAATAGAATGACTTCTGTACCACCAGCCTGTCCACACATGGTTCAAAATTCAGCCAGTTTTGCAGGGATCCATGTATGGCTGGTTTTAGAGAGTCTCATTTCTAAACTGACAAGATACGAATATAATTAACCTCTTGCCGACCGCCGATCGGCATCTGACGGCGACAAGGTGGCGCTCCTGCGCAAATCGCCGTCATATGACAGCGGCTGTGAGATCGCGCCTAGTGAGCGCGCGCCGCCGGAGGCGCGCCCGCGCGCTCACTGTGTCCCGGGAGGGCCAGGGAGCGGGTGCGGCGGAGTCGATCTCCGCCAGCCACCCGCGATGCCCCCCCCCGGAGTGAAAGAACGGAGGTCCATGTAAGTAAACACGGACCTCCGTTCTGTGAAGGGGGAAGGGCTGTGATCACAGCCTTCCTCTACACCAGTGGTTCTCAACTCCGGTCCTCGGGACCCACCAACAGGCCAGATTTTAAGTATTACCTTGGGGAGATGTAGACTAGAATACTGCAATCACTGAGCAGCAAATGATATCACCTGTGATGCATTTCAGTTATCCTGCAAACCTGGCCTGTTGGGGGGTCCCGAGGACCGGAGTTGAGAACCACTGCTCTACACGGAAGGTGTGATCACCTCCCTTCCCCAGCTAGGGCAGCCCACACACAGTTAGAACACGCCCAGGGAACACAGTTAACCCTTAGAGCGCCCCCTGCAGGTTAATCCCTTCACTGCCAATGGCATTTACACAGTAATCAGTGCATTTTATAGCACTGATCGCTGTATAAATGCCAATGGTCCCAAAAAAGTGTCAAAATG
>BLSH010191986.1:1056918-1067801 GCA_018402905.1 Glandirana rugosa
GTCTCGGATCACTCGCACGCGCGAGTGACACAAGCCCCCCCCGGTCCCTCGCCCACGCCGCCGGGGTTAACTATGTTCCCTGGGCGTGTTCTAACTGTATGGGGGCTTGCCTAGCTGGGGAAGGGAAGTGGTCACAGCCTTCACGTACAGGAAGGCTGTGATCACAGCCCTTCCTCCTCACACAGAGCGGAGGTCCGTGTTTACATACACGGACCTCCGTTCATTCACTCCGGGGGGGGCATCGCGGGTAGCCGGCGGCAATCTAAGCCGCCGCACCCGCTCCCTGGCCCCCCCCGAACACAGTGAGCGCGCACGCTCACTAGGCTCTGTATCGCGGCCGCCGTCGTATGACGGCGATTCGCGTTACAGAGCCACTTTGTCGCCGTCATTTGCCGATCAGCCGTCGGCAAGTGGTTAATGCACTTCATTAATGCACCTTATTGATATAGATTTTTTAATATTGATTTTATTTATTTACATTTATTTTATTTTTGAATTAAGCACTCTCAGTGTTTGTAGCACTTATACATAACTATTGGTTGATGCACTTCATGCACTAATTCATTCTTATGCAAAATGTGGCCACCTCACCCTAGTGGCTAGGACAAAAAGTGCGGTTAATATAAACACTATTGTAAACCTTTTGGGCAAAACCCATTTACACCAGCAGCTCTATCAGAACAAGTCCTTTTGCGCTGGTCTAGGAAAAAATTCCTTCATTTACTTATCTAGCCTTCTATCATTGCTGTTAGATGTTCCAACCTACGTAGGTCAGCTAAGGTAGATATAAATTGTGAAAAAGGAGGGGGTGAGGCTGACAGCCAGCAAGCAGTACAAAAGACATCAACTTTAGAAATGTCTGGATAGGGGAGACCCAGTAGGTAGTGTATGGGATTTAGGGGAACAAAAACATCCAATAAGGTTTGCAGAAGACATTGGATCTGAACCCAAAAAGAGATAATAAGGGGACATTCCCAGAAACTGGAAATGGCTACCGATATCATTATTACATCTCCAGCATTGCTGAGAAACCTCTGGATTGCGTGCGTGAAGGATGTCTGGGGTGCTATACCAGAAGAGAAGAATCTTATAAGCAGTCTCCTTTTTGCGCCACACAGCGGGGGGATTTCGATGTGCCAAAATATGGGTTTACAAACTGTTAGGCTTCATGCACACAGGACGTTAAAAAAAAGTCCTAAAAACGTCAGTAGCTCATCAGTGATTTTTTTCAGCTTTTATTAGCATTATATTACCGATGATTTTGCAAGTTTTTTCACGTTTTTAAAGGGCCAGCTTTTTTTTTTTTCTTCCTCATATGATCTAAAACGTCCAAAAACGTTGGGGACCGGTGTTTGGCGCATTTTTGAGCATTTTTACAGCTGAAAAATGTCTCTCAGGACCCACTGGTCTTGGGGGTTTTTTTACAGGTCAAAAAATGTCCCTGTTAAAACAGTTGATAACAGCCTGTGTGTGCATGAACACATAGGATAACATGATGGAGGGTTTATTGACTGTAGAAAAAAACAGCTGCTGTTAAACAGTCAAAAAATGTCCTGTATGCATGAGGCCTTATACTTACCATGTAGTGTAGAAAGGATGCAGCCTCCCTGTCAGAACACAATAGCTCAGCAGGGGAGATCGCCGCACTATTATCGGATGTGTTAGTACATCGATCTGTACATTTTTTTTTTTAGTTCAACCTTGAACGAAAAGAAACTTACTGTGTGTACCCATCATAAAAGAGCATCCAAGAACACTCATCTGCTCCTACAGTGTTCCTACCTTGCTGTCCAAACCAGTAAGGCATTGCTCAGTCACCAGGGAAGATAGTACTGCACACAATCCAGATTGAAAAGTCTTCAACCATGGGAATTCTGTGGCCATCTTTTAGAAACTTGAGGCCTGCTAATTGTCTCAATTGTGATCTTCCCAAAACAGGGTAGAAGATAAAGATGGTTGATCCTCCATTTAACTATGGGCTCCAGGAGCAGCTTTGGATAAACATTTTAGCAGTGTCTACCTAATAAAGTAGCTATAGATTTATTTGAATAATAAGGGTAACTTCTAGTAAGCCCTTTAGGGAAGTTCTTCTTTTAATAATCATCTTGTATTTGTGCTGTTTTCTTGCAGGCAGTGACATACTGTTTGGAGATTTCTTAGTTATCCTGGGAGCTTGCTTGTACGCGGTTTCCGATCTCTGTCAGGAGTATGTGGTGAAGAATTTATCCTGTGTGGAGTTTCTGGCGATGCTGGGCCTGTTCGGGGCATTTGTCAGTGGGACACAACTGTGAGTACCTATACTTTTATTGCTTATAAATTCACCTTAAAGAAGACCTCCGGAAGATATATTTATTTAGTTTTGGATGGAAGGTCACAAGAGCAAGATGTGGGTAAAACCATAATGGCACTCTCCTTAGATCTAGTTCTGTGAGGTTCTTCCAGTGAACTCCTCCCCTCCTGCTCCTGTTTTTGCCACCTGTACACGTGTTGGCACATTCCCTGTTGAAGTCAGGGAAGGGAATGTTGACTGGTGGAATTGGCAGGGTTGTGTCACGGACCTACCAATGGAATTGGAGAATGTTCTGTAAAAGCAGGTGTTTCTAGTTTGAGGGCCTCAATGTTCTGCTAGTTCAGGAGTAGAAGCATAATTGGGAGATAGCCATGAGTTGATATCCAAAGGCTTAGTTGGACAGGATAGGGTTGGGACAAACATCAAAGTGTCAGAAGTCAAAACTACAATCTGAGGGTCATGAGTCTAAGAAACAGGAAGCCTAAAACCAGGTATGGGACCTCTATCGTGGTCATCAAGGATTTGTCTCATACATCTATTGTTTTTATAGCTTATCATGTAAAAGTTGACTGCGTGGTAACATGTATATCCAAGGCTTAGAAGGTATCCTTATGCATGTCAAATAGGAAAACACCTGTGAGCAATTCAATGCGTGAATTTCCTCCACAGAAAAATATACCTATGTGTTGGCCAAGTCAAATGGAAAAGTCCTAATGTATTCATTCTATTGTGAAGATAGCCAATGCCTCACCACTTACTATCTTCTGTTACAGACCTGATTACAGAGTAATATAATCTCTGATTACTTTTCTTTCTAATTGTATTTTCTTTAATGTATCACCAAAGCATAGCACTGGAATCAGCAACTGTTGCCAGCATTCACTGGAATTGGAGTGTAGGTAAGTAACTTCTTTCAGAAGAATTTTTTTAAAGATGACATTCCTCTTGAGATCAGCGTGTTTCTTAATATTCTTGATCAAATCAGAAAATTATTTTAATATAATGCCTTCAGCAAACAAGGGAAAACTGATAACTCTGAGCTTCCCTGTTTTATGAGTTACAACTTAGTGACATACTCTGTAGTGAAGTCCACAAATGCGGATTTCTTAAAGGAGGAGTTTGGGCTCAAAAAACAAACACACATTCTTGCCTCCATGCTGCAGCATTGGTCTGATGCTGCAGCTGTCCATTGCCAGCTCTAAGGCTTGCAATACCCAGCTATTAGCTGACTCTAGGTCACATGAGAGCAAAAGTAAGTGAATCAATTCAAATGTTTAAACTGAGAAAATGTATAATTTTAAGTAAGGTCATTTTGAGATTGATGGCAGCAACATGTTTCAAAAAAGTTGGAACAGGGCCATATTAATCACAGTGTGGTATCCCTTCTACTTTGAACAACACTGTAAACATCTGGGTACTAAGGAGACCAGTTTTGGGAGAGGCATGTTGTCCCATTCTTGCCTGATGTAGGATTCTAACTGCTCAACTGTCCTGGATCTTCTTTGTCATAATTTTCATTTGAATATGCACCAGTTTCAATTGGTGAAAGGTCTGGACTGCAGGCAAGCCAGTTAAGCACCCGGACTTTCCTACTATGAAACCATGCTGTTGTCATGGATGCAGTATGCAGTTTAGCATTGCTCTGCTGAAATATGCAAGGCCTTCCCTGAAAAAGATATTGGGGTTGATTTGCTAAAATTAGAGCATTCAAAATCTGATAGCGCTCTGCAAAGAAACTTCCATTTTTTTTTCAAAGCTTAATTCAACAAGCTGAAGTTAGAAGCTGAGTGGCTACCATGCACAGCTGCACCAGATTTTGCACTGTGCAGTTTTAGTAAATCAAATTAAGAAAGAAGTGCAGCACTAAATGATATTAAAATTGTCCATATACATAAAAGTCTAAAAGTTCATATACGACACCCAGGTGTCTAAAGTGCTTGATAATATAAAAGTGCTTCAGTGCAATTCCACCGCCAATAGTATGACAAACTGCTCACCTCCCTGCAATGATCCTTATTATGAGGATCAGACAGCGCTTGTTGGCCATAAGATATGCCAGGGATACTGCATCAGACACTTGGTGGTTAATGTAAACTATGCATACGGAAGCCTCCAGGACAATCAAGAATGCAACTCCAGATACTCCAGGTGTAATTTGCTATATGCAAAAAAAGACAAATATATAGTGCTCTCAGTCTAAAACATTGTGCTTATTGCTTTATTAAAAATATCTCAGGATACTCACAAGCATGGCACTGTTTGGCAGCATGGTGGCTGTGTGTGAGCCCAAACTTATTCCAAGTCTGCAATAGCCAAGATGGCTGCTTGCTGCTGTAAGCCTGAATATCTGCAAATGGAGAGTGGAGTTAGAGGTGATTCCACACACACAGCCACCATGCTGCCAAACACAGGGTGGACAGGGGTTTGAGTGGACCAGAAAGACTGGGTCGGAACCAGCTCTGCTTCCGCATCCACTGACAAAGTTCCGGTCGTTGGAACGCAATGTGTACGGAAGTGAGGGCGGAGAAAGTGGTGTCACCTGCGGCCATCGCTACTCCATGTTTGAATACGGTCATTACCGAGGACCGGCTTATTATGGATGTATTTATTGAAGTATTATCCGAACGTTCTTGTACTAGGCACTGGGTTACAGTGCCATGCTTGTGAGTAACCTGAGATCTTTTTAACCACTTCCTTACTGGGCACTTAAACCCCCCTCCTGCCCGGACCAATTTTCAGTTTTCAGCGCTGTCGCTCTTTGAATGACAATTGCGCGGTCATGCGACGTTGTACCCAAACAAAATTGGCGTCCTTTTTTCCCACAAATAGAGCTTTCTTTTGGTGGTATTTGATCACCTCTGCATCATTTCTGATCGCCGCTATAAACAAAAAAAGAGCGACAATTTTGAAAAAAGAACAATATTTTTTACTTTTTGCTATAATAAATATCCAAAAATAAAAAAACTAATTTATTCATCGGCCGATATTTATTCTTTATTCTACATATTTTTGGAAAAAAAATCGCAATCTGCGTTTATTGATTGGGTTGCGCAAAAGTTATAGCGCCTACAAACTATGGACATTGATTTATGGCGTTTTTATTATTATTATTATTTTTTATTACTGGTAATGGCGGCGATCTGCGATTTTTAGCGGTACTGCGATATTGGGGCGGACATGTCGGACGTTTCTGACACTTTTTTGGGACCAATGACATTTTCACAGCGATCAGAAATTTAAATGTCCATTGATTACTGTGTAAATGTCATTGGCAGTGAAGGGGTTAACCTGCAGGGGGCAGTGAAGGGGTTAACTGTGTTCCCTGGGTGTGTTCTAACTGTGGGGGGGGCGGGGTTGGCAGGGACATGACAGATCTAACTGATCCCAGTGACAGGGATCAGTAGATCTGGCATGCCCCCCCTCACAGAACGGGGAACCGCCGTGTTTACTTCTGAGGTTCCCCGTTCCTCCTCTCTGTAAGGAGATCGCGGGTCTCCAGCGGACATTGGGTCCGCCGGACCCACGGGCACGCTCACGCGACATATGGCAGCGCATGCGCGCGCCGCCGGGAGCACGCCCAGCGCGAGCCGAATGGGAGGACGTCTATTGACGGCCTCCCGGCATTTTAGGGCCGTGCTGTATCCGTCATTCGGCTATGGCCCGGTCGGGAAGAGGTTAATAAAGCAATAAGCACAATGTTTTAGACGGAGAGCACTTTATATTTGTCTTTCTTTGCATATGGCAAATTACCCCTGGAGTATCTGAAGTTGCATTCTTGATTGTTCTGGAGGCTCCCTGATGCATAGTTTACATTAACCACCAAGTGTCTGATGCAGTATCCCTGGCATATCTTATAGCCAACAAGCGCTGTCTCATCCTCATAATAAGGATCATGACAGGTAGGTGAGCAGTTTGTGATACCATTGGTGGCGGAATTGCACTATAGCACTTTTATATTATCAAGCACTTTAGACACCTGGGTGTCGTATATGGACTTTTAGACGTTTATGTATATGGACAATTTTAATATCGTTTAGCGCTGCACTTCTTTCTTAATTTGTTTACTGATGGGTTTTTGATAAATTTGCTTATAGTGTCCAGCTGCTAGCATTTAGGGTTTATTAATTGCGCTTATTGATTTCTTGTTTTTGTGAGTTTTAGCAAATCAACCCCATTGTCTGGATGGGAGCATAGGCTGCTATAAAACTTGAATTTCAGCATTGATGGCGCCTTTCCATATGTACAAGCCCCCAATTCCATATGCACTAATGCTCTCATATACCATCAGAGATGCAAGCTTTTGAACTGAGTGCTGATAACACGCTAAAAGGTCCCTCTCCACTTTATTCCGAAGGACAGAGCGCCCATGGTTGCCAAATAGAATGTAAAATTTTGATTCGTCTGACCACAGCTTTTCAACTTGCATGTGATTAAATGAGCTTTGGCCTAGAAAAGACAGCAACTTTTCTGGATCATGCTCAGATATGGTTTAGAAACACCTCCTGGGAATAATACCCTATTGCCGTCATCCCTATTTAAATAATTGTGAAGAAGAAAGTTCCCTCAATTAGAACCTGGGATTTTTATAGGCAAACTGACTCATGATTATGAATAGATTTGAAAAATGTATTGGTATACAAAAAAAAAAGGGGAAAGGAGTTATATATAAAAACACAGAGTGCGGTACAATTGTACAAATTACAAATGTATACAATACATAAAACAGCCAGGATGTGCTGATTCTCGAAGTCCGATGCGTTTCAGGATACACCCTTCTTCGGGGACTTTGTTATTTTTTGAGGAGAATCAATTCTATAACGTAATACAGTACAATATTATGATCATATTCAAAAGACAACAATACTGTTCCAGACCACTAGGGACATCTAAGTTTTTTTACCTTCAAAATCACATTGCTGGCAAATACAATTGTGGCAGTCAAAGAGTGTATTTAAAAGTGGACCGTGTGGCCCAATGGATACTGGGTAACACGAGTTGCCGCTGATGACACACCACCCAAACGGTCACCACCGAGCCTCCGTGATCGTCACTATCGATGTGTCGATCCCACCGTAATACGATTGGAAAGAGAATGAAAGGGAGTGTGGTTTCCACGGGTATTAAAGATTGTTGGAAGATCGTCACAGATCTATATAAAAGATTATATGTTTATTGTAATATGAAGGTGTCCAAGCACCTACTGGGAAACAGTCATTCTTATTGAAAAAATGGAGAAAACTGACACCACATAGTTGCCTTTCTGATCTTGAAAGGAAATGCATGGCACGGGAAAAATCACCCATCCATATATCTATACGGTTATTCTAAGGTCAATTCTATCTCTTTCAGATATATTCAATATTACCCATGTATAAAAATGTGCCTAAATACTTATTTATATGTACTCAAATAGGAAAGGGAAGGGAAACACGTCCCCACATACCTGAAAGGTTTACCGAGTCGTCCTCTGGCGTGGTGTGTGCAGAGTGGCTGTGCGCATTGTAGCCCTCTGCACACATGGCTTTAAAAGACGCCGGCGCATGCGCATTTAGATGGACACTTCACGTCCATTTCTCAGTGCGTCAGTAAAGGCGCGACAATGCGCCGCTCGGAATGATAGGTGGGGCGGAGACAGTCAAAGCGGAATGACGCGATGAGGCTCCTGAAATGCGCATGCGTGGCTCCCCCATCTGCGGACACCTAAGGAAGCCACGCACGCGCACTCCACCGACGCAACGACTCCGATGGAGGAACATAGGAGAGAAGAAATGGGAAAGACCCGACCAATCGGGCCCATTCCACAAGTCCTTCCCCAAGCTCCCCGCACGGAGACAGACCGCCCCCCATGGCCGAATGGCCGGGGGGCTGGGTGCGCCGGGCGGGGGCCGGGAGGCAGGCGGGCCACAGCAGCACTCTAAATGTTAACAGGATTCATTGATTAACAATCAAATCACAATGATTACCCGAACTGTAAAGCCAGCTTTCATAGTTATACAGTCTATTCAACATATAATGGCATGGAAAGAATATAACAATACAGAATCAAAAGTTTTTACCACAAATATAGTTATTTTTCACAAATGTTTGTTTACGCCATATATGTGTATGTGAAGGCAGAATACGTTCATACATAGCACAATATCGAGTCACATGTGCAAAGCCCTCAATACTGGTCATTCATTCATATGCAAAAATATAAATCAAACCTCTACATTATCAGTCCCATACCCACAAGTCAGACCCTACATTCCTGATCCCGGAGTGTGTATCTATTTGGATATTGTTCTATTCTTTCTCACAATCGCCAGATACAAATCCCTCAAGGAAGGGGCGAAAGCTAAGTTGGCTGTTGAGGCCTGGGGGTCTGGTGGCCCCCAGTCTCTCAACCCACCAAGTTTCCTTCTGTAGCAGTATTTTGTTCCAATCCCCCCCCCCCTGGATTCGGATGTATCCTATCCAAGATGAGGAATTTGATCCTGGGGCATTTGCCCGCATGATGAATTCTAACATGCCTCCCCAAAGAAAGGTCCGGGTTAGCAGTCATCATGCTTTGCACATGACGGTAAGCTCTTTTCTAAAATTCGAGTTTTGTTTTGCCAACATAGAGTGAACTACACTGGCAAGTAAGTAAATAGACCACTCCCGCAGTTTTGCAGTTAGCATAATGTCTGGGAGAGTATCTCTGTCCATCAGGAAGATATACTTCTTTGCGGGTGTCCATCAGCTGGCAGCATTGACATCCCCCACAAATGAAAGTCCCATGTCGCATGCATGGGTCATTTCTAAAAGTGCCCGTGAATTCACTGGATACCAGATTGTCTTTTAGCGATTTTGCTCGTCGATAAGTAATCACTGGTGTTTGTGGTAAGCAGGGTCGCAAAGTGGGGTCTACCAACAATAGGTGCCAGTGTTTAGTTAGAATTTGTTTGACTTTTTGATGTTGATCATTGTATCGTGTAATGATACGTGTGATCTGTTGGTCCTCTTTGTTGTCATATTGGTTAAAGAGTAGATTGTGTCTTTTTTGATCCCGTGCTCTTTTAAAGGCACGTTTTAAGCACCTATGAGAATAACCGCGTCTTAACAATCGCTCCCTCAGGGCCCATGCCTCCGAAAGGAAAGACGCCTCATCTGAACAATTCCTTCGGAGGCGAAGGTACTGGCCATAGGGGATGTTTACCCTGAGGTTCCCCGTTCCTCCTCTCTGTAAGGAGATCGCGGGTCTCCAGCAGACATCGGGTCCGTCGGACCCACGGGCACGCTCACGCGAGATGTGGCAGCGCGTGCGCGCGCCGCCGGGAGCGCGCCCAGAGCGAGCTGAATGGGAGGACATCTATTTGCGGCCTCCCGGCATTTTAGGGCCGTGCTGTTCAACTTGCATGTGATTAAATGAGCTTTCGCCTAGAAAAGACAGCAACTTTTCTGGATCATGCTCAGATATGGCTTCTTCTTTGCATGATAGAGCTTTAACTTACATTTTTGGATAGCACGGCAAACTGTGCCCATGCAGTGATGTCCATCACAGAATCATGCCTGTTTTTAATGCAGTGCCGTCTGAAGGCCCAAAGATCATGGGTATCCAATTTTGTGTCAGCCTTGAACACAGATTTCTCAAGTTTCTCAAAATGTTTTGATTATTTTATGCACTGTAGATGATGATATATTTGAAATCTTTGCAATTTAATGTTGAGTAATTAAATTAGTTGCAAAATTTTCTTTCAGCTCTTCTTTGTTAGTACCACTTTTCCAGCTTTTTGTCACAACTTTCTGAGACATGTTGCTGCCATCAATTTCAACATCACCTTATTTTTTTCTTAGAAAACATATCAAATGTTTAAACTGAGAAAATGTATCATTTTTATTTTCCATTGTGCATACAATATGGGTTTATGAGATTTGTAAATGATTGCATACTGTTTTTATGCAGATTTTACAGTGTCCCAACTGGTTTAGAAATGGGGTTGTACTGTTTTAATTTCCTCATTTAACAAAATCATATACTCTCACAGTGCACATTTTATTTATAGATATATTGTCTGAGTTCAATTAAGGCTATGTTCACACCTGTGCTGGTGGTGCCACTGCGGGACCCACACAAATTTCAGCAGCTGCGATCATGCGATCACCCGCACAGTGAAACACAGGATCCTTGGATTGGTGCCTATAATCCTAATGGCACACCACCTGCACTGGCAATCGCACATGCACTGGAAGCTGTGTTGTACTCGCGGTTGCTGTGCGGGCTGCGATTTGCAAAGTAGCGCAGGGACTTCTTTCCTGCATTTCATGGGACACTGCAGCCCATTCAAATTAATGGGCTGTTGTGCCCAAGCAAGTGTGGCCCGCACAAGTGTGAACCTAGCCAAAAGCTTAAATCTGGATATGGATATATACATAATATACATCATATATATATATATATATAGACACACAGTATCTCACAAAAGTGAGTACACCTCTCACATTTTTGTAAATATTTTATCTTTTCATGTGACAACACTGAAGAAATTACACTTTGCTACAATGTAAAGTAGTGAGTGTACAGCTTGTATAACAGTGTAAATTTGCTGTCCTCTCAAAATAAAGCAACACA
>BLSH010191986.1:1067811-1077895 GCA_018402905.1 Glandirana rugosa
GGTACTACTAAAATATATATATATATATATATATATATATATATATATATATATATAGACACACAGTATCTCACAAAAGTGAGTACACCCCTCACATTTTTGTAAATATTTTATTATATCTTTTCATGTGACAACACTGGAGAAATTACACTTTGCTAGAATGTAAAGTAGTGAGTGTACAGCTTGTATAACAGTGTAAATTTGCTGTCCTCTCAAAATAAAGCAACACACAGCCATTAAACCGCTGACAACAAAAGTGAGTACACGCCTAAGTGAAAATGTCCAAATTGGGCCCAAAGTGTCAATATTTTGTGTGGCCACCATTATTTTCCAGCATTGCCTCAACCCTCTTTGGCATGGAGTTCACCAGAGCTCCACAGGTTACCACTGGAGTCCTCTTCCACTCCTACATGACATCATCATGGAGCTGGTGGATGTTAGAGACCTTGCGCTCCTCCACCTTCTGTTTGAGGATGCCCCACAGATGCTCAATAGGTTTTAGGTCTGGAGACATGCTTGGTTAAGTCCATCACCCTTACCCTCAGCTTCTTTAGCAAGGCAGTGGTCGTCTTGAAGGTGTGTTTGGGGTTGTTATCATGTTGGAATTCTGCCCTGCAGCCCAGTCTCTGAAGGGAGGGGATCATGCTCTGCTTCAGTATGTTACAGTACATGTTGGCATCCTTTGTTCCCTCAATAAACTGTAGCTCCCCAGTGCAGACAGCATACATGCAGCCCCAGACCATGACACTCCCACCACCATGCTTGACTGCAGGCAAGACACACTTGTCTTTGTACGCCTCGCCTGGTTGCCGCCACACACGCTTGACACCATCTGAACCAAATAACTTTATCTTGGTCTCATCAGACTACAGGACATGGTTCCAGTAATCCATGTCCTTGGTCTGCTTGTCTTCAGCAAACTGTTTGCAGGCTTTCTTGTGCATCAGCTTTAGAAGAGGCTTCCCTCTGGGATGACAGCCATGCAGACCAATTTGATGCAGTTTGCGGCGTATGGTTTAAGCACTGACAGGCTGACCCCCCCCCCCCCCTCAACCCCTTCAATCTCTGCAGCAATGCTGGCAGCACTCATACATCTATTTCCCAAAGATAACCTCTGTATATGACACTGAACACATGCACTCAGCTTCTTTGGTCGACCATGGCGAGGCCTATTCTGGGTGGAACCTGTCCTGTTAAACCACTGTATGGTCTTGGCCACCGTGCTGCAGCACAGTTTAAGGGCCTTGGCAATCTTCTTATAGCCTAGGCCATCTTTATATAGAGCAACAATTCTTTCTTTTCAGAGTTCTTTGCCATGAGGTACCATGTCCAGTGACCAGTATGAGAGAGTGAGAGCAATAACACCAAATTTAACACACCTGCTCCCCATTCACACCTGAGACCTTGTAACACTAATGAGTCACATGACACCAGGGAGGGAAAATGGCTAATTGGGCCCAATTTGTACATTTTCACTTAGGGGTGTACTCACTTTTGTTGCCAACAGTTTAGACATTAATGGCTGTGTGTGTATATATGTATATATATATATATACACACATACACATGTGTATATATGTGTATGTGTGCGTTGTAGGGGATCAGCTCTAGTGGGGATTGCTTTTCCTGGGATAAAAGCAGTTTCGTACAGCAGGCTTCATAAAATTCTGGCTTGCAGCCAGGTTTATTTAAAAGGTTGCACATAAACAGAAATGAAAACAGAAAAACAAAAACCTTGCCGTCTGGCGATAAACTTAACAGTATAGTTTTCCTCGTTATACAGTGTGGGGCTGGTCCCCAGCACCTACAAAACATAAGCAAATGCAAACCTTTTCTTTAAAGCCCAAACACAAAAATTGAGCTCACTCAGATTGTTCCTTCTGAGTCCCAGGCCAGAGTACAACTGAGAGCCCTTCCTGATAATCCAAGCCACCTACTGGTAGACTCCAGTGGACCAAAACTCAGGACCGGAACCAGCCCAGCCATGGTGGCTGGTAATACCTGGGCCAGACTCCACCTAGTCCAATCTATATGAACGCATTCGAGGTGACAGGTGTAGTGTCCGTCCACTAGTTCACCTCGCATACTGTCACATATCCTGCCCCTCTGCTCAAGCCCTTGCGGCTGAGCAACTGTTCCAACCATGCAGTGGACCCGGGAGAGGGCATCTGCATTGTTTTGGAGTTTACCTGCTCTGTGTTCCACTGTAAATTTGAATGGCTGTAGGGCCAGGAACCACTTAGTCACACGGCTATTTTTCTCCCTGTTGTCGCACATCCACTTCAGGGGGCATGATCGGTGACTAGCCTGAATCGTCTTGCCAGCAGATAATATCTGAGGGCCTCTAAGGCCCACTTGATGACCAAGCATTCTTTTTCAACAATGGCATAATTTCTTTCATGCTTGTTGAGCTTCCTGCTCAGATACACAACTGGGTGCTCCTCACCATCTCTGAACTGGGACAGTACGGCCCCTAGTCCCACCTCAAAGGCATCTGTCTGTACAACAAAATCTTTGGAAAAATCCGGGGTGACGAGCACCGGTTGTACGCACAGGGCCTGCTTTAAGCTCTGGAACGATTTCTCTGCCTCCGGATTCCATTTCACCATGACCGACCCTTTACCCTTTGTCTGGTCTGTTAAAGGGACGGCAATGTCCCAGAAGGAAGCCTGTTCTAAGGATGATGCACAAGAAAGCCGGAAAACCGTTTTCTGAAGACAAGCAGACTAAGGACATGGATTACTGGAACCATTTTCTGTGGTCTGATGAGACCAAGATAAACTTTTTGGTTCAGATGGTGTGAAGCGTGTGTGGTGATAACCAGGTGAGGAGTACAAAGACAAGTGTGTCTTGCCTACAGTCAAGCATGGTGGTGGGGGTGTCATGGTCTGGGGCTGCATGAGTGCTGCCAGAACTGGGGAGCTACAGTCCATTGAGGGAACCATGAATGTCAACATGTGCTGTGACATACTGAAGCAGAGCATGATCCCCTCCCTTTGGAGAATGAGCCACAGGGCAGTATTCCAATATGATAACGACCCCAAACAAGCGTCCAAGACAACCACGGCCTTGCTAAAGAACCTGGAGGTAAAGGTGGTGGACTTAACCAAGCATGTCTCCAGACCTATACCCTATTGAGCATCTGTGGGGCATCCTCAAACGGAAGATGAAGGAGCGCAAGGTCTCTAACATCCACCAGCACTGTGATGTCATCATGGAGGAGTGGAAGAGGACTCCAGTGGCAACCTGTGAAGCTCTGGTGAATTTCATGCCCATGAGGGTTACGACAGTGCTGGAAAATAATGGTGGCCACACAAAATATTGACACTTTGGGCCCAATTTGGACATTTTCACTTAGGGGTGTACTCACTTTTGTTGCCAGCGGTTTAGACATTAATGGCTGTGTGTTGAGTTATTTTGAGGGGACAGCAAATTTACACTGTTATACAAGCTGTACACTCACTACTTTACATTGTAGCAAAGTGTCATTTCTTCAGTGTTGTCACATGAAAAGATAGAATAAAATATTTACAAAAATGTGAGGGGTGTACTCACTTTTGTGAGATACTGTATACGTGTTTATATATAATTTATATGTATTAAAAACTATACATTTACAAACTAGTCACTGTTACATGTATTTCTAAATGCATGAAGTCCTAAAATATCCCACATTATAAAGCAGTGCATCTAAGACAGGCAGTATAATCATAGAAAGGCAAGTCTGTTTTATATGGGTATGCAAAAAAGAATTGCACAGATGGGTTGTATGCAGTACC
Organism: Glandirana rugosa; assembly: GCA_018402905.1. Classification (NCBI taxonomy): domain Eukaryota; kingdom Metazoa; phylum Chordata; class Amphibia; order Anura; family Ranidae; genus Glandirana; species Glandirana rugosa. The sequence goes on from BLSH010191986.1 coordinate 1,071,591, forward strand.
TAAAATTTTGTAATGTTCCCTTCACTACATTTCCAAGGCATCTCTTTTCTTCCATTCATGCTGGTCTTGTATTTGTGCTTTTATAGGATTGCTGTATGCAGGGTATTCCTTGTGCATATTTGGTTTTTACACTGTAATGACATTTGTGGTTCTACACTCCAGTGCCACCTCCGTCTCCTTAGGCTTGCTCACTTCTGACATCTATTCCCTGATCATTGGTCGCTTTTTATTTGGCTACAAGGTAAGCACTCACTAATTTACATATATTTGTAAGTAAAGTACATTTTACTTGATTTTCCATATTAAGAAAGTTACAGCATATCACAGTACTCTAAAAAGAGAACTAAGAAGAACTATTCCCTTACCGTAAAGAAGCCACTCTCATACACATACTAGTTCTGGACTAACAGGATGCCCCATAATGGGGCAGCACATTTGCCTTTTTTAGTGTTCTGTCATCACACAGCCTTTCACCGAGCAGCAGGCCCCTACATCAGAGAGACAGAGCGCTCTGAGCATCAGTCAGCTCACACACACACATATATTATTTGTGTTCACCATATCAGTCATCAACCCTGGAGTCACTCACCATGTGTAGGTGAGAAACCTAGGTAACATACATACATTGTTCCACATTTTTTCCAGCCAGTGCCTCCCAGTATGTAAACACAGGGAGAACATACATTCGCCATACAGATTGTCCTGGGACTCTAGCTTTGTAAGTCCAGAGTACCAGCCATTCATGTTGTCTATAGTAATTACAGTACTGTATATTGCCAGATGGTCATGGTGATGATTGTTTTTAACATAGACACCTAGCATAAACCCATTATAATTAAAAAAAAAAAAGTACAAATATGCAAATTTGTGCTTGTTTTTCAATCCATTCCTTCTCAGCTTTTCAAAACTTAGCCAGTATGATTTTGTGAAAGTTCAACTCCAAGTTTGTTAAATGTGCCCTTTAAATTTTCCTCCCACGTCTTCAGTGAAAGCCACATGCCTAAAAACATACCTTTTAGTTCTCCCTCCGTGATCTTCACAGCTTTTGCATATAAGAAGTCCTGCCCTTGTCCAGCTTTTACTGTACATGCATGCAGCTTGCCTCACTCATTCCTGTAGCTTTGACTGTACTCCTTGGGATGGTTGGGGCCAGCATGACCCTAGGCAGAAGAATGAATTGAACAAGTGGCAGACAAGTACAGCAGGAACTGGATTTGGCTGGGACTTTTTTTGTGCAAAGACTGTGTAATGACAAGCAGGGACAGTCACTGAGTGACATAACATTACAGTCAGTGCCAGTCAGTCCCAGAGGAGGGACTGAAGGTAAGTGTGTGGGCGGACAATTGCAACTTTAAACAATTTCAGCTCCCACAATGTATTAGATGATATATATATATATATATATACACACACAGTCAGGTCCATAAATATTGGGACATTACCACAATTCTAATATTTTTGGCTCTATACACCACCACAATGGATTTAAAATGAAACAAACAAGATGTGCGTTAACTGCAGACTCTCAGCTTTAATTTGAGGGCATTTACATCCAAATCAGGTGAACGGTGTAGGAATTACAACAGTTTGTATATGTGCCTCCCACTTTTTAAGGGACCAAAAGTAATGGGACAATTGCCTGCTCAGTTGTTCCATGGCCAGGTGTGTGTTATTCCCTCATTATCCCATTTACAAGGAGCAGATAAAAGGTCCAGAGTTCATTCAAGTGTGCTATTTGCATTTGGAATCTGTTTCTGTCAACTCTCAATATGAGATCCAAAGAGCTGTCACTATCAGTGAAGCAAGTCATCATTAGGCTGAAAAAACAAAACAAACCCATCAGAGAGATAACAAAAACCATTAGGTGTGGCCAAATCAACTGTTTGGAACATCCTTAAAAAGAAAGAACGCACCGGTGAGCTCAGCAACACCAAAAGACCCGGAAGACCACGGAAAACAACTGTGGTGGATGACCGAAGAATTCTTTCCCTGGTGAAAAAAACACCCTTCACAACAGTTGGCTAGATCAAGAACACTCTCCAGGAGGTAGGTGTATGTGTGTCAAAGTCAACAATCAAGAGAAGACTTCACCAGAGTGAATACAGAGGGTTCACCACAAGATGTAAATCATTGGTGAGCCTCCAAAACAGGAGGGCCAGATTCGAGTTTGCCAAACAACATCTAAAAAAGCCTTCACAGTTCTGGAACAACATCCTATGGACAGATGAGACCAAGATCAACTTGTACCAGAGTGATGGGAAGAGAAGAGTATGGAGAAGGAAAGGAACTGCTCCTCATCCAAAGCATACCACCTCATCAGTGAAGCAGGGTGGTGGTAGTGTCATGGCGTGGGCATGTATGGCTGCCAACTGGTTCTCTTGTATTTATTGATGATGCGACTGCTGACAAAAGCAGCAGGATGCATTCTGAAGTGTTTCAGGCAATATTATCTGCTCATATTCAGCCAAATGCTTCAGAACTCATTGGACGGCGCTTCACAGTGCAGATGGACAATGACCCAAAGCATACTGCGAAAGCAACCAAAGAGTTTTTTAAGGGAAAGAAGTGGAATGTTATGCAATGGCCAAGTCAATCACCTAACCTGAATCCGATTGAGCATACATTTCACTTGCTGAAGACAAAACTGAAGGGAAAATGCCCCAAGAACAAGCAGGAACTGAAGACAGTTGCAGTAGAGGCCTGGCAGAGCACCACCAGGGATGAAACCCAGCTTCTGGTGATGTCTATGCATTCCAGACTTCAGGCTGTAATTGACTGCAAAGGATTTGCAACCAAGTATTAAAAAGTGAAAGTTTGATTTATGATTGTTAATCTGTCCCATTACTTTTGGTCCCTTAAAAAGTGGGAGGCACATATACAAACTGTTGTAATTCCTATACCGTTCACCTGATTTGGATGTAAATACCCTCAAATTAAAGCTGAAAGTCTGCAGCTAAAGTAAATCTTGTTCGTTTCTTTCAAATCCATTGTGGTGGTGTCCCAATATGTAAGGACCTGACTATATATATATATATATATATATATATATATATATATATAGTGACACTATCAAAGGTGAGGTGACCGATGGACGTTATGCTTCACCTCGCATGCGTTCATTTTCAATGAACTAAGGCAAAATCTGGTCCAGGGGTTACACTTGTGTCCACCAACAGGTGGCATAAATAAGCAGGAGTAGAGCAAAGATTTGCTCTGGCCTGGGACTCAGGAGCCTGAGAGAGCTGATGAACTGAAGTCTGCTTTATGACTGAAACAAAATGTTTGCATTGTCTTTGTTTTGTGGGTGACTGGGAGAAGCCCTTCACCGCTCAGTTAGAAAAACTGGAAATGGAGGAAAAAAAAGTAAGTGGCGCTTTACCGCAAACGTCTGGCGCTTTCAGTGTGAAAGGAGTCTTAATGACACAAGATTCAGAGAGCATTATGGGTTTTCTTAAGGGAAAGTACACCTGAAACTGTTTGCTTTTAGACCCGCTTTCTTTGATTAAAATTTTGTTCAGATCCCTCTGAACAGGCAGGTAGGTAAGTAGGAGGAGCATTCCTCAGACGCATTATATTCTATGCTTTTGTGCATCTGAGATATTAAACGCGTTTTCAACAGTGCATTAATAAGAAACCCACAAAGCTCTTATTGGTACAGTGGAACTTGGATTGCGCGTAATGCGGTTAACGAGCATTTCACAATATGAGCAGTTATTTTTTTTTTTTTAATTGTGACTCGGTTTGCGAGTGGTGTCTCGTATAACGAGTAAAAATTTAGCTTTTTTGCATGCAATACCGCATGTGGCCATGTTTTTGGGGGCACTGGTGAGCCTCGGATGTGGCCGGAAATTCTCGGAATTCCTCAGAAATACAGAGTATAAAATCTTTCCGAGCTTTGCTGAGTGATCCCGACATCTTAGAGGCTCACCAGCCCCCCCGCAAATCTGGCCACATGCGGTATTGCATACACCAGGCACCCCCGGACATGTGGCACATACAGTACTGCATAGACAAGCAGTGACTGTGGAACGAATTAACCGAGTTTCCAATGTTTCCTATGGGGAAACATGCTTTGATATATGAGTACTTTGGATTACAAGCATTCTCCTGGAACGGATTATGCTCGTAATCCAAGGTTCCACTGTACTTCTATAAACACTCTATATAGATTAGATGTACCACTTCTCACACAATCAATTATAAACAGCATTTTTTGTCATTAAGGGGACTGTATGCACCCATGCTTAAAGCGGTAGTAAACCCATGCATTTAACAGGTTAAAAACCAGTCACATTTGCGGCATGTGCCGGAAATGTAACACTCCCATTGGTTGTGCTCTAAACCATACTGTCAAATCATCCAATGGCTGGTGTCATAGCTGATCACATGTGCAGCATCATGGCAGTTGTAGATTAAACAGAGGCCAAGATGGCAGCTTCCTTGGCTGAAAATGATAGGAGGGTTCACTACCACTTTAAGCACTATTTCATATTAATATATGTTTGAATGCTCACAATCCCCTTAGGAACAAAAGCGCTTTTTCAAATTTTAAAACCGAGGAACTAAAAATAGACAGGTAGACATGTGAAAATCGACCCTAGAGCTCCACTTGCTTGCTAGATATGTCAATATGAAATGTTTGTCTGCAATATATCACAGAAATAAAAAATAAAACAAAAAAAAAAAACAGTTTGAAATGTTATTTTAGACAAAATAAAGTAAAAAAAAATAAATAAATAAACATGACATTAATGAGTCTTGTTGCTTTTCTTGCAGTTTTCTGGTCTCTACATCCTGTCATTTGTATTGATCATTGTGGGATTTGCCATGTACAGCAGTGTGACTACGTATACTTCCGAGTTTCTGCCGGAAAGGAGTCATGGAGAGACAGAGAACAATGACACAGAAGAGCTGGAGGCACCTCTGGAGTCCGCTACTCCTCTAGAGAATGTGTCCAGGCAGCTCTGTACCGTCTTCGTGGACTCAGCTCATTGATGGATTTTAAGTTATAAAATGTATTTTCAGGAGGATGGAGAGCTTTCCGTGTATATAGGGCACAAACCAACCACTGACAATTATTGCCAGCTCTTACAAGTGTTCCTAAAGAGTCAAAGAGGAGATCACCATTTCATGTGGAATTACTGCATTAAAGAAAACATGGATCGCAATACAAAGGCTGCCATTACTGACCAACTTTTGAGAATGACATTTGCCTGTTTGTCTCTGGCCTAAAAGATTTGAGAATTCAGTAGTGATTAGTCCAGCAATAAACCCTTAGGCCTCATGCACATTGAGCATTAAAAACGCTGCTTTTAGGGAAGTTGGACCTTTTTTTCTGCCTCTAAATAACCTTTTATGTTAGCCTGTGTGTCCATGAACAGATTTAGAGGTGTTTAGACCAGTGTTCATTTTGTAGACTAAAACATTTTAGTCGACCAACTTAATACTTAAAATACGACTAAAACTAAAACAATTGAGATGACTAAAATACGACTAAAACTAAAATGCCATTTTAGTCAAAAGACTAAGACTAAAGCTAAATTGAAATTTGACGTCAGAATTAAGACTGGTCTGTATGCATGTTCATACCTCAATACCATAAATAATAACATATTCGATTTTCACTCCAGCAGTATATAATGAGCTTGGAAATTGTAAAGAAATGCTTAACCAGTTCCCTACCGACGTATAGTAAAATGACGTCGGCAGGGACTGGCCGTCGATCCGGGAGGACGTCATATGACGTCCTCCGCTTCTCGCCGCTACTGCGGGCCCCCAGGGGCCCGCACAGCGGCGATCGCGGATCGCTCGTGTGCCGGGGGTTGTGTCCCCCACAGATCGGGGTAAAGAGCCAATAAAATTGGCTCTTTACCCCGTGACCGGCTGTGTCCAATCACAGCCGGTCACAAACGAGCCTCACATGCACGCCGCTCGTGCGCGCGGCGATCGGAGCTGAGGCTTGTCCCTCGGACAAAGCCCAGCTCCGATCCGTGTAAAGAGCCAATAGATTTGGCTCTTTACCACGTGACCAGTTGTGTCAATCACAGCCGGTCATGTGATGTAAACGAACCGCGGTAACGAGCTGTTACCGCGGTTCTCCCTGTCACACACTGATCGTGTGTGACAGGGAGATTGCGGTAACAGCTCGTTACCGCCTACTGTGTACACCAAGCACACTGATCCCCCCCCAATAAAGAGGACCTGTCACCACCCCATCAGAGTACCTGTCACAGTCCATCAGAATACCTGTCACCTGTCCATCAAAGTACCCGAGTACCTGTCACCTTTCCATCAGAGTACCCGAG
>BLSH010191986.1:1079896-1094124 GCA_018402905.1 Glandirana rugosa
TAGAAACCATTTTTATTATGCTGTGTGTGAGAAATAACTTGTTGTTTTGACAATTTTGTGCAAAAAAAAAATTATAATAATTTCTTAATTTTCCAAAGAATTGTGGGAAAAAAGTACAACTTCAAAAAGCTCGCCATGCCTCTTACTAAATACCTTGGAATGTCTACTTTTCAAAAAGGGGTAATTTTGGGGGTATTTGTACTTTCCCGACATTTCAGGGCCTCAAGAAATGAGACAGGCCATCAGTGCATCAGGTGTGATCAATTTTCAATGATTGGCACCATAGCTTGTAGACTCTATAACTTTCACACAGACCAAATAATATACACTTATTTGGGTTATTTTTACCAAAGATAGGTAGCAGTATACGTTTTGGCCAAAATTTATGGACAAAAATTACTTATTTGCAAAATTTTATCACAGAAACTAAAAAAAATGTTTTTTTTTTCAAAATTTTCGCACTTTTTTCAATTATGTTGCAAAAAATAAAAAACCCAGAGGTTCTTAAATACCACCAAAAGAAAGCTCTATTTGTGTGAAAAAAATGATACAAATTTTGTTTGGGTGCAGTGTAGCATGAGAGAGTAAATGTCATTCAAAGTGTGAGAGCGCTGAAAGCTGAAAATTGGTCTGGGCAGGAAGGGGGTATAAACGTCCTGTATTCAAGTGGTTAAATAATGCATTACAATTTAACTATTAGGTGTCCTGGGGATTTAGTTGACTAAAACTAAAAGAATTGCAGTAGACTAAAATGGGACTAAAACTAAAATGCCATTTTAGTCCTTAGACGAAGACTAAGGCTGGGTTCACACCTATGCGAATTGGATGCGGCTTAAACCGCATCCAATTCACAGGACACTTGAAAACACATTGTTTTCAATGTGTCTTGTTCACATATGTGCGGTGCATTCGCACTCCGCATTGCACAAAAAAACGCACACGTTTTTTGTGCAATGCGGTGCGAATTCCCAGCCGTTGAGTCCAGTGGGAGCGCATCTAACATGGAGATGCACTCCGCACTGAACGGGGATATTTTCCCTGCTCGTGGCCCCTCCCCCATCTCTCCCCCCGCAGCTGCTGCGCTGTGGGAACAGACAGGAGCCGGCGAACGGCGGCTCCGCCCCTTCCCGGCAGCAGACAGGCTGGAATTCACACCGGACTGGTGTGAATCCAGCCTAAAACTAAATCGAAATTTGCTGCCAAAATTGGTTTAGATACACAAAAAAAACCCCACTGCCAGCGTTTCCAGAAGCAGCACCGTTTTGATAGAAAAAAACTTGATGCGTGTAAACCAGGGCTTGACAAATTTGCCTTGAATCTAGGAGCCAGCTAAAAAAGTTAGGAGCCAATTTTTTATAGCGTAGTGTTGGGTTGTCAGCGCCCCCCGGGGTAAGACAAGTAATCCAGTCAATAACTCCACCATTACATCAGGGTTATAGACTGGCCAGAAAGAGTGACACTAAAAAATCTGTTATGGGGAAACTCCTTATTATGCCGAATGCATCGTGACTGCGGCATGTAAAACACCCTCATCTACTGCCTAATGGAGCTTATGGGAGGCCAATGGTGGGTGGCAAAAACATGTCTCTACTGCACATTTTTACCACCCAACTTGCACATCTAAACAAAGCCTTAGTGACATTGTAAATAACATACAAAAAAAGGTGAAAAGTATTCCAGCGCTGCTGATCTTCTGCTGCCTCTTTGCAGCCACTTCCTGTCTACATGTGTGTCCCCCACAGTGACTTTTCATTGCTCTGGTGGGTTTCCGGTCACCATGAAATACTGGAGCCCAGCTGCACATAGAGTGGTAATTGTTGATGGTACACAGGGCTTTATCACAATTTTGTTGATTAGAATAAAGGTCACGTTTCTCTCGGTGTAACATCAACTTGCATATTATACAAAAAAAAAATGGGCTAACTTTACAGTTTAGTTTTTTTTATTCATTAAAAGGGTATTTTTTCCAAAAAATTGCGCTTGAAAGACCGCTGCGCAAATACCACGTGACATAAAATATTGCAACACCCGTCATTTTATTCTCTAGGGTCTCTGCTAAAAAATAATATATAATGTTTGGGGGTTCCAAGTCATTTTCTAGCAGAAAACACTGAATATTTAATTGTAAGCCACTAACTTGAGAAAGGGTTTAGTCTTTAAATGGTTAAACTTTCCTGACACAGCCCGGAGATCATTGCTTTGAAAGAATACATTGTTGTTCCTTTATTCTGCTAACTCTCAACAACTATTCCTGGGCAGCCAGCCAAGTTTAACAGCTGTTAGATTAGCAGAGAAAGGCTCTCGGCTCTTGCTGAATCTGACACTGAATCTGACACGCTGTTTTAACATGGGAAGAGAAGGAACGGCAGTCACTCGCCAGGACGCGACTTCTGGTCGCCATGGCGACCTGGCGCCCGGGGTTTGTCGAGGCCTGGTGTAAACACTTATAAATACGTCAATGAGTGTTAATGCTAGGCACATTTAGTGCTTGAGCATCAATTAATATCAATGGCCAGAATATTATTATTCTGACCAATGTAATGAATTAATGCCCAATCGCTTAAAGCGGTTGCAAAAAAAAAAAAACCTGCAAGGCAATGGCATAATGTACACATCACATGCTAGCACATTATGAAATACTCACCTTGGAATGAAGCTCTCCAGTGCTGTAATCTCACCGCTAAGAGGGCTGACTCATTTCCCCAGTCTTTCTTCCGGGTTCGCGAGTTCCGGCTATGTGATTGGCCGGAGTTGAGATGACATCCCTCCCGCGCATGCGCGTGGGAACCCTCTGTTCCGGCACGAAGCTCCGGCAAGGTATGCTGGACCTTCAGAGCACATGCGCCAGTGATGTCACCGGTTGCATGCTGGGGGAGTTTCTCCTAAACAGTGTACGTTTAGGAGATATTCATTTTGCCTACAGGTAAGCCTTATTATAGGCTTACCTGTAGGTAAAAATGACCAAGTGGGGTTTACAACCGCTTTAACATGCCAAGTGTTTTTTTTCTGCCAAAACGCTGCTGCTAGGAGGAATGGCGTTTAGAAGAGCTGGACAAACACCCTGAATGCATGGGGCCTTATTATCAGGAGATACTTCAGGAACTTAATATGTACAGTCTGGAGGAAAGAAAGGATAGGGAAGACATGACTGAAACCTTTAAATACATTAAGATAGTGAATAAGGTTCAGGAGGGCAGTATTTTCAATATGAAGCCAAGATGAAGAAAATGGGGACATGACCTCAAACTAGCAGGAGGGAAATTCAAAACTAATCTTAGAGAGTATTATTTTACCAAAGGGGTAGTTGATGCTTGGAATAAACTTCCAACAGATATAGTGAGTCAGTCTATAGTAAGTGGATTCAAACATGCTTGGGACGACATGGGTGGGTGCAGCGTGGTGCGGCGGCAGTAACACACAGTCCAGTTACAAATGGAGAGAACTTTTATTCAGAAAATAAGAATGCACACTAATCCTGGTGGAAGGCAGCCCAACCGGGCTCACTCACAGATGAAAAGCAGATCATAGCAAAGCAGGTCTCAGCCGAACTGACAGCATCTGCCTTAAGGGATAGAATGTGGCCTGGCTGGTCCAAGCCCAAGCAGGGAAGTTTCCAGGAGAACTGCAGGTTTCTATTCTTTCCCTACTTGTCTGGAACCTATACCTGCTGCTATCATTGCTCCTGAGAAATGGGTGGCCTGTCCCTACACTACCCATGCGCCAAACTTGGGAGCCAGGGTCTTAAACAGGCTCTGCCTGACCCAAGATGGCCATTAGTCACATGGGCTGTCAGCATCCAACCAGATCGCTGCCCCAGTGACACAGAAAACCATAGAGGAACCATGTTCCTCTTTAAACCTCTCCCTCTGTGCTGCCTCTGCGGTTGAGCACCACTTTCAGAAGAGAAAATAGACTGTACCTGCCACCACACATGGATATATACTCAGATCTGTTCAGCAGGAACCGGCCAACTTTGTGTGTACCTCCCGGTCTAACGACCAGCATCTGTCAAGGCATTTGATCAGCCGCTGCACCCAATGGCTGCAGTGCTGAACTTTGTATTCTGCTGACTTAGAGGAGGGGGGGAGAGGGAGGAAGGTGTTTTGAAGTCCTAACACATTTGTCACTTCCTGTCCTAGAGTGACTTGCTGCTACTTCACAAATACAGTGCAGTGAGTGAGCCTTGTCACCCTAGGGAGTGCGTTACCGGCAGGTTCACCAGGGGAAAATAAAGCAGGGGAAGAAAAAGCTTAACAAAAACACAATTATTACAGTCACCACAGCCAAGCACTATTAAGCTGCAGCGTTTAACATTTTTGTTTTTGGGCTTAGGCCTCACTCACACTTGTGCTTTAGATGCAATGCGTTAAAAAAAAAAATCCACACTGCCCTTATAGACACTTTAAATTGCTCCTCAGGGTTTGCGGATTCCTTTTAACTATCCTAAAGGTGTGCCAAAAGTCGGCCCCCGATTACAGTGCCTGGAAAAAGTATTCATACCCCTTGACATTTTCCACATTTTGTCATGTTACAACCAAAAACGTAAACAGATTTTATTGGGATTTTATTTTAAAGTGGCACATAACTGTAAAGTGGAAGGAAAATGATAATTGTTTTTTAACATTTGTTTACAAATAAATCTGTGAAAAGTGTGGGGTGCATTTGTATTCAGCCCCCCTGAGTCAATACTTTGTAGAACCTCCTTTCCCTGCAATTACAGCTGCAAGTCTTTTGGGGATGTCTCTACCAGCTTTGCACATCTAGAGAGGACATTTCTGCCCATTCTTCTTTGTAAAATAGCTCAAGCTCTGTTAAATTGGATGGAGAGAGTCTGTGAACAGCAATTTTCAAGTCTTGCCACAGATTCTCAATTGGATTTAGGTCTGAATACATTAATATGCTTTGATCTAAACCATTCCATTGTAGATCTGCCTATATGTTTAGGGTTGTTGTCCTGCTGGAAGGTGACCCCCCCAGTCTTAATTCTTTTGCAGACTGACAGGTTTTCTTCTAAGTTTGCCTTGCATTTGGCTCCATCCATCTTCCCATCAACTCTGACCAACTTCCCTTTCCCTGCTGAAGAAAAGCTTCCCCACAACATGATGTTGCCTCCACCATGTTTCACGGTGGGGATGGTGTGTTCAGGGTGATGTGCAATGTTAGTTTTCGGCCACACATAGTGTTTTGCTTTTAGGCCAAAAAGTTAAATTCTGGTCTCATCTGACCAGAGCACCTTCTTCCACGTTTGTGGTGTCCCCCACATGGCTTCTTGCAAACTGCAAATGGGACTTCTTATGGCTTTCTTCTTGCCACTCTTCCATAAAGGGCAGATTTGTGGAGTGCATGACTAATAGTTGTCCTGTGGACAGATTCTCCCACCTGAGCTGTGGATCTCTGCAGCTCCTCCAGAGTTACCATGGACCTCTTGGCTGCTTCTTTGATTAATGCTCTCCTTGCCTGGACTGTCAGTTAAGGTGGATGGCCATGTATTTGTAGGTTTGCAGTTGTGGCAGACTCTTTCCATTTTCGGATGGTGGATTGAACAGTGCTCCGTGAGATGTTCAAAGCTTGGGATATTTTTTTATAACCTAGCCCTACTTTAAGCTGTTGTATGTATAAACTCCCGCGCCACAGTATTATACCGTTTGTGCAGCTGCTGCTGTAGCCTATATAAAAATAAAGCTGCGCTAAAAAAGTATTAGTCCATAAAAAGTCCCAGTGTGGAATAAAGGGTATTTATGTCAGAACATCTGCTTTACATACAGCACCCAGTGCACTGCACACAGTGTGAATCCACCACGTAAGTGTAAGGAGGCTTATCAGACCCAGCTGGAAGCCAAGCCTAGGACAATGATGTATAGGTCCAGCGTTGTTCTAATTCACCCACAAGGATTTAGCATCAGCAATACAACTCCGGTCCTGTCATCACCATACTTATTTACGAATGGATTCCCAAGAAGTTTCTCACACCGTATTGCAATGGATGTTCGCAACAAGGGAAAGAGACTCAATATAGTGAAGCACAGTAAAACCACTTTAATGAATGTATAAAAGTACAGGGTACTCACAAAGCGAAAATGAAATCAGGCATGTAACAAATCGAGAAGCCGGCTCTTCGTATGGAAAGTGGTGACGTCAGCGCGCCCTCCCGACGTACGTTTCGTCATCTGTGATGCTTATCAACTAAGACTTTAGCGCGGTTTATTATTTTTATCTGATGCTGCTGTAGCCTATCTGCAATTTGGAGATTTAAGCAATATAGGGATCAGTATAGAGATTAAACCAGGGTTGTGATCCTGTTTAAAACAGCGCTTGCCTAATAGTAGTTCTTTCTGATACTATTCGATTGTAAAACATCACTCCATAGTGTAAAGTGCCAACAGTGACTAAAATTGTGCAAATTGTAATACAGTAAGTGTGCTATGATCATCAATTTCTCACAAGGCACAGCACGGGCTCTTTTCAAGTTTAGAAGTATGTGGACTTTGCAGCTGAATGAATGAAACTACAAAGTTAAAAAGAAGTCACCCTTTTTTGCACTGGATTGCACTTGCACCTTATAAAAGGACTTTGTAGCAGGAAACAATTTTGCACATTATATGTGTTTGAATTGGTGCACTACTCACACTCTTGGCACTTTAAAATGTTTTAACAATGAATTTTGATTGATGATCATAGCACACTTACTGTATTACAATTTGCACAATTTTAGTCACTGTTGGCACTTTACACTATGGAGTGATGTTTTACAATTAAATAGTATCAGAAAGAACTACTATTAGGCAAGCGCTGTTTTAAACAGGATCACAACCCTGGTTTAATTTCTTCACAATTTTATCCCTGACCTGCCTGGTGTGTTCCTTGGCCTTCATGATGCTGTTTGTTCCCTAAGGTTATCTCACAAACCTCCAAGGGCTTCACAGAACAGCTGTATTTATACTGAGATTAAATTATACACAGGTGGATGCTATTTACTATTTAGGTGACTTCTGAAGGCAATTGGTTCCACTAGATTTACTTAGGGGTATCAGAGTAAAGGGCGCTTAATAGAAATGCACGCCACACTTTTCAGATATTTATTTGTAAAAAATGTTGACAACCATTTATCATTTTCCTTCCACTTCACAATTATGTGCCACTTTGTGTTGGTCTATCACATAAAATCCCAATAAAATCCCGGGCTGAACTGAAGCTCTGTGGCTGAATGGACACAGGGAGCTGCAGCTTGGCTCTGGTGCCCCTATAGCAAGCTGCTTGCTGCAAGGGCACTCGACAGGAGGAAGTGACCAGGAGGAAAAATTTGACTACCAGCCACCACTGGGAGGATCGGGGCTGCTCTGTGCAACTCCACTGCACAGAGCAGGTAAGTATATGTTTGTCATTTATAAAAAAAGTACCCAAAAAATGAGACTTTACAATCACTTTGAGGACCAAATACAGCTGTGCTCATAAGTTTACATACCCTAACAGAATTTATGACTTCTTGGCAATTTCTCAGAGAATATGAATCATAACAAAAAAACATGTCTTTCACTCATTTTTAGTGTTTGGCTGAAGCCATTTATTATCAATCAACTGTGTTTAGTCTTTTAAAATCATAATGACAACAGAAACTACCCAAATGACCCTGATCAAAAGTTTACATACCCTGGTGATTTTGGCCTGATAACATGCACACAAGTTGACACAAAGGGGTTTGAATGGCTATTAAAGATAACCATCCTCACCTGTGATCTGTTCGTGTGTAATTAGGAGTCCAGAAACTCATTGACCTTTGATACACACACACTGACAGACCCTTGCATCTTTCATCCAGTGCTGCACTGACATTTCTGGATTCTGAGTCATGAGGAAAGCAAAAGAATTGTCAAAGGATCTGTGGGAAAAGGTAGTTGAACTGTATAAAACAGGAAAGGGATATAAAAAGATATCCAAAGAATTGAGAAAGCCAATCAGCAGTGTTCAAACTCTAATCAAGAAGTGGAAAATGAGGGGTTCTGTTGAAACCAAACCATGGTCAGGTAGACCAATTAAAATTTCAGCCACAACTGCCAGGAAAATTGTTTGGGATGCAAAGAAAAACCCCCAAATAACTTCAGATGAAATACAGGACTCTGAAAACATGTTGTGTGGCACTTTCAAGATGCACAATAAGGAGGCACTTGAAGAAAGATGGGCTGCATGGTCGAGTTGCCAGTAGAAAGCCATTACTACACAAATGCCACAAAGCATTCCGCTTAAAATACACCAAAGAGCACAGAGACAAGCCTCAAACCTTCTGGCACAGACATTTGGAGTGAAATGAGACCAAAATTGAGTTTTTTTGGCCACAACCATAAAACGTTACATTTGGAGAGGAGTCAACAAGGCCTGTGAAACACGGAGGTGGATCGCTGATGTTTTGGGGATGTGTGAGCTACAAAGGCATAGGGAATTTGGTCAAAATTGATGGCAAGATGAATGCAGTATGTTATCAAAAAATACTGGAGGAACATTTCCATTCATCAGCCAGGAAGCTGCGCATGGGATGTACTTGGACATTCCAACATGACAATGATCCAAAACACAAGGCCAAGTCCACCTGTCATTGGCTACAGCAGAATAAAGTGAAGGTTCTGGAGTGGCCATCTCAGTCTCCTGACCTCAATGTCATTGAGCCAATCTGGGGAGATCTCAAACGTGCAGTTCATGCAAGACAGCCCAAGAATTTCCGGGAACTGGAGGCTTTTTGCCAGGAGGGATGGGCAGCTTTACCATCTGAGAAGATAAAGAGCCTCATCCACAAATATCACAAAAGACTTTAAGCTGTCATTGATGTTAAAGGGGACAATACACGTTATTAAGAACTGGGGTATGTAAACTTTTGATCAGGGTCATTTGGATAGTGTCTGTTGACATTATGATTTAAATAGAGTAAACACAGTTGATTGATAATAAATGGCTTCAGCCAAACACTAACCATAAGTGAAAGAAAAGTTTATGTGTTATCATTCATATTCTCTGAAAATGGCCAAGAAATCATAAATTCTGCCAGGGTATGAAAACTTATGAGCACAACTGTATATATACGTGTTACAGGACAATTCGTTAAAGCTAAAGTTTTAGTATGATTTTTTTTTTCCATTCTCTGATCAGATAAGGTGGAGAGACGGGATGGTGACATAGTGATCGCCACTTCACCCAAACAGAGAATAGTTTGTATACTTAAAAAAAGAAATACAAGGCATTTTGTGAATGGTGGTGATGTTGAGTGAGCAACCCCCAGTGTTCCATATACAGAAGGGAAGCTGCTCGACACTGGACCTGGGTGATTGCAGAGATAACTGTAGTAGCGGCGACTACCACTACAGCGATTTCCAGCTTTTACAATGATACCTTAAGTATGAGATATGTATACTTCCATTGATCCAAGCTGAACCAATGTAATTATGAAATAAAGATGTTTCCCGAAGTTCAGACTTAATCTATTTATTACAGGTACTTACAATATCTCACAAAAGTGAGTACATCCCTCACATTTGTGTAAATATTTTATTATATCTTTTCATGTGACAACACTGAAGAAATGACACTTTGCTACAATGTAAAGCAGTGAGTGTACAGCTTGTATAACAGTGTAAATTTGCTGTCCCCTCAAAATAACTCAACACACAGCCATTAATGTCCAAACTGCTGGCAACAAAAGTGAGTACACCCCTAAGTGAAGATGTCCAAATTGGACACAATTAGCCATTTTCCCTCCCTTGTATCATGTGACTCATTAGTGTTATAAGGCCTCAGGCATTAATGGTGAGCAGGTATGTTAAATTTGGTGTAATCGCTCTCACTCTCTCATATTGGTCACTGGAATTTCAACATGGCACCTCATGGCAAAGAACTCTGAGGATCTGAGAAAAAGAATTGTTGCTCTACATAAAGATGGCCGAGGCTATAAGAAGATTGCAAAGAACCTCATAATGAGCTGCAGCACGGTAGCCAATACCATACAGCGGTTTAACAGGACAGGTTCCACTCAGAACAGGCCTCGGCATGGTCGGCCAAAGAAGTTAAGTGCGCGTGCTCAGCGTCATATCCAAAGGTTGTCTTTGGGAAATAGACGTATTGCATTGCTGCAGAGGTTGAAGGGGTGGGGTAGTCAGCCTGTCAGTGCTCAGACCATACGCCGCACACTGCATCAAATTGGTCTCCATGGCTGTCGTCCGAGAAGGAAGCTTCTTCTATAGACGATGCACAAAAAAGCCTGCAGTTTGCTGAAGACAAGCAGACTAAGGACATGGATTACTGGAACCATGTCCTGTGGTCTGATGAGACCAAGATAAACTTATTTGGTTCAGATGGTGTCAAGCGTGTGTGGCAGCAACCAGGTGAGGAGTAAAAAGACAAGTGTGTCTTGCCTACAGTCACGTATGGTGGTGGGAGTGTCATTGTCTGGGGCAGCCGGAGTGCTGCCCGCACTGGGGAGTTAGTTCATTGAGGGAACCATGAATGCCAACATGCACTGCGACATACTGAAGCAGAGCATGATCCCCTCCCTTCAGAGACTGGGCCGCAGGGCAGTATTCCAACATGATAACGACCCCAAACACACCTCCAAGATGACCACTGCCTTGCTAAAGAAGCTGAGGGTAAAGGTGATGGACTGGCCAAGCATGTCTCCAGAGCAGAGCGGACTGACAACTCATGGGGCCCCCAGGCAATAGAGGATCTTTGGGCCCCTGTGCTCTGCCCACACTCAGGCCACACCCACACATAGCTCCACCTACATATTGCACTGCCTACATTACATGCATTAGTGGCAGCCATCCTCCACATATTGCATCTCAGCTGCACAGAAGGGCCCATTAGCAAACTATGGAAGCTGTTGGGCCCTCGTGTTCAGGATTGGCTCAATGCCAAATTCTTTCTGCAGCTTTAGGCTCATGGAGATTCCACTTGCCATTGCTGGGAGGCCACTAAACACCCAACAGGGTCAATCTGAGAACATGTCAAGTGCCCGATAGCTTCCCATCCATGCCTCCAAAAACCTCTGAGTGCCTGATAATTTCTTTATTGTAGTTCACCTGCAAGGGGGCATTTAAATATCTACTGCAGATTAATGAACCCCCCTATCTTTGAGAAAACAAAACCAATGGAACAATGGGAATTGGACTTGGATTGCACTTTCTCAGCAAGCAATTGGCAGTCTATGATAAACAATCTTAGAAAGTGTAACTGCTCAACCTCTATTAGAGAAACTTCGACCAAACTCCTAATTAGATGGTATATGACCCCATCGAAGATTCATGCATTTTATCCATCTTCCTCCCCTAATTGTTTTAGAGGTTGTCCTGAGTCAGGTACGTTGCTACACATCTTTTGGAGCTGTCCTCATCTAGGACATATTTGGCAAAAAGCAACAACAATAATAACACAATTTAGGCCCCTTTCACACGGGCAGATCATTCGGGTCTGCCTGTCAGTTTTTCAGGCGGACCCGAACGGACGATCCATTGTGCTCTATGGAGCGACAGATGTCAGTGGTGACATGTCAGCTGACACCCGATCCGCTCCGATCCGCCAAAAACAGACGGATGGAAACCCTATATTCCATCCGCCTGGCGGATCGGATCGGATGAATACGGACAGACGGTCCGTGTTCATCCGATTCTCCATAGAGGAGAATGGAGCTGTGACAGGACAGTCTCTGCACGGAGTGCAGAGACTGTCCTGTTATCCGCCGGCTCAGCGGGCATAAATGGATGGATCCCCGCTGAGCAGCGGAGCCCGTCAAAACCCTAAGGGTCCTTTCACACATAAGGACCATTCATCAGTTCATCAGTTCTGTCACATCAAAACAGATGAAGTATTCATCCGTTTTTTCATCCGTTTTTTCATCCATTTTTTCATCTGTGGTCATCACTTTTTCATCAGTTTTTTTTACATCCACTATCAATGCAAAAACGGATGAAAAACTGACCATTTGTCAGTTTACATCCGTTTTTCATCCGATCCGTTTTTTTGACAGATGAAAAATAGGGCTTTCATCCGTTCAAAAAAACGCATGTTGATGGAAGCGGATGAAAACGAATGCAAATGAATGATCATCAGTTGTCATCCATTTTTCCATAGAGTTGCATTGATGTCCGTTTTTCATCTGTCAACGGATGGATGAAAAACGGACAAATGGTCCGTATGTGTGAAAGCACCCTAACTGGCAGGACTATGCCTCTGACACCTCAGTTGTGTCTGCTATATACAGCAATCCATGATATTCCGCAATCGCTTGCTAGATTGATCCACACACTTTTTGGAGCAATCCAGTGGATGATAGCTCTCAACTGGTGTCCACCTAATTTACCATGGTCACAAGTCATGTCTAGAATGGACACCATTAAACTTATTGACAGGATTCACTTTGTTTTACTAAATAACCTTGATAAATATAATGATAAATGGAAAACTTGGTTTATTGTATCAGATACACAATGAGAAATCGTTATTGTATTCTATTTATATTCTCTTTCTATGTCCTATGTATTCACATGCCAAATCCTAATATCTATGTAAATGTATCTCTACTATGACCTCCATAATAAAAGAACGTTTGTAAACAATAAATATCTACTGCAGCATTACTTGCATGGAAGTTCCCTGCTTTTGTAGAAGCCGGTGAGCCAGGAGCGTATGTACATAGGGGTCGCAATTGCAACCTAGCCCCATGCTCCAGAGGACCCGGGCAGCCCCTGTATGACTGGATAGAAGGGGCATCAGAGGAACTGATCCCTCCCATGCAGCCGCTGAATGCCCGCTTCTCCTGCTCTCACTCCAGCAGGCATTCAGCAGCTACAGCAGGGAGGGCATTGGTTCCTCTACATGCTGCCCCCGCCACTTCCCTATCCCTGTCCTAGTGCCCCAGGGCCCCTTGTGCTCTCTCCTGGCCCCCCTGCAGTGCTGCCGTGTTCTCCCTCCTCTCCTGCCGGCTGCTGTGGGAAATGGGTCAGGACGGAGTGTGGATAAGGGGTTGGTATATGTATCCATTTATCGGCCCCTTCCTTGTCTTATGGAATAGAATCTGTTTTTTTGTTTACTATGCGTCAGTTTATGAATGAATAGGAAACTCTGTACAGAGCTATTTTTGTTCATTCATCCTGTGCTGCTGAGACTGCAGAGAAGGAGACTGAGCTGTCCTCAATCTGCTTTCTCTGTCTAAAAGTTGAAACATCATAGGTCTTTTTAGACCCCTGATATGCCACCAAAGCTCCCCAATGGGTCTCCTAAAAAATCCTAAAAATAATGAAAAAAATTAATTGTAAAAAAATAAAATAAAATAGAATGGTAAAAAAATAATCGAAAAATAATATAAAAAAAAATGTAAAAACTTCTAACACCAGTGGCAGAACTACCAGGGTCACACTTGTGACCGGGTCCTGGCGTTTCCCACCATCGGGGTACCCCAAGACGGCAGGAAGGAGGCCCACTGCCTGACCATAATAGAGGGTCCCATAAAGGCAGTAAAGGGTCCCTGGGATCAGTTGGAAGGGCCCTGGCTGGGGGTCGGGGAAGTCGTTCATGGTTTCATGCTCCTGGGTCCTGAAGGTTCTAGTTACGCCTCTGCAAAGGGCACTTCCAGGTTTAAAGATGGACGCCGCAGCACGCCACTGCAAACTTTGAATGTAGTATCAGTGGCATCTGCTGGCTACATAGTACAGTAAATATGCCCGATGATTGAGCAGTTAAAGTAGCTGTAAAGGCTCAAGGTTTTTTACCTTTATGCATGAAGGTAAAAAACCTTCTGTGTGCAGCAACCCCCCCCCCCCATACTTACCCAAGCCCCCTCTTGATCCAGCTATGAGGAGAATGTGGGGACGGGACCAATCTGCGTGTGAACTGTCACACAGAGCAGTGGCTCGGGAGGAAGCCTGCTTGGGTGCCCCCATAGCAAGCAGCTTGCTATGGGGACACTTGGCAGGAGGGAGGGGCTAGGAGCAACAGTGAGGGACACAAGAAGAGGAGGATCGGGCTGCTCTGTGCAAAACTACTGCACAGAGCAGGTAAGTATAACATGTTTGTTAAAAAAATCTTCCTTTGCAATCACATTAATTTCCTTGTTTGGCCATTTGGCTCCCACTCCGCTCCTTCCAGACAGGGTTACCAGGCTGCAGAAGAGGGGGGTGAGAGAGAGGGGTAAGGGGGGTAAGAGATAGGGGTGAGAGAGAGTGATGGAGCGAAAGAGGGGGTGAGAGAGAGGG
>BLSH010191986.1:1095547-1110022 GCA_018402905.1 Glandirana rugosa
CGTAATGAGGAATAAGACTGTGGGGATCTGTATTGCCTATAATGGGGAGAACGACCCCACCCGGAATTACGGCTCGCCGGCGTATTCCATCGGCCGCGTATGGCCTTTCGAGGGGGAGAGAGGGAGGGGGTGAGAGAGTGGAGGGGTTGAGAGAGAGGGAAGTGAAAGAGAGGGGGTGATGGAGAGAGGGTGTGTGTGAGAGAGAGAGGGGGTGAGAGTGAGCGGGGAGGTGAAGAGAGAGGGGGTGAGAGAGGGAGTGAGAGAGAGAGACAGAGACTCTCCTAAACTCTCCTAAACACTCAGCACTGGGCAGACCCCGCAGTTTATCACATGACCGTGTTATACAGACAAAAAGGTATATAGTGGCACTATTTTAATGTAAAAATAAGATTTATAAGCTGTGGCCACTGCGTGTGTGCGTGTGTGTGTTTCAGATGATCTATTTTCATATTACTGGGTTTAGTTAAGCTGGCAGGTGGAGACAGCCATTCGGGTCATGTGACGTCACATGATTGGAAATTGCCCAATTACAAGTATGCATCGGAAGCTTTCCGGTATGCGCCGGCTACCTTATGCGGCCGCTCGGCATTAAGGCCCACCCCAGCAAGAGGGGTAATATCCGTTATGTCTAGGGGTGTCAGAATAAGGAGTAATGCTTTCCTTATTGCTCGCTGCAGGAGAACCCCTCCAGTGCAGTGACTGTTCTCCCGCAACTGCCTCTGTTAGCTGAGACTGGCTGCAATCACACTCCGGGTTTATGTCTCTGTATTGCAGGTAATGGCTATGAAGCTCTGACCAGGAACAGAGCGCTGGAATCTGTTGGCTCAGAGAATCGGTTAAAGAAATAGGTAAAAGGTTTCACATCAATGCTCATGCTGCTGAAGCTGCAATGTGCACCTCTTCTCTTGTATGGTTACTTGTAGTACCTATTTTGTGCCACAAGATGTCCTCAGTTGATTCTTGTGCCTGCGCAAGAACTCCTCGTGGATTAGACAGAACTGCGGAGGGTTTAATACTTAAAGGGTTTTTTTTTATATTGTAATTTTTATTATTTTCCAAGACATTACAAAGTAATATAAGCAAACAGAGAATAGAATAATATAGAATTAAATTACAAATAAGAAGCTATAACAAGCAATCTGACAGTGCAAGCACCAATATATGTTCCTTTCAACGTTTCAAAAGGTTCTAGTACCAAAATAATATCTGATTTTGGAGATATTACTGTTT
The DNA here is from genome assembly GCA_018402905.1 of Glandirana rugosa. Classification (NCBI taxonomy): domain Eukaryota; kingdom Metazoa; phylum Chordata; class Amphibia; order Anura; family Ranidae; genus Glandirana; species Glandirana rugosa. The sequence continues at coordinate 1,096,778 of BLSH010191986.1, forward strand.
ACTCTCCAAGCATGGAAGAATAATGTACTAAGGCAATGTACCATAGTATTAAGATTGCTTTAGTAGGGCATTTATAGTAGTATGCTCATAAGAGCCACATGAAAAATTACATCAAATAAGCGATAAAAAAAAAAAAAAATCAAATTAAAATGAAAGTGTGGTTTAGTTTGCCCAGGAGATAAAGAAATAAAAAAAAATAGTCTCTTTACTTTTTCAAACTGTAACTATACGTTATCAAAGCGGAGTTCCGGCTGAAATAAGACTTTTAATTAAAAATGCCCCTAGAATACTCATGCCTCGTGCAATGTAACAAAGGTATGCTGTAAACTATGCCCAGTTTTCTATTTGAGCAGCATCGTTTTCTTACTTTGTGAAGTTCCTGCACAGCGCAGCCATTTCCAGTGTGGGCATCTGAAGCCACAGCGTCCTGCTTCCTGGATTCCGTGCATGCTGGCTACCCAGCATGCACCTGCCGATCTTGTGCATGTGCGTGGCGGTGCAATCTTGGTCAGCTTGGCATAGACTCCAATGCAAAACGGGAGAATTGCCATGCCAAACTGAACAAGATCTCCCAGAAGTCAATGCAAAACCAGAAATGACGTACGGCACCGCGGCCCCTAAAGGAGGAAGTGAAATTAGATATAGGCATAAATCAGGTAAGTGAACAGAAAAAAAATAAAATAAATTGCCAATTCATTTTAAGCATGCACATTAGTGCTGCATGGTGAGGAGTGAAAAATGTGGGTGGAACTCCGCTTTAAGGCATAACCTGGATCCGTGGCAAAAATTACCTAATTAGTGTAGTTTCAATTTGCCCAAAGAGTTTGAGAGGGTTGCTTAGTGGTACCAGTCAGTGTATTGAAACAGTGTCATTGGTTGTGTGATTTCCGAAGTTGAGAGTGTTCAAGCTAAAAAGTTTCCATCTGGTAAAGAAACGACTGTTTGGGCCAAAGGATTGGACTATTGTCTTTAACCCTTCAATATACAATAGAGCATGTAGATCATTTTTGACTGTCCTTATCATTGGTGGAGTAGATGATGTCCAGGATTTTAGTACTGCTGTATGAGCAGCTAAAAGACATAACAAAGCCCATTTGGGGATGCAAGAGTTGCAAGGTGTTTTGGATATGTCAGGATTTTTGATGTAGTCAAATAGGCAAGTTGTCATGTTTTTGCGAATATGTACTGATGTAATTCCAAAAATGTAACTCTTGTACCAAAATATTGAGATTTTCGAACATTCACAAATCTTTCCTCATTAGAGCCATACAAGTGCAGAAGCTGATTGGTAATTATAAAATCACTTCCATACAGAGTCACATAGCACATGGACACAGACAAACAAACAGCTATTTCTTCAGGATAGCAAAAGGTAGGAATCTGCAACAAAGTTTGGTAAAATCCCTGCGATGTACAGAGATCACCCAGAGGGGAATGTTTTTCTCTCAACAAAAGTGGAGATACTTTTTAACCACTTCCCGCCCGACCTATAGCCAATGATGGCCGGGTGGTGATTTCCTTATCCTGACTGGGCGTCTATTGATGTCCTCAGGATAGCCCACTCTGACCACCAGGTAGCCCACTCTAGACCACCAGTTAAGGGGCACAGTGCCCAACATGGATGGCACTCAGTGCCCAACTTGGATGCAAGCCAGGACCACCAGGGAATTTGTCCTAAAAATGCCAATTATCATTGCTGCCTATCAGTGCTACCTATCACTACCGCCCATCAGTGCTGCCTATGAGTGCCCATCGGTGCCGCCTATGAATGCCCATCAATGCTGCTTATCAGTCCACCTATCAGTGCCCGTCAGTGTTGCTTATCAGTGCCACCTATCAGTGCTCTATACTGTATATGTGCTTCACCATCAGTGCCCATCAGTACCACCTCATTAGTGCCACCTCATCAGTGCCAATTAGTACTACCTCATCAGTGCCCATCAGTGATGGAGAAAATGTACTTATTTACAAAGTTTTGTGACAGAAACAAAGAAAAACTTTTTTTTTTCAAAATTTTTGGTCTTTTTTTATTTGTAGCGCAAAAAATAAAAATCCCAGAAGTGATCAAAAACCACCAAAAGAAAGCTCTATTTATGGGGAAAAAAGATAAAAATTTCATTTGGGTACAGCGTCACATGACCGCGCAATTGTCAATCAAAATGCAACAGCGCTGAAAGCTGAAAATTGGTCTGGGCGGGAAGAGGGGTAAGTGCCTGGTATTGAAGTGGTTAAAGGTGCTCTTGTCCTTTAAGCATGGCCTGCTAATATAACAGACAACCATTTCCCAGCATGCAATAGTAGCTAGTAATCGGGAGATGTGGGATTAGGGCTCTGTGGACAACAGATAAAAGCTTTTCATTTAGGTAAAGTGAAGCAATAATCGAATGGACAATTCATTATTACAAGGATAAGTAAAGGAAAAAATAGCCATTAGCTTTTAGCTAAATCTAGAAATATGTTCTGTTCTCACAACCTGAACAGCATGCGGTAAGTGCATAGTGGGCTCCTGAGCACAAACACAACCATGGTAATCAGAAGAAGGAAACGTTAAGAAGATCACAAATTAGTGGCCCGTTTTATCATATAATTAAAAAATAATGAAGCACTCTGGTTATCAAAAAGACAAAGAACTATTAGTGCATGTGACAAAAACCAAATACCAGTACCGTATATGACATGCGTTTACATACACTAGATTGTCAAATGTATTGGGACGCATGCATTTACACGCACATGAACTTTAATGACATCCCAGTCTTAGTCTATAGGGGTCATTATTGTGTTGGTCCACTCTTTGCAGCTATAACAGCTTCAACTCTTCTAGGAAGGCTGTCCACAAGGTTTAGGAGTGTGTCTATGGGAATGTTGGACCATTCTTCCAGAAATTAATTTGTGAGGTCAGGCACTGATGTTGGATGAGAAGGCCTGGCTCGCACTCTCCACTCTAATTCATCCCAAAGGTGGTCTATCGGATTGGGGTCAGGACTTCCCTCTCCGATTCTTTGCAGGCCAGTCAAGTTCCTCGACCCCAAACTCGCTCATCCATGTCTTTATGGACCTTGCTTTATGCACTGGTGTGCAGTCATGTTGGAACAGGAAGAGGCCATCCCCAAACTATTCTCACAAAGTTGGGAGCATGAAATTGTCCAAAATGTCTTGGTATGCTGACGTTGTAAGAGCTCCCTTCACTGGAAGTCCCAATTCGTAATCCTGGCAATATAGGTGTTATCTCTCTCGCAAGTGACGTCATCCACCACCAGAAGAATTGAACACTTACCGGAAGCCGGTAATTAACCAGCATAGACCTCAATAACATAAAGAGAGAGTTATAGACTCAGATATATTATAATATTTTTGGTTGGTTGGTTGAGCAGGTGCACTCTATTACCGCGGCTTTTAATTTGATTCATGTGCATTTAAGCGCCGTACACACGGTTCGACGATCGCATACAACAGGTTGTACTCACGACCGTTGTATGCGATATTGATCGTTCGTATGCGCGATTTGAACAGTCGAACATACGACGGTCGTACAAGCGAGTTGTATGAGCAGACTAGAAAACTTGGTCGTACCAACAAGCTCTCATACGACCGTTGTATCGTGTGTACAGAGCAGTTGGGACAACAAAATTGTATTGTGCAAAACACGCATGCTCCAAAGTCAGGAACGGCCGGATGCTAATTACATGCGCCTGAACGTTCTCTCCGCGGCCGTACGATCGTGTAGTACAGTCAGTATGCTAGATACAACAGCCAACGTAGGATTCGACTCGGTGGTACCTGCGATCGTCGTCCCGTATGTACGGGGCTTTACTCCTTGGATGTAATTCTGTGTGTGTGTCTGAGATGAGGAACAAAAGGTGCTGGCACACGATTGTATGCTATGGCGGGACCTCTGTTCTTTTGCATGAGTTGATGAGTGGCCCTTACATTGTGATTCCTGGTTGGCTTGAGGACCTTAGTAACATTGGGAGTATCCCATGTAGGGGACGTTGGTCTACTACACGGTCCCAATGTACAGGATCAATTGAGACACTGAACAGGTATCTTGGATTGAGGTCCATGCTGGTTAATTACCGGCTTCCGGTAAGTGTACAATTCTTCTGGTGGTGGATGATGTTTGACTCACTTGTCTATGGCTATCGGTCGCTTGCAAGAGAGATAACACCTATATTGCCAGGATCACGAATTGGGACTTCTCACCAACTCTATCTTCTTTCATTATAATATAATATATCTTACTGTTTCAGTTCGGGATCATTATTGGACTTTTTTGCGTTATTATCATTTAGGTGGTTTGGCGGACCTTGATGTGACTAACTAGGTTTTGCCCATTGGCATACATTAGTTTACATTGAGTCAACCAACCAAAAATATAATAATATATCTGAGTCTATAACTCTCTCTTTATCTGAACCTAAATAAGCGCTGCACTAATAATATCTATCCAGTCACACTGTATGCCATTGTGTTGTGCTGGCAGCTGTTTAGTCTGATTTGACAGTGAGCGCGGTATTCTTTCCTCTTTAACCCCACACCATAATCCCCCCTCCACCAAATGATTTGAACATGTATATGTAAACAGGCATATGTAAAATGAAATTCCATTGCTTGACTGAAGGTGGCAGCATTCTAGTACTATTGCAGTAATAGGAGTCGCTAAAGTCAACAGTTCCTTTCATGAACCAACTGTAGTATTTGCTTAAAATCATCACACTTGTCCTGCGATTTGGGACTGCAAAGTCGCATGACAAATCGTACCCCATGATTTCCAATGAGTGCCGTTTATATTTGTGCGACTTCAAGTTGCAGCGACTTCAAAGTAGTCCCTGCACTACTTTGGTCCGACTTTGATGTGGCAAAATCGTGCGACTTTCAGGTTGCAATAGTGGAAAACTAGCCTAAGGCCCTTTTCACACTGCTGTGACCTGAAAGTCGCGCGACTTTACCGCAATTTCGCGAGCCACAATTTTGCTGCCATTTAGCCGCGATTTCAGGGAATGCCTGTGTAAACTTGAGATCTATGGACCTCAACTCACATTTTCCAGCAGGGTCACACAGGGGCGATCCGACTTCAGGGGCGACTCTGAGCCGCCCTGCACAGCACCGACTTCAGCGAGGCTTGCAAATGACTTCTGTAATAGAATAGAATAGACTTGAGTCGCTCCTATTAGAATGTTTCCATTGCACTGCATGGAGCATGACTTGTCAGGCAACCAAGTCGTCTGGCAAATTGCCCGTGTGAACCGGCTCGGACCAAAGTAGTACATGGACTACTTTGAAGTAGGTGCGACTTGAAGTCACACAGATATGAATGGTACTCATTGGAAATCATGGGGCACGACTTGTCTTGTGACTTTGTAGTCCCAAGTCGCAGGACAAGTCACACAAGTGTGAAAGGGGCCTAAAAAAGAAAAAACTGACCATTGCAATGGTCTGATGCTCCTAATCCAAAGCCAGCAAAACAAAGACTGGTCAAACCTTGAAAAAAAAATTGATTTTCGTTAAAGTTTAAAATGTTGAAATGTGTTCTCTGCTTTTTAACCACTTCAGCCCCGGAAGGATTTCCTAGTTTAAGACCAGAGCACTTTTTGCGAGTCGGCACTGCGTCACTTTACTGACAATTGCGCGGTCATGCGACGTTGTACCCAAACAAAATTTGCGTCCTTTTTTTCCCACAAATAGAGCTTTCTTTTGGTGGTATTTGATCGTCTCTGCATCATTTCTGATCACTGCTATAAACAAAAGAAGAGCGACAATTTTGCAAAAAAAAAAAAACAATATTTCTTACTTTTTGCTAAAATCCAAATCCAAAAAAATATATATAAAAAAACAAACGTATTCATTGTTTATTGATTGGTTTGCACAAAAGTTGCCGCATTTACGAATGTTTTTTTTCTTACAAGTAATGGCGGTGATCTGCGATTTGTAGCGCTACTGCGATATTGCAGCAGACATGTCGGACCATTTTGACACCTTTTTGAAACCATTGGCATTTATACAGCGATCAGTGCTATGAAAATGCACTGATTATTGTGTAAATGCCATTGGCAGTGGAGGGGTTAACCTGGAGGGGGCGCTGTAAAGGTTAACTGTGTTCCCTGAGTGTGTTCTAACTGTATGGGGGCTGGGCTGGCAGGGGGAGGGGAGTGATCACGGCTCCCATATACATGAAGCCTGCAATCACAGCCCTTCCCCCTCTGTTTACATACACGGACCTCCGTTCTATCGCTCCGGAACACAGTGAACGTGCGAGCACGCCTTCAGCGGCACACATGCGCTCACAATACTCATTCTTGCGGCCGCCGTCAGGTGATGGCGTTTCGCGATAACGAACCATGTTGCCGCTTCCAAGCCACGACAGGCTAATGTTATATTTTTTTATTTGTAAACGTATATAAGTATGCTTAAAAGAATCTCATAGTTATAATGATTATTTTGCAACCATCTCTGTCCTTTTAGGATTTTTTTACTTATTTTGACCTGGTGATCCAGCCACTGAGTCTGTTATTTCTCAACTTCCTTTAACAGACAAATGTGGCAGTAAGACGGTATGTTAAAATAAATTCCCTGCATTTCTGCAAAATGCATCAAAAAACGCATTATTGTGAATCGAGCCTCGACAGGATAGGTGTTAATGGCCAGATCTCCAGGTGAAAATAAAGGAAAAACAAATTAAAAAAAAAAACAAAAAAATGAATGCAGCCACAACACTAAAGCCTCGTACACACGAGTCGACGAGCGTATACAACAGGTTGTACGAACGACCGTTGTATGCGAAATCGATCGTTAGTACCCGCGATTAGAACAGCCGACGTACGACGGTCGTACAACAGAAGTTGTATGAGCAGACTAGAAAACTTGGTAGTACCAACAAGCGGTCATACGACCGTTGTATCATGTGTACAGAGAAGTTGGTCCAACAAGTTGTACTGTGCAAAACACGCATGCTCAGAAGTCAGGAATGGCCGGACGCTAATTACATGCACCTGAACTTTCTCTTTATACGTTCATAACACATCACTACATTCGGCTTGGTCATACGATCGTTTAATGCATTTCAGTACGCGAGATACAACAGCCAACATACGATTTTGGCCATTCGGTCGTACGACCATTGCACCATGTGTACGAGGCATTAGGGCCAGTTCACACCACACAAATGCAGTCTGGATGTGTTTCTGCATGCGTGTTTTTGATGTGTTTTCAATGCATTCACACTTGCAATTAGGGCCATAGTGGTCAATGTTAAAGGTTAAGTTATGAAGAGGACTTCACTTTATTTTTTTTCAATTTTCTTTTATGATTCATATTTTTCACAATTATTCTTACTGGAATTTATTTTTTCTCATAGTGTTTTTCACTAGACAATATTTACTTTTTATGAATAAAAAGTGCAGCACTTAAATAGATGAAAGTAATAGATAGGCTGGGTTTGCACACCCAGTATAAACCTTAGTGCCTCTAAAGTGCATATACAAACAGATTAAACACGTAAAAACATGTATAACCATAAAAGAAGCATCATAATTAAAGCGGTTGTATGTCCCAGCGCATGCGTTGTGATGTCCCGGCAAAGGCCCGGCGCATAGCGCCGGACCTTGCCGGTAAGACAAGCTCCCGCGCACATGCGCGGGAGTGACGTCTCGCAGCTTTGGCCAGTCATAGCACTGGAGCCGTGTACCCGGAACCAAGGTCCGAGGGAAGATGTCCGCTCCCTCAGAGGGGACCAAGCTGCCTGGTTGGATCTTCGTTTCAAGGTGAGTATTTCATAATGAGCTAGTATGCGGTGCATACTAGCTCATTATGCTATTGTCTTGCAGGTTTTTATTTTATTTAATTTTTTTTTACTGGGTAGACAACCGCTTTAAAGTGACTTAGTGCATGTAAGTATTCTCAGCATTCATAGTTCAATGTTCATACTGTAGACACAAGTGCCACTGAATAGTGTCCAGTATATGTAAATATAATTCTTGCAAAGTCCTGGTGCTTAATTAGTGATAGTGATTAGTGTCTAAATGTATTAAATAAAGTGACTGGTGCCAGCATTCAGAATTCTGTGGGGAATCCTCAACCGTATAAATGATGAGCTTACCAGAAGCTGGTAAGTGACCAGCAAAGGAACCACTTGTATGGTATGGTAGGTATCCACTCGGCAGTAGACTGTAGAGCTGTATCATAAAGCTTCATCCAATCCTATTGCTCCCACTGATGGTATGTAAAGATGAGCCACACGAATATCCAAAATTCTTGTCATTCACCATATCATGGAATGAAAAGCCATAGTGTAAAACCATTTTACAATTTATTAAAAAATGGTATAAAAACACTTACTACCCTTTCCAAAAACGCAGAGGCACAAAAACGCATTGATGTGAACATGTTCCATAGGAACCCATGTTAAGAAAATTTCCTGCATTTCTGCAAAATGCATCAAAAACGCATTAGTGTGAATCGAGCCTAATGCTGGATTCACCCTTATGCATTTTTAGTGCTTTTTGCATTTTGCAGATTTGCGCTACAGAATGTATTCCATAGCAAACCATGTTAAATGGACTGCAGTGCCAGCCTAAGGCTCCATTCACACTAGTGTGTTTTTTGATGCAGTTTGCAGAAATGCAGGGAATTTTTTTTAACATGGGTTCCTATGGAGCATGTTCACATCAATGCTTTTTTGTGCCTCTGCATTTTTGGAAAGGGTCGGGGACTTTTTTTCATGCAAAAAGCAGCGTTTTGCATGTAATAGACTTCAATGGGCAAGCATGAAAAACGCAAGTGCTGCTTTTTTACCGCAGTTTTGCCACAATTTGCGTTTTGTGTTTTAAATCTGCCTAGCAACAACATTTCCCCCCCCAAAAATAATAAACTTTTATAAAAAAAATTAAATATAAAAAAAACGCAAAACGAAAATCGCGGCAAAATCGCAGTAAAAAAATGCGGAAAGCACAGCAAAAAACAGTGAAAAAACGCTGAAAAGCAAAATGCATTGATGTGAATCGAGCCTAATAGGGGATTTCCCCACAGTTTTTAAGCCTCGTACACACGGGACGACGATCGCGCGTATGACCGTGTTGAATCGTACGTTGACGGTCGTATGTAGCCTACTGACATGCACACGACGGTCGTACATACAACTTGCGGCCGGCCGAACGTGATGACGCGAACGAGCGTATAATGAGGAAGTAGCGTCACCTTTTGGGCACCTTTCTAATTTCATGTTAGTTGAAGTGGACTTGGCGCATGCGTGTTTAGCACAATACAACTTTGTTGAACACAGCTGCTCTACACACGACTCAACGGTCGCATGCGAGCTTGTTGACACGACCAAGTTTTCTAGTCTGCACATACAACTCCCACGAACGACCGTCGTATGTTCAACTGTTGAAAGCGCCGCCACAGACGATCGATTCTGCATGCAACGGTCGTGAGTACGACGTGTTGAACACGATCGTCGTCCCGTGTGTACGAGGCATTAGAAATCTCCTCTCACTTGGGACAGGAAGGTAGAAGAAGCCTTCCCTATAGGACAGTTTTGTTTATAAGGTTGGATTCACACCTATGCATTATGCACCTCCCAGGTGTTAAGAATAAAAAATCAGATGAAGCTACATAGTTAATTTGGTTGTAAAGAGACAAGCCCATCCAGTTCTACCAAAATAGAAAAAAACACATACACAAATAGAAAACCTCCATACATACAATACTATACCCACAGTTGATCCAGAGGAAGACACAAACCCCAACAAAGCGTGATCCAATTTGCTCCAGTGGGGGAAAAATTCCTTCCTGACCCCCCAAGTGGCAATCAGATATTCCCTGCATCAACGTTATTTATAAATGTTAACATCCAGTTATATTATGTACTTTTAGCAATGTGCATATTAGAACGCTGCAAAATTCACCTCCAGTACAAAGATGTCTTCTGTAATACTTTTTTTTCACCAGAAACCAGCATCATTCAAGGAGATACCATAAGAGCAGGGCGGGGATCACCAAGGAATTCTTCATTTACAGTATTAAGCCTCATACACACGGACGTTTCTAAAAAAATAAACAAAACATCGGGCCCGACGTCAAGGAAAAAAAATCTTAGTTTTTCGGTGTTATGCATCGGCGTTAGTGAGCGTTAGTGAGCGTCGGTGTCAATAGGCGTTTTTAAAAAAAAATCATCCCTCTGCTATTTTTCAACCTAAAAACGTTGGCGTCAAAAAACGCCAGTTAACGCCGGTACAGTATTAGTTGGCGTTAGTTGGCGTTTTGCGGCGTCAGCGTCAAAAAATGCCAAAACGTTACAGCCTCAAAATGCGCTGGCCGTGGGCTCTAGTTTCAGCTCACTAACACCTACGCCATCTACAGCTCAAAAACGTCAGCGTTTTTATGGGGCCATTGACTAACATGGAGAGCTGCAAAATACGCCAGAAAACGCCGGCGTCAAAAAACGTCCATGTGTAGCCTAAAGGCCTAAAGATGAAGAAAGTCTGAAATAAGGAAAATCTATACAAACAAAGCAAAAGTGCACATAAACCATAACTGAATGACATTAAAGACCAGTGTTGGGGGCTTTTGTTCGTGTAGCACCCTACTAGGTAGGTGCTAGAATAGTGCCATTTTTTTTATTTTCTCCAATATCTATAAATCTCCAATTACCGATGCTGTGCTGGAGAGTCACCGGAAGTTATTACATGGTTGGAGTTTTCGGCAGAACACCAGGTCAAAAGCATTATTGACAAATTGACATAAACACACTATTACCTTTATAGAAGTGTAGTTCTATATTAATGTGGGCTTTTATAGCAGTGTTGATTAATAGTACCAGGCCAGCCCCAATTTGATTCATTGCAGGTAGAAGAACAGTTGTGCTCCATAAACTCTGTTATGTTTGGTGCTCAGCAGCTGTGAACAGCCTGTAATACAAGCCATACCACTCCAGAATGTACAGCCCATTCCTGTTCTACCTGACTTATTCAGCATGTAAGACAAAGATAGAAAATTAAACTATGCATCAATCAGCAATCCCCACATGTTGCCATAGAGGCACCACCAATGTATAGGTCAGTCCATAAATACCTTTGCCACTATTTATGTGAAAGGGGTATTTAAGTCATGTATTTTTTCGTAGATCCCAAATGCTGATATAATGTAGATCAAAAACATGTAAAGCCTTCAGTATAAATTATGTTTGTCATTTATTTATGGCTGGATTTGCAACATTCTTTGTTCATTTGTGATCACTTTGTCCTTATCGTTGTACACAGGGGCAAGAAGGATAGTGTAACCACCTGTCTATTGGGCACTTTTACCCCCTTCCTGCCCAGGCCAATTTTCAGCTTTCAGCGCTGGCGCCCTTTGACTGACAGTTGCGTTTTTTGCTAAATAAACAGAGACCAAAAATTTGATGGGCACTGATAGGCTGCACTGATGGGTACTGATGAGGTAGCATTGGTAGGCACTGATGAGGAGGCACTGATGAGGCGGCACTGGTAGGTGGCACTGATGAGGAGGCACTTATGGGCACTGATTGGCAGCACTGGTGGGCACAGATTGGCAGCACTGATGGGCACTGTTGGGATTGCACTGATAGTCAGGACACTGATAATCAGTGTACATGTCCCTTTTAGAGAAGCCGGTTATCAGCCCTCTTTTCATTTCCTCATGCTGTCGGCAGGAAAGGAGTGCCGACAACTGGCTTCTGTTTACGTTTGTGATCAGCTGTGATTGGACAAAGCTGACCATGGTGTCCGGAGGACACTGTGATCATTGATTGTGCCACCAGCGCCCCGCAGCGGGCGCGCGGTGGGCGCAATCATAGGAGGCCATCATTCGGCTATAGCTCATTCAGTAAGTGGTTAATATGGACCAACCATTTCAGATTGATAGATGCAAAGATCGTGTTTGAGCAAAGGTTCTGTACAGTCAGTTTGTCTAGGTGTAAATGTGAGCTCATCGGTAGACTAAGGGCCCATTCACACCTGAGCGTTTTGTAGCTCAAATATGCCTGTAGCATGAAGCTACAAAACTCTGGAGGGGAAAAAAATCAATGTTTCTCTATGGAGATGGTTCACATCTCCACTCAAAAACACCTGAAGCCAAACGCTCTACGCTTAAACTACTCCCGGAGGTATTTTTGTTGTGCAAATCGGGCATATTCCGGCATTTCTGACACTTTTCTATTGAAATTGAAATTGAATCAATGTAAAAGCATTAAACGCATGTATTAGCGCGACATCGGCGTTTGTAAACACCCGATGTCGCGCTACAAAACGTGCGACAAAAAGCTCCAAAACCGCCCGAAAACATGTCGCCTAGGTGTGAATGCAGCCTAAGGAAGCATATAAAATATTATAATGTAGCAGTCTTATCGGTACCAATATATCCAGTTGTCCAATGCTTTTGGTAACCAATTTCCCAATGCCTCTTTGAGGTTACAGCAATCTGATCTGGAAAATGTACTTCGGACCGAATGTTCAGAAAAGCCTACTTCTGTGCTATATAACCATCTTCTTTTATTCTCCCTCCCTGATCTCTGCATTGTAGACAATGATGCATGGAAAGATATATGGGTCCTTCTCTTCCGTCACCTGGTCTTTTAAAGAGACATGCTAATTCAATTTAAAATTGTACATAGGTTTTATTGCACCCTGTACAGGCTACATAAAATGGACCCTTCGGCTTCTTAAGAATCCTGGTGGTGTGACCATTTGCCTGCTGCCTTATCATACCTTAAAGTGAATAACTCAACACCAAGTTCACTATGTAGACCACTTATGTATTTGTACATGTTGATCAAATCCCCCCTTAATCTCCTCTTCTCAAGTGAGAATAAATTCAGATCCTCTAGTCTTTCCTCATAGCTGAGCTCCTCCATGCCTCTTATTAGTTTGGTTGCCCTTCTCTGCACTTTCTCCAGTTCCCCAATATCCTTTTTGAGAACTGGTGCCCAAAACTGAACTGCATATTCCAGATGAGGTCTTATTAATGATTTGTACAGGGGCAAAATTATGTCTCTCTCTCTGGAGTCCATACCTTTCTTATTACAAGAAAGGATTTTACTTGCTTTGGAAACCACAGCTTGGCATTGCATGCCATTATTAAGCTTATGATCTACCAAAACCCCCAGATCCTTCTCCACTATGGATTCCTCCACTTGCACTCTTCCTAGTATGTACGATGCATGCATATTCTTAGCCCCCAAGTGCATAACTTTATGGTTATCTACATTAAACCTCATTTGCCACATAGTTGCCC
>BLSH010191986.1:1113374-1124568 GCA_018402905.1 Glandirana rugosa
TGCGTGGTATGGAGGACATAGCGGAAGTCCCCATATGACACAAATCGGCGGTCTCCCAGGGAGAGCCGTAAAGCCGAAGTCCTAGTCCATGCATGAGCACTGTGTAACAAACCACTTTGTACAACTCGACTTCGATGACGTAGACATAACATCGGCGTACCTATGAAATACTACCAAAATATACTTAAACGATAAAAATTACATATATTATGTTTACATTATAAAAATGTACTTAAACACAACCGTGGAAATTTTAGGGTAGAGAGACCAAACTTAGAGAGAAGTATTAACATCCCGTTTTATATAAACCGATGTAAAGAGTCACGAGTACGTACCTGATCCTGAAGCCGAAATGCCGAGAGGGACCCTCTGGCGGCTAAACACAGTATACCCCTGAAGGCGATACAGGAGGTATGGTGCGTAAAGAAGCACGGGTTACCAGCAGTGAGTGTAGACTTGACCAGGAGATGCTTAGGACGGCTTGATGTCTCAGCAAGAGGAGGTATAAGTCTATATGCACTTTATTGTGGTTAAATGTCCAGAAGTGCAGGAACAGTAACGGAGAGCAGAGTAGTCTGTGGGTAAGCCGAGGTCAAACACAGGTAGGCAGCAGGTAGCAGAGACAAGTCCGTGGAGCAGGCTGGGGGTCAAATACTGGAGAGCGATAGCAAAGTCCGTAAAAAAGGCCAGGGGGTCATACACTGGAAATCCAAGAATAGGCAAAGTCTGTGAGCAGGCCAGGGGATCATACACTGGAAATCCAAGGATGACCAAAGTTTGTAAACAGGCCGAGGGTCAATCACTGGAGGGTCAAACACACGGGATCAAAGTTAAGGGGAGCAGAGCAGAAGCAGGTCCAAAGGGAAGCCGGGTCAAAACAGGAGATCACAGGAACAAGACACAGGTTCAGGATGCAGGAAGACTGAAACGATCCAGCAATTTGCAACAGACAGGTGCTGCCTTAAATAGGCCAGCCACAGTACTCATTGGACAATCTGTGCGCCTCTACTACGTCCCGTTGCGTTGCAATTGCCATTTCTCTGACACAATGGCTTCTTCAGGAGACTTTAGAAATACTGCATACATAATCACTAGAATTAGAAAGCAATACCTAAGTCAGAAAAACAATTATGCTAAATCTGGACATATATATACATAGAGATATTTTATCACATGATATAAAGTATTATCATTACACTGAAGCCATACCTACCAAATTAATTTAATGATTAGGAAACATACAAAGAGGTAGATGTCAGTGAACCCCTCTTTGAAGGGGTGAAACAACCATAAGGATACATCCAGCTATGATTAAATAAACAAGTTATTAAGTGTAAATAACTAAAAATATAGTTCTCACCAAGGTCATTAATGTATTGTGGATCCCATGTCCATCATGGGACAAGGAGTGACAATAGGACACCACCAACGTGGCCTTTTTACAGGGATTCACTGCTATCAACCTGTTTGGATGTTTCTTCATCCTTGTGAATTTGGTAGGTATGCCTTCAGTGTAATGATAATACTTTATATCATGTGGTTCAGCTATCATTTCTTAATTATTTCCCACCCCCATACAGGCAATTTAAGGGCCATATTCACCCCTATGGAGCTCTGATGTCTCCACAGAGTGTCCTGTTGGTACAGAACCTAATTTGCTGATTCATTAAAATAATTATTCAGTACCTGAAATGATCTGTAGGCATTTGTACATGTATGATCTCTCTCTCTTTTCTCTTTCTCGTTCTCTGTCTTTCTTTCTCTCTCTTTCTTTCTCTTTCGCTCTCTCTCTCTTTTCATTAATGTCTAAACCGCTGGCAACAAAAATGAGTACACTCCTAAGTGAAAATGGCCAAATTGAACCCAAAGTGTCAATATTTTGTGTGCCTACCATTATTTTCCAACACTGCCTTAAAACCCTCTTGGCCATGGAGTTCACCAGAGCTTCACAGGCTGCCACTGGAGTCCTCTTCCACTCCTCCATGATGACATCACAGAGCTGGTGGATATTAGAGACCTTGCGTCCCTCCACCTTCCATTTGAGGATGCCCCACAGATGCTCAGTAGGGTTTAGGTCTGGAGATATGCTTGGCCAGTCCATCACCTTTACCCTCAGCTTCTTTAACAAGGCAGTGGTCATCTTGGAGGTGTGTTTGGGGTTGTTATCATGTTGGAATACTGTCCTGTGGCCCAGTCTCCGAAGGGAGGGGATCATGCTCTGCTTCAGTATGTCACAGTACATGTTGATATTCATGGTTCCCTCAATGAACTGTAGCTCCCCAGTGCCAGCAGCACTCATGCAGCACCAGACCATGACACTCTCACCACCATGCTTGACTGTAGGCAAGACACACTTGTCTTTGTACTCCTTACCTGGTTGTCACCACACACGCTTGACACCATCTGAACCAAATATGTTTATCCTGGTCTCATCAGACCACAGGACATGGTTCCAGTAATCCATGTCCTTAGTCTGCTTGTCTTCAGCAAACTGTTTGCGGGCTTTCTTGTGCATCATCTTTACAAGAGGCTTCCTTCTGGAATGACAGCCATGCAGACCAATTTGATGCAGTGTGCGGCATATGGTCTGAGCACTGACAGGCTGACCCCCTACCCCTTCAACCTCTGCAGCAATGCTGGCAGCACTAATACATCTATTTCCCAAAGACAACCTCTGGATATGACACTGAGCACGTGCACTCAACCTCTTTGGTTGACCATGGAGAGGCCTGTTCTGAGTGGAACCTGTCCTGTTAAACCATTGTATGGTCATGGCCACTGTGCTGCAGCTCAGTTTCAGGGTCTTGCCAATGTTCTTATAGCCTAGGCCATCTTTATGTAGAGCAATGTTTTTTTTTTTTTTTAGATCCTCAGAGTTCTTTGCCAGAGAGTTCTTTGTCATGAGGTGCAATGTTGAACTTCCAGTGTCCAGTATGAGAGTGATAACACCAAATTTAACACACCTGCTCCCCATTCACACCTAATACCTTGAAACACTAATGAGTCACATGACACCGGGGAGGGAAAATGGCTAATTGGGCCCAATAAGGACATTTTTACTTAGGGATGTACTCACTTTTTTTGCCAGTGGTTTAGACATTAATGGCTGTGTGCTGAGTTACTTTGAGGGGACAACAAATTTACACTGTTATACAAGCTGTATGAAGAGAGATTATTTATTTGCAAAATTTTACAAAAAAGCTAGGATTTTTTTTTCAAAATGTTATATAGTACCACCAAAAGAAAACTCTTAGTGTGAAAAAAATGATATAAAATTAATTTGGGTGCAATGTTGCATGGCTGAGTAATTGTCAGAATGTGACGGTACTGAAAACTGAAAAATGGCCTGGACTGGAAGGGGGTGAAATGTGGTTAAATTACTGGAAATTTCTCAGAAGATTTTCAGAACATTTTGCTGGCACCACATTCTTTATATGCTGTCTAAATTTCACTCAGCTTAGTCAGCACATTTGTGGGGTATGTTTGGCCAGATTGGATCCTTAATCTATACATGATAGCAACCTTTTTCAACCAGGTTGCCCAGGCACCCTGGGGTGCCTTGAGGTTTCTTCATGTGTGCCTTGGCAAAATGCCTAAAATGATTTGCAAGCCAGCAGGTGGATCAAGTCTGCCTTTTAGTTATACAAAGCTACAGGTTTTTTTATTGTGCACCATTGTGACCTTCTAGCTGCCACTGTCCTAACAACTAATGACATCATCGGTTGATAAAGAGGATATCGGCCGTCTGCACAGCATACTTGTTGGACCCTCCCCTGTCCTTCTCCATTAGCACTGGGGTCACATTAGCTGAGTGATGGAGAAAACTGGGGGATAAGAGAAACATTAGAAAACTAGTCAGTACCAGTGTGCAAAAGTATATTTGATTTAGAAGAATAAATCACCTCTGAAGTTGGGTGTCTTACATGTATGGACGTTGATGTATTATTTAAAACTATTAAAATAGTTTTTACATTTTAGAATGGGGTGCCTCGAGACTGTCTATAATTTTAGAGGGTGCCCTGACTGAAAAAAGGTTGAGAAACATTGTAATATAGTATTGTCAGACTATTCACAAGTTTTGGTCTAGAGCATTTTTATTTATGCTAGGAGTACTGAGACATCTTATAAATATATCTGTGAAATTAGCTTTGCTAAATTTGGGTAAAGATCAATTTCCTATGTCTGAGCAGCCAATTATTTTTACATATTTTATTATAAATAAAAAAATAATTCCACATAATTGGAAATCATCTAATGCTCAACAGTTTTTGTTTGGTTCTGGCGAATTTAAATGAGAAATTTAGGTCCCTTAGGAATAGCAGATATAATAGATTTTTGTTACATTTGAGGGAATGGCTAAATTACCCGAAATGTTTGGTACAGAGTGAAAGAAGTTAGATCAGCAAGGCCAGAAGACTTCTAGGGTTAACAAAACTGGGGAACTAGAGAATGAGGGGGTGTAGGGTGTACTGCAGTTGTACTGATTATTTTAATCATTTTGTTTTCCTGTTTTCCTTCATTTATGTTGTATTATATTAGTCCTGAGAAGTTTATAGTTGCTTTTGTGCATTTCCAAATTTTGAAATATTGGACTATTTACTTTTTTTTTTTTATTTATTCAATGGAATATAATTCCTAGGTAAATTAAGAAAAAAAAAATGTGTAAACAGTATTAACATTAGTTGATGGTGAAAACAGTCAACTGTGACTTTTTAATATATAGATATATCACTCCATTGATCACCACTCAACAAATTATCATTTAGTCCTTGTCACATGCATCATTTAGCAGAGCTTCGCACTCACCAAGCTGATATTCAATTATTTTTTTACATTTCCATGTGAAAAATGAGCCAGCAGAACTGATTGCAGTTCATGCAGATGTGCTTCATTATAGAGTTTTTGGTATCTTTCTTCCAAACACATAGACAGCTGATGCAAGAAAACAGCCATCCCCATACATTTTACCTTTTGTGCCGGATAAAAATTCAAAATGATATATTATTAAGATTATTTCCTAATTATATAATGAAAAAATAAACAACATTATATATAGAAACATAGAAAAGTGACGGCAGAAAAAGACTGAGTAGTCCATTGAGTCTGCCCCTTTTTATTTATTTATT
Source organism: Glandirana rugosa (assembly GCA_018402905.1). Taxonomy (NCBI): domain Eukaryota; kingdom Metazoa; phylum Chordata; class Amphibia; order Anura; family Ranidae; genus Glandirana; species Glandirana rugosa. The sequence continues at coordinate 1,118,501 of BLSH010191986.1, forward strand.
TTTCTGTTCAATAATTTTTATTAAGGTTTGAGACAGAGATAACAAATAAGAATCAACATAAGTTAGTAGGCTTGAATGCATGGTACAATGTATAGATTTCACTTATGTATAGTTACAATAACTAGAGGCAACATCGATTGAGATGACACTCATAAGTGTTTGTAGGATTCAGCGTGTGGATAGGGTTCGTGGATCCAGGGTACATATACCATGAAGTTATAACTTTGTAGCACACCATAATTCTGATTTTCTCTCACAACTGAGGACACCTAGGGGGAGTCCAGCCGGAAGTAAAAGTGATTACCCGTCACCGAGGCGTACATTTAACTGCTTTACTGGTTCAGTCAGCGGGCAGGCTATGGGGCGGCGGCCCCCGAGTCTGTCCCACCGATTCGCTGGCGGCGGGGTAAGCATTGATAACCCTTATCCACAGGCAGGGTTTCATTCCCTCAAACTGTAGAAGATGCAGATTATGATGAAGAAGAAAGGAGGCAATAAGAGGGGGGTTATAAGAGCCTCTAATTCAGGATATAGTGTGCAGAGAGAAAGAAAGGAATAAAAAGGAGAAAGAAAGAAAAGAGGCCAAGATAGGCATGGGGGCAATAGAGGGGGAGGGGGGGGTGGGGCGGCAGGACTGAAAGGCGGGAAGGCCAAAAGACCAACAAGCCGAAAGGCCGGGGGCAAAAGCGATGAAGTCAGAGCATTGGGGTATTTTATCTGAGACTAGCTCCAATGTGAACACAAGGGGAGGTTAGGGCAGGTCAGCGAGGGAGCAATAGTTCTGGATCGAGGTCCAGTGGTAAAAAATGTTTGACCCAAGGGTGCCACATCTTTGTGAACTTGGAGATGGTGTCCTGCTCAATGGCTTCCAATTTTATTTTTAATTTTTTTTTTTTTTTATAATTTTTTTTTTTTTTTTTTACATTAACCTTGTTGTCTGACTATAGATTTATGTTTATCCCAAGCATGTTTGAAGCCATTTACTGTTGACTGTCTCACAAACTCTGTTGGTAGTTTATTCCAATCATCAACCACCCTTTCAGTAAAATAATACTTTCTAAGATTAGTTTTGAACTTCCCCCCAGTTAGTTTGAGGTCCCCGTGTTCTTGATTTTGGTTTCATATTGAAAAGACTGCCCTCCTGAACCTTATTCACCCCCTTGATGTATTTAAAGGTTTCAATCATGTCTCCCCTCTCCCTTCTTTCCTCCAGACTGTACATATTAAGTTCCTGAAGTCGCTCTTGATATGTTTTATTCCCCAGACCTTTCACCATTTTTGTTACCCGTCTCTGAACTCGTTCTATCTTATCAATATCTTTTTGTAAGTGTGGTCTCCAGAACTGGACACCGTATTCTAAGTGAGGTCTCACTAAAGATCTATATAGAGGAATCAGAACCTCTTTCCTCCTGCTGGTGATCCCTCTACTGATACATCCCAGAATTATATTTGCTTTTCCCACTGCCTGGTTACACTGTTTGCTCATTTTGTAATCATCTGAAATAAGCACCCCCAAATCTTTTTCTTCTGTAGTGCTGGCTAACACTGTACCCCCAATGCTGTACTCTAAGCGGATTCTTTTTCCCTAGATACATTATTTTACATTTAGAAATATTGAACTGCAGTCTCCACTGCTTTGACCAATCTTCCAGCAATGCCAATCATGTTCCATGTTACAGACACCTCCAGGGATATCAACCCTATTACACACCTTTGTATCATCAGCAAAGAGACATATATTCAACATTAGTATTTGGCATACCATTTACTGAAATGCCTTTTTTTCAGCAGAGGTTTGCTTACCTTTCAAAAAGTCATACCATATTGTGTATCTCCTAAGTGGTCAATATTTCTCCTGGAACTTCCTCTTCTTGCCCTGTTCCTTCTCAGACTTCAATCTCGAGTGTCCCACAGGAGTGTACCCGTGTCATCTAATAGTTTTAGTTCATACTGCTCACTTGGAACTTTCCATGTACATTTGTGAATAATTTCCCAAAATGATATTTATTAAAGTCAAAGCTTCAGCAAGATATCTCTATAAACAGTTTCTTAGCATTCCTAAGACTTGATGTTTACTCTGATGTCTGTACCCTGTTTCTGCTTCCATTACCTTGTTCCTTCATTCTCTGCACTGTGCCCTGCTCCTTATAGTATATCATTGCTCCAGATTCATTTCGCCCTACTGATTTACTGGTTAAGACCTTGCTTTGCTCATGTTTACCAGCTACATCTGCCTGCTGCCCGCCCTGATTTCCAGGCTGTTCCCCACTCCATATCTACTTGATGATTTGGTGTTTTGACTTTGGATCATGCTCACTGTGAGCCATCTTCAGCAAGGCAAGCCTTGGCAAGTCTACTGAACAAGACCAATTCACCATGAGAACTGGACGTTTTTGGTTTTCGATTTGTTAGGTAACCATTTGTGAAAGACACAAAGGGGTTGATTTACTTAACTCAAATAGAGTATTCGCTCTTCAAGTGAAGTTCTACTTTGCATGGGAACATTCCCCCGAATTTAGTGAATGAGATGAAGCTCTGCTGACTTTCATCATTCAATCATGTGCAAGCAAAAATGCTGTTTTTTAGTATATTTTCATAACACACAATTGGGTATTTTTTGTAAAGTGAAATTTTATCACATCCACTTAGTTCTGGGGACAAATTCCCTTGAAAAATGCAATTTTCCTTGCAAAGTTAGCAGCGTATTTGCCTTTAGTAAATCAACCCCAGAGGGTCCTTGTCTAGGCCTCGTACTTGACAAGAAGAAGCTGTAAATAAGTGTCGGAAAAGTGTCAAAGTCTTTATCTTTATACAGGTTCCAGGTCAAATATCGAGGCCAATGCATCAGAATGACACCTTGAGATCTGCCATTCTCAGCAGTGGAGGTCAACAATGGTTGCCTTAATAATTATTTCAGGTGTACAGCCATGATATTGCCTGAAGGAACCTGAAATGCTTGCACAACAATCTATTTCGTTAGGCAATAAATGATATCACTTTGAATCCTTCTACTATGACAGGTGTACTTTAAAGTTTGCTACTGGTTTTCTTGTTTAAATACCATTCATTTACCTTCAAATACCTTCTCCGTTTATTTACAATGAACTTTAACATTAGCATCTTCTATGTCAGGCTTTTTTAAATTGGTTAAAATGGATAACTTTATGAAATAATAGAGAAAAGTGTTTCAAAGGAAACTATGTCAGCTTTATAAATAAACCTTTAAATCATGATGAGATTTACAGTTTGGATAGGGTGCATATTCGCTATCCATAACTGGTGGTAAGCGGAAAAAGTTGCGACAGTGTTTTTATATAGAACTTTGTCTGCTGCAGTTCATACCTGAAATGATCATCATAAAACTGTCACTACAGCTCCAGCATGGCATAATAATAATAAAGAGTTTCTATTGGTCTCCTCAGCCACATCCTCATGATATTCAGACACGGCGGGACAAACATTACAGTTATTGGCTCAGACATTCCCTTTTAGTATCAGGAAATACCAGAGGATGTCAGTGATGAAGTTTGATCTGTCTGTCCAGCAGCATGAAGCTAAAACAAGATATATTATGAGGTGGCGAGGGTCATGCAAGAAAGTATGAAGATGCTCTGTCTTTCCACAGTGCACCCCTCTGAGTTCTCGTGCTGCATGACAGGCCCAAATTTATTGTGCTGCATACTTGCCTAATATGCTTAACCAGATTTTACTGCCCTATTAAATTGCATATCCTGTAAACTATGCACAGCCATAAGGTCTTAAATAGAGAGCATACTGTGAGGGTTTTCTTTGAGGGCTTCCATATAATTCAGTCTTCAAATCGGTGCAAGAGCTTTTACTCATCTATCTTTAGGACCCACATCCCTCTGTTCATCTTTCTTTTCATTACTGACCCTGCTCTAGGTATTCTGTGTAGATCTTCATAAATAAATCTACTAACTCCCAAACTTCTTCTTAAAGTGGACCTATGGGCTAAATAGTCTTCAAAATCTGCCACCATCTCATGTATTGTGGCACTCATTCATCTAATTATATTGTGTGATTGTGAGGTTATCTACAAAATGTGTGTGGAATCCGAGAGTGAATATGGAAAGCCAAACACTCTAAAACAATCACAAAATAAAAAATCTCAACATTTAGTTCTAATGTATAACCCAATGGAAGATACAACATGTTTTTTAAAGTGAAAAAACATCTTAGTCCTGTAGTTTACCTTTCTGGCTTCACATTACTGGTCATGGTGCCCTTTCAAAGCGGTGCCAAGTCTGTGCACAACATAGTCAAATCAATTCAATTCTCTGAAATATTTTTCTCACAGATGAAACCACGGTACCATTTCTCATTCAATTTTTTTTTTTGAAAGATAAGGCATGTGTACATCGAAAACATGTATGATCAATATAGAGCCTAGACAAACTCCATGCAGGGATAGAGGCAATGACTTGAATCACAAAGAAATTGGAAGTGGCTTGGTTGGGGCAGGACAGGGGTGAGATTTTTTCATAGAGGTGGTCAGTAGCAGAATAGAGGAGAGAAGTGTTGAGTTGGCAAATGTTTCTACAGGTGACGGTTAGGCGATTGGGGGGAAAGGTGGTGCAAGACAGGGAGAGAGAGAAACTAATAAGGTGGTGGTCGGAGAGAGGAAAAGGATTGTTGGAGAAGTTGCATGGAGCGCATAGATAGGAGAATACAAGGTCGAGGGTGTTTCCATCAGTGTGAGTAGAAGCCTGTACCCATTGCCAGGCATAAAATTCATCAAGGAAAGCTGACAGTGGTCCAGGAGGCCGGTAGATCACAGCAATTCTTAGGGAGGTTGGAGAAAATATACATATACAGTGGGCTTCAAAGGATAAAAGTGAAAGAGAGGCAGGAGAGTGAAGAACCTGAAAGGTGCTCTGTGGGGATAGGAGGAATCCCACTCCACATCCCTTGCATCCATTAGGCCTAGGGGAGTGAGTCCAGAGAAGGCCACCGTAGGAGAGGGAAGCAGGAGAAGGAGAATCACATTCCTGGAGCCAGGTTTCGGTGATAGCAAGTAGATTAAAAGAATAAGTGACAATTAGGTCATGAACAGCAGTGAGCTTGTTGCAGACAGAGGGGGCCTTCCAGAGGGCACAGGAGAAGGGGAGGCTGGTTTTGGTAAGAAGGGGAATGGAGATTAAATTGCGTAGATTGCGACTACTGCCAGAGGGTGTGGGGTGGTGGTGATGGGTGCATTGGGTATGGTTAAATGAGGGAGGCCCAGGGTTTGTGGAAATATCTCCAGAGGCTAGGAGAAGCAGAAGAGAAAGGGAGGTAACATGGGAATATGATTTATATGAGGGGACATGCTTGAGCATCCTGGGGGTTTTGTTAGCATGTGGGCTTAGTGTTAGAAAGAGGTGATGAGTGCAGTAATAATGTAGATAAGCACTCTAGAAATATATTTAGTAGGTACAATAACTTTGCAAATTACACTAATAGATAATACAAATTGCATAATAGAATTGGAAATGTAAAAATGGAAATGGAAATGGCAGGAAAACCTGCAAACACAAAAACATCAAATGTCAGCATTGGGTTAAGTTGGTCTTTCATGTGGTTCATGACTGGCATTGTCATTATTAGTTGCCATTGCTCACAAAATTAGAGGTGGAGCATGATGGAATGAATATTTGGCTTCACATATGCCTTGGATATTCCTTCAGTGAGATCTCCCTGCTTATGGCCACCTGGAACATGTGAGTGTTTCTGCCCACGTTTGTGTGTTCTACTCCTGTTACATTCTTCTATATATAAAAAATGCAGCAGGAAGAGTGGGAACCCCTCATAATGGCCTGCACAAGTGTGCAGATCTAAGAACTCAAACACAGACTTCAATAGGGTCCCCAAGAGAAATAAGGAATTTCAAGTGGTTTAGTTCTTCAGCTTCTACAAAAACTAGTTTTGGGTGGACAAACACTTTATATATGCCTTTCTTTTTCATTGCACATGTACTGAAGCAAATAAGTGGACAGAAAACTAGTTAAGTCAGATCTGAATATATTTTTCCAAAACAAATTGAACTGATGACAGGAACTATGCAGACC
>BLSH010191986.1:1141528-1155906 GCA_018402905.1 Glandirana rugosa
AAAATATGTCGCTAGTCTTTAAATTTATAGGTAACTAATGACATATTTACAGTAACCGCCATTTCCCCAATTGGACTCCCCCCGCGAGATCCCCAATTGACACAAGGGATCCACACAAGATTGACCCTCCCCCGACCCGACAGTCCCCGTATTCGCGCGGGAACCGCGATTCTGGGAGGACGTCAATAGACGTCCTCCCAGAATTAAGCAACCGCCCTGTAGACGTCAATTGTCTATGGGGCGGTTGTTAAGCGGTTAAACACTCTCGTGCCCGCCACACTCTGCAGGAGTGTGCCTGCGGCTCGGGCGGACCTGAAGTCCGCCGGCGAGCCACGAATGCTTACTACCGAAGAAAAACGGGGAACCGCCGATGTAAACATGGCGGTTCCCCGTGCTGTCAGGCAGCATCTAAGAGATCTACTGATCCCTGTCACTGGGATCAGTTAGATCTCTTATGCCCCTGACAGCCCAGCCCCCTCCCAGTTAGAACACACCTAGGGAACACAGTTAACCCCTAGAGCGCCCCCCTCAGGTTAACCCCTTTACCGCCAATGACATTTATACAGTAATCAATGGATATTTAAATTTCTGATCGCTGTATAAAAGTCATTGGTCCCAAAGTGTCAAAAATGTCCGACATGTCCGCTGCAATATCACAGTCCTGATAAAAATCACAGATCGCCACCATTACCAGTAAAAAAAAAAAAAAATTTAAAAACGCCAGAAATTAATTGTCATGGTTTGTAAACGCAGCAACTTTTGCACAAACCAATCAATAAACGCCGATTGCGAGTTTTTTTTTTACCAAAAATATGAGGAAGAATGTAAATCGGCCAAAACTGATGAATACATTAGGTTTTTTTTTTTTTTTTGGATTTGTATTTTAGGAAAAAGTAAGGCATATTGTTTTTTTTTTTTACAAACTAGTGAATCTTGATAAGATTACCCGCGCCTTGGAAATAAACAAATAATCAAAAGGAGAGCAGCTGGTATAACAGTTGAAACTTGTACAATAATGAACTAAATAAGTACCGCGCTCATCTAGCAGCTATCACACATGTAGAGGTACCCCTCCCGTATGATATGGTGTGTTTTTACAAAGAACAACACCTACTGCATAAATAAATCATAGCGCTTAAAACAACTTCATATGCTCTAATAGGCTACTGTCCTAGTCACTAAAATGCATATTGAGTTGTAACGCTAATAGGCAGTCTGTGTGTTCATGAGCATGAAAGTAATCAAACAAAGGTCTGTTTATATCCAGGATACCAAATTATCTAGTTCAGTTAATGTCCCAGAATAAATAAACATGCACATATGAAATAGTTAAAAATGGAAAAATGGTCATCAGGGAATTTCCTCGACTGGGATCTATTGGCCTCCCCACTTACCAGATGTCGGTGACCCCAGGGGTCAAATTCACTTAGTGGGAAATGCCTATGCCCATACAGATATGAATAGTAGGTAAACAAGATGAAAATTAGGGTGATCCTCAGTGAATTCCCTCCGTTGGGACCTGATGGCACCCCCACTTACCAGATGTCGGAGACCCCAAGGGTCAAACTCACATAGTGGGAGACGATAATACCCATCCACATAGGAGCTGGAGAAGATCCTTCCAACCGATCCCCAGTGGGTTATTGCAGATCTAGACCCGGAAAAACAAGTTAGGAACTCTAATCGTGAAGACAGTCACAATTTATTAAAAACAAAATCTATAAAACGACAGTTCAAAAAACGGGCAACGAACGACCGTACAAGATCGGAACGATTGTGCACAAACTGTGGATAAAAACGAGGAACCAGGGGACGCCAAAAGCGCTCTACCAGCATTCCTATGAGCGGAAATGACGTGTTAGTCCCTCGCCACCCGACGCGGAGTTTCGTTAACAGCACGTTAACGTCATCAGGGGTTATAGGGGCACACACGTCATCTCCTTATTAAATGCAAATCTGCTCTAAAGTGTCAACCAATCATTTTAGCTACCTTGGTCCACAATATGGGAACCTGGTGCCGACTAGTGGACATTAATGACTTCTATAGGATGAAATGGACAAACTAAAGGAGATAAAAATAAAGAAAAATAGAGAGCATCCTCTAGTGAAAAAAGACATATTGCGCCAATAGTGATACATGGTGCAAATTTCTTATAGAGTCGAATTATCAATAACCCCTCTAAGGGTAGTGGAATGATTATATGGTGTCAATTATAAATTTGAGTGCAAATTGTGAAATAGCCTGAAAATTTGAGCTAGTATAAAGTGCTGAATAAATGTGATGAGAAATGAATACATAAAGTGTACACCTATATATGTAAACAGAATGGTGGACACTCCGAACTTAAAAATTAGCCAAAAAACAATTTAAATCAATGTCAGAATTAATACCAGCAGGCCTCAAGGTATCTAATTTATAAATCCAGGCTGTCTCATTCCTTGACAATTCCCGGACCAAATTGCCTCCCCTCAATTGGGGTTTCAACCGGTCATTTCCGAAGAAGGAGGCCAGCCCTGGATCACGATTGTGAAACAATCGAAAATGATTGGACAACGTGTCATTAAGGAACTCTTTCTTTATGTTGTTTAAATGCTCAAATGTTTAAATGTTTTTTTTTTGCAAAATTGGTCGCTCTTTTTTTGTTTATATCGGTGATCAGAAATGACGCAAAGGTGATCAAATACCACCAAAAGAAAGCTCTATTTGTGGGAAAAAAAGGACGCACATTTCTTTTGGGTACAACGTCGCACGACCGCGCAATTGTCAGTGAAAGCGACGCAGTGCCGAATCGCAAAAGGTGCTCTGGTCCTAACATCGGAAATCCTTCCAGGGCTGAAGTGGTTAAGCAAACACAAAGCTGACTCCCTAGCACACATGGTGGTGATTAAATACCACCAAAAGAAAGCTCTATTTGTGTGAAGAAAATTATAAAAATTTAGTTTGAGTACAGTGAGTGTAGCATGGCCGGGCAATTGTCATTCAAGTGTGACAACACTGAAAGCTGAAAATTGGCCTGGTTATGAGGGGGGTAAAAAATTCCCAGTAGGCACGTTCGTAGACCGCAACTTATTTAACGAACATATATATATATTTTTTTTTAGTGAATTGACTTTTACATAATCTTTCGTGGCACTTACCGTATGTTTCTTAAACAAACTGATAATGAATTTACATTTTTAACCTCGCCTCAAATGAATCTCATCATCCAAATATCACATGTTATATTGCTTTGTGAATTGAGCCCAGTATCTAAGTCATAAGATTGTTGAAAGAAGCAACAGCAAGTAGCTTTCTATATTGTGAACTATATATATGCATTATACTTGTCTATACCAGCAGATGGCACTGCAGTATGATATTGCGTATTCTATGGTACAAAGTAATAACAGGACGTACCTTCTGCATACAAGTGTGCACTTGTTTCTTGTTCTCTTCCTGTCTATGATAAAAGGCATGTAATATATTCCTCCATGAAAGTATTTTCTGTATACAACAAGCTTCCAAGCACATGATTCAATTACCTGCTAATAGGTTATGGGCCCAGGCACCCAGGCATTGGAGAGGATATCTTAGGCACCCAGCAGCACCCAGAGGCACTGGAAAGAATACTCAGTGAGTACAGTGAGTCTGTGAGTATTGTATGCCAACTACTGAAAGATGCAAGTGGTTGGGATGTGAAGTTTACAATACCAAAGCTAAACAATGCCAACTACCAGCTGTGGAAATTTAAGCTGGAAATGCTTTTTAGTAAGGATGACTTGTGGCAAGTGCTTAATTCAGACAGACTCACAAACGGAGAGATGGAGGACTGGGACTGGAAAGATAGGCAGGCGAAAGCAATTATAAGCTTGCTAGTGGAAGATGACCAGCTTATTCACTTAAGAATAGAGAAAACGCCCAAAGGTATGTGGACTTCATTACAGAAACTGCACAAGTGTTCAAGTCTCAACAATAAGTTGTTTATACTAAGAAAATTATATAAACTAAGTCCAGAAAATGTGTGAACACGATAAAGCTATGCTAGAGATCATAGAGCAGCTACGCACCATCGGAGAGGACATCAAAGATAACCATATTGTTGCCCTGCTCCTCTGCAGCATTCCAGAGACATATACTGCTCTTATTAATGCTTTAGAAACTAGACCTGAGCAGGAACTGACACTGGAATATGTCAAAGGCAAGTTAATCGATGAATATGACAGAAGGGAATAAAACATGCACCATGATGACAAGGCTCTTAAGATGTACAAAGGTGCAAAGCACAACAAAGAAAGCAGAGCCTGTTTTGCTGTAAAAAGACCAGGACTGTTCTATCTGGAAAGCCAAGCAGTGAAAGCTGAAGCTATCCACAAGAGAAAGCATCAAAGCAGCAACAAAGGAAACTTTAGACACATCATGTAGTGGCACCTTTAAAGTGAGACAGGGCGGAAAACCACACGGCTGGTGCATAGACTCAGGAGCGGCAAGCCACATGACTAGCGATGAGACCTTCTTCACAAAGTGCACTGCATTACACCACAAGGCAAGCACAGCATCCTTGCAAAGAAAGTGCTGTATGTTCCAAAACTAGAAGGCAGCCTTCTATTGGTGAAAAGTCTTGTAAACAATGGTCTCACAGCTAAGTTACAGAGTGATGAATGCACAATTCACAATAATAAGCAATGTCTCACAAAAGGAAACCTGGATGATCACCTATACAGGCTCATCGCCACAGACCAGCAAGTCAATATGCAGCTCATGCACAGTGACGTATGCGGTCCAATGAAAACCCCCACATCAGACGGGAACAGATATCTACTGACTTTCACTGATTATTATTCCAAATACACAATTACTCATCTGATGAAACACAAGAATGAAACAACAGAGAAACATTAAGAGTTTGTTGCCATGTCTAGCAACAAATTCCAATGCAAACCAGAAATAATACGCACTGACAATGGTGGAGAATACATAAGCAAAGAAGTGACCTCATACCTGAAGAGACAAGGAAAAGTACACCAGACAACCACACCATACACTCCTGAACAAAACGGTGTAGCAGAAAGGAAAAATCGCACTCTTATAGAAATGGCCAGGCGCATGTTGTCAGATGCCAACCTACCTTGCAAGTACTAGGGAAAAGCAGTCATGACTGCAACCTACCTACAGAACAGACTACCCTCAAGCGCCATTAAAAGTACTCCATTTGAAATGTGGCATGGATCAAAGCCTAGCATAGGGCACATCAGAGTATTTGGATGTAAGGCATATGCCTATATTCCAAGTGAAAAGCGATCCAAGCTGGAGAACAGAGCCATAGAGGGCATTCTAGTAGGCTACAGTGAGCAAACTAAGGATTACAGAATCCTAAACCCAAAGACTGACAAAGTGACAATAAGCCATAGTGTTTATTCTGATGAGAGCCCATCACCAGAAGCACTGATCCCTCAAAGCTGTGAAGTGAGTATGCCCAGCAAACCAAAAGAAAAGGTTGACCAAAGTGATCTTGGGAACATTAGCTACTATCTGTGAATTAAAATAGAGAGAGAAGAAGATGGAAGTTATCTTCTCAACCAATCTCAGAAAATCTTAGAAATCTTGGAACAATTCCATATGCAAAATGCAAAGGAAATGAAGACTCCTATGGAACCAGGCTATCTAAAGAGCAATGAAGCAGAAAACTTGCTACCCGACAGTGATATGTATCGCAGAACAATCGGTAAGCTACTATACGTTGCCACTGCGACAAGACCAGATATAGCCGCGGCAGTGGGCATACTATGCAGGAAAGTCTCAGCGCCCTGTCAGCTTGACTGGAACGCAGTAAAAAGAGTGATACGGTACCTCAAGGAAACAATTCTGATGAAGTTACGGTTATCAGCACAATCAAATTCAAAACTGGTCAGATATTTGGATGCTGATTGGGTCGGGGACTGTACAGACCGTAAATTCACAAGTGGATTAATCTTCCAGTATGGTGAAGGAAACATAAGTTGGTCTAGTCGAAAGCAAACAACTGTCGCTCTATCTTTAACTGAAGCAGAGTACATTGCAACAGCACACGCATTTCAAGAAGCAATATGGATTTGTAAACTTTTTGTGCACATTGGGATAGACATGTCAAAACCAATTCCCATTTTTGAAGACAACCAGGGATGTATAAAGCTTACGCAATCAGAAAGGGTCAATCCTAGGACCAAACACATCAAGGTATCAGTAGATCTCCTATGCCCCCACTAACAGAGCGGGGAACCACCATGTTTACATCGGCGGTTCCCTGTTCTTTGGCTGTGGCCGCTCATCGCGGCTCGCTGGTGGACGTCGGGTCCACCCGAGCCACAGGCACACTCCTCAGGAGTACCGCAGGCACGCGCGCGCACCCCCTAGCGGCCACCCGCAGATCGCCGCTTTTTTACGGCGATTTGCGCTAAGCGTCCACACTGCCGCCGTGAATATAAGGTAGGCAGTGTGGAACCAGTTAAATTATAAGTTCACCTTTATAAAACAAATAATAAATGCACATTTTGTTGCAGGTTAAAAAATATGCATTTATGTTTTCTGTTAGGAGACTGAAAAGCAGGGGTATTGAATTAAAATTCAAGGAGGTTCACTCACTAAAATTTTCTTCCAACCGAGGCCCAAATCTCAAGTCTGTGCCATGAAAGATTGTACGCGTCTATTTTCCTATTTTTGGTGCAAGTCACACTCTCTGGCACTTTTGTTCTGGTAATACTCTGTAAATGTAAATCGGATGTTCCCCCTTACATCAGGTGTTCCTACCAGAGTAATTCATTACATTGGGTGCCCCCATCAGACTATCCCCATAAATCAGTTGCCACCATCAGAGTGCCCCCATAAGTAATGTGTCCCTATCAGAGTGCTCCCTTAAGTACTGTATTCCCATCAGAGTGCCCCCTTAAGTAATGTGTTCCCATCAGAGTGCCACCTTACATCAAGTATTCCCATCATCAGGTTTCTGTAACAGAAGGCCCCCTTACATCTGGTGTCTCCCATCAGTGTGCCCCCTTACATCATTTGTCCCCATCAAAGTGCCCCATTATATAAAGTTCCCCCATCACAGTGCCCCCTTACATAGGATGTCCTCATCAGAGTGCTCCCTTACATTAGGTGTCAGCATCAGATTACCTCCTTACATCAGGTGTCCCCATCACATCAGGTGTGCCCATCAGAGTGCCCCTTTACATCAGGTGTCCCCATCAGAGTGCTATTTTACATCACATGTCCCCATCACAGTGCCACTTTACGTCAGGCATTCTGTTAAAGTTCCCCCTTACATCAGATGTTCCTATTAGTGTGCCCCTTAACATAAATTATGCCCATAAGCATGCTCTTTAACATAAAATATGCCCATTAGTGTGACTCTTAACATAAAATATGGGGCCCTCTGTTGGGCACCTTTTATGTTAAGGGGCACTCTGATAGGCACATTTTATGTTAAGAGGTACTCTGGTGGGCACAAAATGTGCCCATCAGTGTGCCCCGTAACATAAAATGTGCCCATCAGCATCCTCCTTAACATAAGATAAGGGGCATGCTGATGGGCACATTTTATATTAAGGGGCACGCTGATGGGCACATTTTGTTGTGCCCATCAGTGTTACCTTAACATAACATATGCCCATGACTGTTCCTCTTAACATAAAATGCGCCCCTCAGCATGCCCCTTAACAGAAAATGTGCTCCTGTAAATATCATACACCACATACCTTTAGGGCAGAAGCCGGCAGAGGTAGCAAGCTGCAGGGGGAGGGAGCTGTGAGATGCCATACTTCGCGTCCAGCAAGGAGTGAGAGCCAGGACTCACAAGATAGCGAGCAGCAAGGGGCAGGGCACGCATGTGACATCACGCCTTAACTCGCGACTCGGCAGGGATTAAGAGCCAGGAGCCGCAAGATAGTCAGCAGCAGGGAGCGGGGCGCACATGCAACGTCATTGGTTGCTGGGACACCGGCGGCCCCAGCAACCAATGACTGCAGAGATGTGGCACCACAATGGCAGCCTGACGGTCCAGACAGGAGCGTTGCTTGGACCGGGGGCTGCCATTTAATGACTGCTGCTGTAAAGCATTGCACACATGATCAGTAGATGTAATGATATGCTCTTGAAGACTGTCTGTGTAGCTGTCTGTCTGTACCACAGATAGGGACAAGCAGTTACACAATGACAGGAAGCTCTATGATCTACCATAGCGCTCAACCTTGCCCTGGTAGTTCATTGAAAGCTATAAGCCGACAGCTGCAAAGGCTGCCGGAACTTGTGAAACATTGATTCACAGGGATCTGTGAATCAATGATGTGGCCATTAATTATTAAACTAATATGTTTTTATAGCTGTAAAATAAATGGTACAGAATGCACGCCTCCAATACCAATAACACTGTGGCTAACAATAATGTAGCTGCCCCTTAAAGATGTGCATAGCACCCTTGACCAAAAACATTAGGTAATAAAGTACAGGCGCTTCTGTTTTCTAGGCAAAATCTTGAGGCAAAATCATGCAAATTCCACTCCATAGTATGTTTGCACAAATCTGACATACACTAAACGGCCACTTTATTTGGTACACCTTGCTAGTACCTGGTTGGACCCCCTTTTGCCTTCAGAACTTCCTTAATTCTTTGTGGCATAGATTCAACAAGATACAGTGTATATATATATATATATCTCCAAAGTTGCAATACTGATAGTGATAGCTATTAATCCCTAGGTCAATCACTATGAAAAAAAACCCTATTCTTGTGGGACTTTGCAGATAGCGACACTACACATAGATGTGGAAAAATGTTCAAATGTTATTGTTATTTATAAGTTTTAAGGCTATGAACCCACTGAGGTGAATCTAAAACAAATCCAATATCAGACAAGCAACCCTATGACTACGAGAAAATGTGCGGCGCGTATGTGCATAAAAAGGGGTGGTAAACCCCCCCTATTAGAAGTACCGAGAGCAAATAAGGGAAAATGCATGAATCATAAACCCAAAATGTGCAAAAACATATAAAGTGTCTATACAACTACACAATGTGTGGTGAGATAAAGTTCAATTGTATTAGTCCACCAATAAATACATTAGTCTCTTAAACATAAAAAATCTGAAGTGACTTAAAAGGACCGTGAAATAAATCTTCAACTGTGCAAGGTAAAACACCACAATGTATGTATAGGGTACTCTTACCAGATATACCTGGTTTACAGGCATGTAGGTCAGGTTCAACCTCGGGTACACAGGACATCAGGCATCCACAGGATGGAATCACGGTGAAAGGCCCGTCATCAAAACACTTGAAGGGACCAGGCTGGTTTCCAGACATGCAGGTCGGGTTCAATCATGGGCATCCAGGGCGTCAGACATCCACAGGTTAAGGTACCAATAAAGAACCAGTCGTCCAACCACTTGAAGGGACCAGGCTCCAAGTGTAGAGGTAGGAGTATAGGGATCCAAATAGTACCACAGCAAGCCTCAGTGAAGAATGAAAGCTACATAGTGTGATACTGTATAACCAAATAAGGTTTATTTATAAAATAATTGCACTTACATGCTAAAAGCTAGTAACAAGCACATGGAATTCCAGGTTGGTAAAATTGGCGCAGTAGATGGGAGCAGGATCGTCTACCCGACACGTTTCGTCTACAAAGACTTCCACAGGGGCATACCTATGACTACAAAACAAAGTTGCATCAATATACAGTATATATTAGTTACACTCTGCAGTTCAACATATTGTAGAAATGTCCGACGCGTTTCAGGTCCACGCCTTTCATCAGGGGCTTTGTGCAGAAGATTTTGAATAAATGATTGATAAAAAACTTTTCCTGGACCTCCCCATGTCAGCCTACTACGGGTCAGCTCCGCCCTCTCTGACCCCTCCAGGACCACCTCTTTCTTAGCCCATAAAGGGCGGCTGTCTGCCCCATAACACTGTTCTTTTTTCGTCCTCGCTCCGGACACCTTTTTTTTTTTTTTTTTCTTTTTTCATTTTTTTATTGGGATAGAGGCATGGTTCCCCTCCGTATTACGGACAAGTCTCCGAGAGGAGGTGGGTTCCCGGAAGCAGTGGACGAATTATGATTTGGCAGTTTAAATAACTGTAATGGCCCACAAAGACGTTAGCAGTATAAATTACTGTATACTCCGGCGGGAAGGAAGTACTGCATATTGCTGTGGCCTGAATCTACTGGAATAACAGTATAAACTACTGTCTACTGTCGCAGCAGAGATAACGTTACACATGGCTGTACATTTTATCGCAAATAACAGTATAAACTACTGTCTACTGTAACAGCGGAAATAACAGTATAAACTACTGTCTACTGTAACATGCGAAATAACAGTATAAATTACTGTCTACGGTAACAGGCGAATAACGGTATAAATTACTGTCTACTGCAGCATGGGAATAATAGTATAAAATTACTGTCTCCTATAACTTCACGGACAACGGTAAAGGATGCTGTCTACGGTGGCATGGCACAACGGTATAAGGTACTATTTTCTTACATCAGGTACAGTGTGGTATACTTTGATGTTCTTATGCTTTTAGTATTATTACTCCTCTTTTGGGGGGACAGGGTGTCCCTTATTGGTTCAGTCTGGCCTTGATATACTATGGCAGCTGCCGCATTGGTTTACCTCCAGCAGGGACGTCCGGCGCGCTGGGCCTGCTAGTTCCTCGGCGTCCTCGTGTATCAGCGAGGGAAGCCGGCGGGTGGAGGGTGACGTCACGAACGAGCGCCTCGGGCCGTTGCTAGGTTACGGCCGGGACGCTCGTTCGGGATTGGCGGCGGCAGCCCTCTTCTCGGGCCGTCCCTCTGAGGGGAGCGCGCTCTGCACTTCGGCTGCTTGGCTCCCAGGGATACACTACGCTCAGGTAAGCAGAGTGGTGGCTCCCTGTGGATGTGTGAAGTCAGTGGAGTCTTATGCTCCCTTGTTTCTCTTTTAGGTATATCCAGACTGTTGGCTGCCTCAAGGAAATTACATTGATCCCATGGAGAGGTAGAGAGGGGAAGAGGGAGATGTTTTTTTTTTTGTCTTCTCCTTCTCTCTCTTTTTGCTCTCTCTGCGTGTCTCTAGATCTTTTGTCATTTTGATTTTTTTTTTTTTTTTTTGTATTTTGTGTGTGTCTTTTCTTGCCTGTTGATACAGAGAAAGGCCCTCAAGGCGGGATAAATGCCCGCGAAAAGCGAAAAGGACTACCTCCAGCAAGAGGGAGGAAAAGAGCGCCCGTAGCGGTCGACGGCGAGAATGTCTCAGATCCCCGTCTCCCCAGCCGCACTCCAGTCGGGGCACACAGAAGAAGAGGCGTCATAGACCCTCAAGCAGATCTCGCTCACACCGCAGAGAGAGGGAGCGGTGGTCCTCCTCTTCGTCCAGAGAGTCCTCTGCATCCTCGGATCAGGATAATGCTTGTTGGGCCTGTTCAGCTCAAGCTTTGCCCGGCAAGTTGGTGTGTGCCTCATGCTTTAAGGAAGCTTCTCGGAATGACGCATCGGATGCTCGCCGAGTAAAATCGTATATAAAGGATGCGGTAAGGAAGGGTCTTAAGGGCGTTACCAAGCGACCTTCTCGCCTTCCTGGGTCATCTTCGTCAACAGATTCATCAGTACAGTGGGGTTCAGATAGACGGGAATCTTCCGAATCTGAGGGCGACTCCGAACCTCGTGCGTTTGACTTCGCTTTAATTCCTCCCTTGGTAGAGGCAGTGAAGGAGGCAATGAAATGGCAGGAGGATGCTTCGCCACCAAAAAAACAACGCAAATACTACCCGGAGTTAAAAAAGTCGCTGCCTTCCTTTCCGTTTATAGAAGAGATTCGGGAGGTCATGAAGGACGAATGGGCGAGACCAGAGAAGAGGTGGAATGTCCATAATAGGGTAGCAAAGCTTTACCCCTTTAACTCAAGGGATTCGGAGTGTTGGGACGCTGCACCTAGGGTGGATGCGTCCCTGCAGAGACTGGCCCGCCACATTACGCTTCCCCTGGATGATTCAGTCTCTTTCAGGGACCCCATGGATCGGAAGATGGATACGGACCTAAAAAGGTTATACGCTGTAGCTGGGGCAGCCTGTAGGCCAGCCGTGGCACTCACGTCAGTGGCAGCAGCCCTCAAGTCCTGGGTGGCTGAGTTGATGGGGGAATGTTCGGGAGAAGAGCGAGAAAGTGCTCCATGGCAATTCCTGAAGATTGCAGTGGAATTCGTAGCAGAGGCTGCAGTAGACCAGGCGAGAATGGCAGCTAGAGTTATGGCTCACTCTGTTTCGGCTCGCAGAGCCCTATGGTTGAAACATTGGGCTGCGGACAGCTCGTCAAAACACAGTCTGTGTGCGGTTCCTTTTGACGGGAAGCTGCTCTTCGGGGGCCCTCTGGAAGCGGCAATCCTGAGGGTCTCAGGTGGAAAGTCCGGACTGATTCCCCAAGAAAGAAAGAAGCAGCGCCAGTCCTTTCGCCCCTTCAGAAAGCCGAGGGACGCTTACAGAGAGGCAACGGCATACAGACCAGGCAGGCCATTCTTCAGACAATGGAAGGGGTCTGGAACAAATGTGCGTAGGCCGGCGAAGAACAGGGCCAACGATACTCCAAAAGCCGCCGCTAAGACCTTCTGAAGGTGTCTCCGCTCGGTCCCCTCAGGTCGGTGCAAGATTAAGCCGGTTTGCGGGGGTTTGGGCGGAGGGCATTCAGGACGCCTGGATTTTAGATATTATCCGGTCAGGCTATCGGCTCGATTTCAAAGCAAGACCTCCCCGGGCTTTCTTTGTGCAGACTTGACTGCCTTCAGATGCGGAGAAAAGGAGGTGTTTGCGGACATATATCGAAGAGTTGCTGGCAGCAAATGCCATTCGTCCGGTTCCAAAGCAAGAGCGGGGTTTAGGGGTGTACTCCCCCCTGTTTTTAGTGCCAAAGGCATCGGGAGATTTCAGACCGGTGCTGGATCTCAAGAGGCTGAACTCACTGATGAAGATTCCCCCGTTCAAGATGGAGTCACTGCAAACTATCATTTCTGTGGTGAGGGAAGGAGATTGGATGGCGTCCATCGACTTGGCAGATGCGTACCTCCATGTGCCAATAAACGAGGCTCATCAGCGTTTTCTCAGGTTTGCCGTGGAGGAAGCGCATTTCCAGTTCCGATGCCTTCCATTCGGCCTTTGTACGGCGCCCAGAACGTTTTCAAAGCTCCTGTCCGCAGTCATCGCGGTTCTCAGGACCGAGGGGGTTCAGATCTTCCATTATTTGGACGACATACTCCTGTTGGGTGTCTCCAAGGAACTCCTCCAGTGCCAGGTGGAACTCACCTGCAAAACACTCGCTTGCTATGGCTGGTTGATAAATGTCCAAAAGAGCCGGATGAACCCAACTCAAACGTTGGAGTACCTCGGAGTGGAATTCAACACGTACCAAGGACGAGTCTATTTGCCGCACAGGAAAGTGATCAAGATCCAGTCTCGGGTCAGGGCAGTGAGGAAGAAATCATTCCTACGAGCCAGAGAGTGCATGCAATTCCTAGGGATACTATCAGCAACCATTCCGGTTGTACCATGGGCAAGGTGGCACAGAAGGAGGTTTCAAGCCAATTTCCTTCTCCAGTGGGACCGCTGTTCGCTGATTCAGAAGATTCACCTCCCAGTGCCGATCAGGCGCTCGCTAGTCTGGTGGACAAGTGCACGCAATCTATCGCAGGGAGTTCCCCTGAATCCCTTGGAGCCGTTGCTGTTGACAACCGATGCCAGCTCAATCGGATGGGGAGCTCATTGCCTAGATCGCCAGGCGCAGGGCCGGTGGAAGGCTCAGGGATTTCGGCCTTCAAATTGGCTAGAGTTAGAGGCTGTCAGACGCGCTCTCATAGCTTTCCAGCCTATTCTGCAAGGTCAAGCGGTCAAGGTACTCTCGGACAACAGGACGGCGGTGGCTTATTTGACACGCCAAGGGGGCACCCGGAGTCGGGCGCTTCTTCAGGTGGCAGCTCAGATCTTTCCGTGGGCAGAGAAGAATCTCGTTTCTCTCACAGCCTCTTATCTCCCAGGGACCGACAATGTCTTGGCGGATCGGTTGAGCCGACAGTTTTTGGATCACAACGAGTGGGGCCTCAACCCCAAATACCTAGCCAGGATCTTCAGGATATGGGGTACTCCATCGATAGATCTAATGGCAACGGAGAAGAATTGTCAGCTTCCTCGCTTCTTCTCTCGGGCATGGAACCCTCAGGCTTTCGGTCAAGATGCGCTGTCCAGATCCTGGGAGTTCCCTTTGGTGTATGTGTTCCCTCCGCTTCCCTTGATTCTCAAAGTGCTCTTGAAGATACAGCGGGAGAAGGTCGCGGCAGTAGCAATACTTCCGTACTGGCCCAGGAGGCCATGGTTTTCCCTGGCCTGGAGAATGAAAGT
>BLSH010191986.1:1157205-1182732 GCA_018402905.1 Glandirana rugosa
ATGGGGTTCAAAAGACACCCCCGTCGTCGGTTTGAAGAAACCTGATAACTCGTCACGGTATGGTATATATATTAAATATTCGAAGTGTTAAAGTGACCCGTGGGAGTGCGGTTAGGAGGGTCTAATGGAGAATGGGGGCCAGGAAGGTAACGTGGTAGTGGCCGTCACAACAGAACACACAGCGATATGGTAGGTGTGCAAACGTATATACCAATAGTATATGAATGTACGAATGTCTAATTCCTTTTAACAACGGTATGAATGGCATTAAAAGGAAAGGACCTAGGAGGGGTACAGTCGGATGATGCCCAGTCGAGGCGGGGGAGTGGTCCTGGAGGGGTCAGAGGGGGCGGAGCTGACCCGTAGTAGGCTGACATGGGGAGGATCCAGGAAAGGAAAATTACGGTAAGTATGGCAACAATTTTCCTTAATCTGTAAGCATGTAAGTATATGATAACCATATATGCAAACGTGTGGATGGTATAGCGACACACAAGACAACACTGCCGGTGATGGTGCAATGGAAGGACCGGGGGTAAGAGGTAATCTGGGAGGATTGGCGTGAGGGTGCCCAGTGAAATTGTGAAGCTTATAAATTATATATATGGTATGGCACTGCTCAATAGTCCAAAGAAGTTTGGCTGCTGCCCCCACAGAAAACTTGGGGTAACCCCCAAATCTGAGTATGCGAAATAAAACAGTGGGTATGGCGCTACCATAATGAACATAAAACAATTTTGTGAGAACTTGCATAAATATGCTAAATTCTCAATAAAATTAAAGTGAGATTAGATAGAGTTAAATATTTTTGCATCCATAGTATCCATAACAATGAATCAATCAGTGCATACATGTGAAAACATTTGGTGACTTAAAATAAAGTGCAATAGTGCAAAGAGCAATCACTAAAAAATATATATACATAAATACATATGGCTAATGGTAAGTGAAGTCCATCAGAAATATGGTTTGGGGGAGTGAGGAGACGGAGCCAAGAACAAGCATGTGATCGTGCTCCCCTCCTACAAAACACGCCACTCACCGCTACCACAGTTCTCCTACAGATGTATGCTTCCCAAACCCGGGACTCTTTCTGTGATGTCCGGTCAAATGATCACTCGTTCACCCGTTCAGGGTCCCGGCATCAGCTACCACAATTCTCCTAGAGGTGTATGCGTCCCAATCCCGGGACTTTCTCTGTGATGTCCGGTCAAACGATCACTCGTTCACCCATATAGGGTCCCGGCATCAATCGGCATAAAATATAAACAGCAGTTTTAGGTGCAGGGAGTATCAGTGATATAACAACATTAGCATAAACTTACAGTTTAGTAAGAGAAGTCAGACGTGGTGCCACAGGAACATCCGTGCGTTCCACTGAGGCAAAAGCCGGCAGTGCGTGTGACGCTCACAGGCTCCGACTTATGCGTTTCGTCACTTAGACGTAATCGGAGGTGGTCCTTCCATTGCACCATCACCGGCAGTGTTGTCCTGTGTCTCGCTATACCATCCACACATTTGCATATATGGTTATTATATACTTACATGCTATAGATACGTTTTTTGTCAATCAATTATTAAAAATCTTCTGCACAAAGCCCCTAATGAAACGCGTGGACCTGAAAGGCGTCGGACTTTTCTACAATATGTTGAACTGCAGAGTGTAACTAATATATACTGTTTATTGATGCAACATTTTTTTGTAGTCATAGGATTACTTATCTGATATTGGATGTGTTTTAGATTCACCTCAATGGGTTCATACCCTTTTAACTTATGTAACATTAAAATTTTAACATTTTTACACATCTATGTGTAGTGTCGCTACCTGCAAAGTCCCGCAACAATGTTTTTTTTTTTTTTCATAGATTCAACAAGGTGCTGGAAACATTCCTCAGAGATTTTGGTCCATAGTGACATGATAGCATCACGCAGTTGCAGATCTGTCGGCTGCACGTCCATGATGCAAATCTCCCGTTCCACCACATCCCAACGGTGTTCTATTGGATTGAGATCTGGTGAGTGAGGAGGCCATTGGAGTACAGAGACCTCATTGTCATGTTCAGGAAACCAGTGGTGAGATGATTGGAGCTTTGTGACATGATGCATTATCCTGCTGGAAGGAGCCATCAGAAGATGGGTACACTGTAGTCCATAGGCGTGTGTAGGGGGTGTGCCAGGTGTGCATGGGCACACCCTAATCACTACTTTGGGGTGGCGATTACCCCTACTGCCCAGGCTTCCCCCATGTTAACCCCCCCGCCCCATGCTTCAGTTTGTAAATGAACAGGAAGCTGTTCAGCACAGAGCACTTCCCATTCATTCACTGTCCTGTGCACAGTGCGCAGTTCCTTAAAGTTAGGGTTAGCAGTGATGTCGCCATAGGCGTGCGCACATAGGGTGGCAGGTGTGCCTGGGCACACCCTAATCACCCTGTACTGTGCAGATTCCCCCCTGCTCCCTGGCTGCAGAGAAAGGGACCGGGAAATCTCTGTTCTCAGTCTCTTTCTCTGTCTCAAAAGTGAGACATCAGGGGTCTGGTTAGACCCCTGATATTTCACCAAACCCCCCCAACAGGGCTTTTAAAAAAATTGTAAAAAAAATAATAAAATATAATATTGTAAAAAATAACAAAAAACAAAAAAATTGTAAAAATAAAAAAAAACTACTGACACCTATCTCTTGTGGTGCACACCCTAATGCAATAGGCTGCGCACACCTATGGATGTCGCTGTCACTACTCCTGTCAGCCTTGTAACAGAAGCATCTGGCACAGGGCCAGGGGAGGGCTGGGCCAGGGTGGCAATTGCCCCCCAGGCCACCCCAACTTACAGTGGCAATGGCCGGGAGCCATTGCTCGCTGACAATATTTTCTTTTTGTGGAGGAAGCAGGAGCCAGGGGCGTGGCCACCAACTAACTGCAAGCAGAGGGGGGGCGATCAGGGCTGGCCCTACCATGGATGATGTCTATTACAGGAGGCTGCACTTCGTATGACAGTGTCCGCGCCAGGTAAGCAGGAGATCCCCGCTCTTTGTAATCCAGCGGCTCTCCTCTCTCTGCATTGCAGGCTGCATTGGATGGGCACTGGTGAGGCTGCATTGATGGGCACTGATCAGGCTGCATTGATGGACACTGATCAGGCTGCGCTGATGGGCACTGGCAAGGCTGCATTGATGGGCACTAATGAGGCTTAGCTGATGTGTACTGCTGAGGCTGCATTGATGGACACTGGTGAGGCTGCATTGATAAGCACTGGCGAGGCTAAGCTGATGGACACTGAGGCTGCATTGATGGGCAATGGTGAGGCTGCATTGATGGGCACCGATGAGGCTGCACAGATGGGCACTGATGAGGCTGCATTGTTGGGCACTGATGAGGCTACATTGTTGGGAACTGATGAGGCTGCATTGTTGGGCACTGATGAGGCTGCATTGATGGGCACTGATGAGGCTGCATTGATGGGCACTGATCAGGCTGCATTGATGGGCATTAATGAGGCTGTATTGTGCATTATTTTTGTTAATCCTCCTTTGCTGCTATTAACATTAAATTATGTTACCCCATTATAACATATTTGTCCTGCTTCTTAACATCAATATCCATTATAAAACCAGGTGGGCATGGATGGTGAGCTGATTCGGTGGTTCAATGGGCCACTTGACTGGACTTGCCCCCCAGGTCTAAGGCTGCCAGCCCTCCCCTGCACAGGGCGCCCCCTTCTCTGCAATAAACCATTTTGTCCAGGGCAGCCGCCCCTCCTGCCTACCCCTTGTCTCTGCCCTGCCCGTACCGATGAGGCTGTGAAGAAAGGCATGAGTGTTTGAGCTTTGGGGTGCACACCCTAATGCAATAGGCTGCGCACACCTATGCTGTAGTCATAAAGGGATGGACATGGTCAGCAGCAATACTCAGGTAGGCTGAGGCATTTAAATGATGCTCAATTAGTACTAAGGGGCCAAAAGTGTGCCAAGAAAATATCCCCTCAGCATTACACCACAATCCTGGACTGTTGATACAAGGCAGGGTGGATCCATGCTTTCATGTTGTTTATTCCTAATTCTGACCCTTCCATCTGAATGTTGCAGCTGGAATCGAGACTCATCAGACCAGGCAAGGTTTTTCCAATCTTCTGTTGGCCAATTTTGGTGAGCCTGTGCTAGTTGTAGCCTCAGTTTACTGTCCTTAGCTGACAGGAGTGACACACAGTGTGGTCTTCTGCTGTTGTAGCCCATCTGCTTCAAGATTTGATGTGTTGTGCATTCAGAAATGGTATTCTGCCTTCGTTGTAATGAGTGGTTATTTGGTTATATTCAGACCAGCCCGTCTGGCACCAACAACCATGCCAAGTTCAAAGTCACTTAAGTCCCCTTTCTTCCCCATTCTTAAGCTCAGTTTGAACTTCAGCAAGTCGTTTTCACTGGATGCCTAAATGCATTGAATTGCTGCCACGTGATTGACTGATTAGCAATTTGTGTTACCAAGCAATTGAACATGTGTACCTAATAAAGTGACCAGTGAGTGTATATCTCACAATAAAACCGATATACATAAATACGTGGACAATAAAATATACAGTCCAGTGCAACATAACTTAATAAAGCCGATATTGGTTATCCCAACACCAAATATACAATAAGTGCCAATTGTGTAACTTCTTATCCTCTTCAGTCCTTAGCATGCATCCACCACCATGTGATATAAAGAATGCAAACTCACCAAAGATGAATGACCCCTTTTTAACCACTTCAGCCCCGGAAGGATTTCACTCTTTAGGACCAGAGCCCTTTTTGCGATTCTGCGCTGCGTCGCTTTAACTGACAATTGCGCGGTCGTGCGACGTTGTACCCAAACGAAATTTGCGTCCTTTTTTTCCCACAAATAGAGCTTTCTTTTGGTGGCATTTCATCACTGCTGTGTCATTTCTGATCGCCGATATAAACAAAAGAAGAGCGACAATTTTGCAAAAAAACCCAAATTTCTTACTTTTTGCTAAAATGCAAATACAAAAAAAATACAAAAAAACATTTTTTTCATCAGTTTTGGCCGATTTATATTCTTCCTCATATTTGTGATAAAAAAAATCGCAATCAGCGTTTATTGATTGGTTTGCACAAAAGTGGCCGCGTTTACGGACGATGAGAATTAATTTCTGTGGTTTTTATTTATTTATTTTTTTTACTAGTAATGGCGGCGATCTGCGATTTTTAGCGGTACTGCAATTTTGGGGCGGACATGTCGGACCATTTTGACACTTTTTTGGGACCATTGCCATTTATACAGCGATCAGTGCAATAAAAATGCACTGATTACTGTGTAAATGCCATTGGCAGTGAAGGGGTTAACCTGCAGGGGGCGCTCTAAGGGTTAACTGTGTTCCCTGGGCGTGTTCTAACTGTGTGTGGGCTGCCCTAGCAGGGGAAGGGAAGTGATCACAGCTTCCCTCTCACAGAACGGAGGTCTGTGTTTACTTACACGGACCTCCGTTCTTTCACTCCGGGGGGGGGCATCGCGGGTAGCCGGCGGAGATCGAGTCCGCCGCACCCGCTCCCTGGCCCTCCCCGAACACAGTGCGCGATCTCGCAGCCGCCGTCGTATGACGCCGGTTTGCATTATCGAGCCACTTTGTGGTTAAGGAGGTTAGTAAGCACCTATCTCTGGTAGGCCACTCAGTACCAGGTCTTTCACTCATAGATTATTCTGTTAATCTCAGCCATATCCTCATAGGTAACCACAAAGAGATGCCAAAGGTTAAAAACATTTATATAGTGTAGTATTTTATTGCAACTTAGGGTTCATCAAAATATAAAAACAGCCACTACTCACATTTAGAAGCGTCTCAGATACTGGCATTAGTATGTACAGCATTATTGATGTGGAAACGCTATGCTGCTCCGATTGCTAATGTAGCGGTACCCCTGCTGGAGCCGCTTGAATAATTGTGCCCGGGTCTCCCACTGATTAGTCCACAACCAGATACACGGTATTTTCACACAGCCAGGTGCACACACTCTTCCACTCATTATCTTCAATGACCAGTCTAGGGGATTTGTTTTTATGTTTCATTTGGAGAACTTGGATAGGGGAAGGGAATTAGTAGGATACTCCAAATTAACTATTCACAGATGAGGACAACTGTGAACTGTATGGCAGGTCATCTGCAGGACCATATAGCAGCAGTATGGTAAAAACAAGTCCCTTTGTAGGAGACTCAGTGAACTTTGCCTCTTCAAGACAGTAGCCAGTGTCCCCTTTATATAGTAGCTCACTCCTAGCACTCAGAGGGAGGGTTCAACAACCCCAGTCCCAATGATCCCCTGCATGGGTCTGCACTCACAAGGCTCCTGAAGCATGCACAGCAGCCCACTTCAGTGATACCAGACAGGGTCCATAGATATCTTCCCTCAGTCAGCTCTCACAAGAACCATGAGTTGCAGCTTCAATGTTTTAGGCCCTCAGGTTGACCTCCTGAGGCCACAAGGCAGCCTGTGCTGGGGAGAGGCAGCAGCCCCCTCCCCACCTGGACCTCCCTCCAGAGGTAGACTCGACTGCCCACACCATGTGCTCCTCAGATATAAATACAGGTACCCAGCATTCCTTGGGGCACATCCCCTTCTAATTGGCCAGGGCTGTATGGACATCCATTCTCCCATCTGCCAGGTTTCCACCCACTGTCCAATATACCTCATTACTATTGGTCAGTGTGGAACTCTTAAGACAGCATGAGCAGCACCAGAACACACTGAGCATACTCTATCAAACAATCACAGCTCTCTGTTAAGCTGACAGCATATACATTTGCCTAGCTGTCTCCCTGTTAAGCAGAGGAACCAAAAACTATAAACACTCACTAGCACCTACCTAGGAGGGTGCTACACTAGAGCCAGTGTGCGTTCCAACAGCCGGAAGTCTGTACCGGATGTGACGTCACTATGGGACCCGATGTGACGGCAAGGCCCGTCTCTGTGCATTTCACCAATCAGGCATCTTCAGCTTCCTAAAACGTATTTAAAACTTTGTGGTTGCAGGAAAGAAATGTGCACCATGCATGGCCTGCCTTAGTTAGGTGCTGGGATTACTGAGTGCATACAAAGGTAAGGCCGACCATACACGGAGCAAATTTCTTTCCTGCAGCCATGGGTTGCAGGAAAGAAATTAGTTTGATTCCCCCATTAACACAAACAGTGTTGATGCAGGAACCCCCCCCCCCTGCTGGGCCATTGTTTCCTCCCGGCGATTATCACAGGTAAAACCGCCATGCTGGTACATTCAGCCTGCCCATACACAGTTCTTATCTCGGCTGGTTCCTGCTGAACCGGCCAAGATTCAAACCATGTATGGCCTGCCTAAGTTTGTATTTCATGCTGAAAATGGCTTGAGTGTGCAGGAGAATAATATTACAGGTTTCCTCCAATTGCCCAAGAAGCATTTTTTATTTTTCAAAAGGTTTTTTATTAGGATTAATTTTTCATGGAACAGTTCTGAGGATGCTGAGTTCATCCTCAACAATAAGCTCCACTATAGCATTATGTAAGACAAAGGTAATTCCTGGGATGCAGGCTCGCACTTGCTCGCTATACTGTTCTTAGCAGAAAATGGAAATACCTTTCCTTTTTTTGGTCAGTAAAATGCAGCTGAAAGAGCAGGCTGGGAAATAATCCTGGAAACAGCTGCTATCCTGCATAGGTGGCAAGGAGCCTAGAATGTGCTATTCTTAGATTAAGAAAATAGAAGTGGGTCAGGTTACAATGAACTTGTCATCATAATCTCCTTTAAAATCAAAATGAACAGGCTGAAGGTCAGAAAGGACTAGAACTAATGTATATATTTTAAATGACTTTTCTTATCATTGATCATCCAATAAAAATGATTACTTTTCCTTGCTTGCAAAGTTCATAAAGTTTTCTACAGTTTCTGTAACTAAAAAAAGACGTCTCCTTAAAAGTTCAATCCACCCTATACTGAATTTTCAGTTTTGTGTGGAGTTCTGCATTTAAAGTGGTTGTAAACCCTCTCATATACCCTGGGAAGTGACTGGCCTCAGGTGATACATAGAGATGAAACAAATCCTTCTACATAGTGTGTACCTGTTTATCTGCAGTCTTCTCTTCTCTACATCCATTCAAAGTACAGAATTTATAAAGCTTGTCTGAGCTTTCAGGCAGAAAGCTGATGTTACACTCTGCAGACGTCAGTGAGGAGAACTCTGAGAGCTGATTGGAGGGAAGGGACACCCCCTGATATGGAAATTGCATATTTCATATTCCTAATTAAGGTTGGCCTCACAAATATCGAATAAAGCCTCTAATATCCTGGTTATTCTGGTTACCTTGGATCTTATTGGAATATGAACTGCCTATATGGACAAGCCGACCCCCTCTCCTTCAGCAATTTGCCATTTTCCTTAGAAGGTAATTTTGCTCTGAAGGTGGGCTTGTCAATTTTCTACATACAAGACCTATATACCCTAGCTAGAACTTGTAGGGTAGTTCTCACACCAGAGCTTGCAAAACATGCATGCGTCTGTGATCACCTGCATACCATGCTGTATATACGCAAATGGGACTCCGTGGTGGAAACAGCATCTTTATTTAAGTATTCTTGTTATATTTTCTTTATCTGTATCTGTCATTACTTTTAATAAATGTTATACTTTTAAATATTTGTGTGATCTCTCTTTGCATATATTGAATAAAACCCCAAAAACGTGACAAAACATCCCCCTCCCTTCACCAGTGGTCACTCAGCTGGAGATCCCTCCTCTGTTGCTTTTTTCTCTTGGTGTCAGTAAAACTTGTCAAAAATGATTCCTGCTGATAACGAAGCAGCAGACAGAAAAGACACTTAGGGGTTGATTTACTAAAGGCAAATAGACTGCGCACTCTGCAAGAGTAGTTGCTCCAGAGCTTAGTAAATTAATTAAACTTTACAAAGAGTACCCAATCACGTGCAAGGAAAATGAAAAAAAAAAACAGCATTTTTGCGTTGTTTTTTTCCCCACAAATAGAGCTTTCTTTTGGTGGTATTTGGTCACCTCTGCGTCATTTCTTATCGCCGCTATAAACAAAAAAAGAGCGACAATTTTGCAAAAAAAATACTATTTCTTGCTTTTTGCTAAAATACAAATCCAAAAAAATATAAAAAAACAAACGTATTCATCGGTTTTGGCCGATTTATATTCTTCCTCATATTTTTGGTAAAAAAGAATCGCAATCAACGGTTATTGAATGGTTTGGGCAAAAGTTGCCACGTTTACAAACCATGAGAATTAATTTCTGGCGTTTTTACAGTTTTTTTTTTTTTTTAATGGCAGTGATCTACGATTTTTATCGGGACGGCGATATTTGGGTGGACATGTCGGACATTTTTGACACTTTTTTGGGACCATTTACATTTATACAGCGATCAGAAATTTAAATATCCACTGATTACTGTAAAAATGTCATTGGCAGTGAAGGGGTTAACCTGCAGGGGGCGATCTAGGGGTTAACTGTGTTCCCTAGGCGTGTTCTAACTGTGAGGGGGCTGGGCTGGCAGAGGCATAAGAGATCTAACTGATCCCAGTGACAGGGATCTGTAGATCTCTTAGATTCCGCCTATCAGAACGGGGAACCGCCATGTTTACTTCGGTGGTTCCCCGTTCTTTCTCTCTGGCAGCTCATCGCGGCTCACCGGCAGCTCATCGCGCTTGCGCCCCCTAGCTGCCTGTCTGTAAATCGCTGTCTATTTATGGCGAGTTATCAGTTAAAATACCTTCTGCTTTTACAACTAAAGTCCTTTTCACAGTTACGTCAAAAGCTACAAATCCCGTCCCGGTGGCATGTTCGATACTTGCAGTTCAGACATGCCACAGAGGCCCAGTTTGGACTTCGTAAAGTGCAGCTTACTAATTCTAAACTTGAGCGGGCCCTCCTCCATCCAGACTACACCCGCCTTATCTCCACTTACTACTTCTTACTCATGGAGAAACAATGCTCCCAATTCCTTAAAATGCAAACCCCCTGGTCCACTGACATTCCTGATCTCTCTTCAGAAGATTGTCCGTAATTGTTCAATTCCTACTCTGGTACATTAATTTCAGCTAGATACAGGCTCATCCAATTACGATATCTACACAGGGTCTACTACACTCGCAACGCTTGTTTAAAATGCATAAGAGGGTGACCCCAAAGTGTGAGACTGAATCAGGTACCTTACACATGGTTTTGAGCTGTGGTAAGGTTAGGCCCTTCTGGTCCTAAATTACAGAATTCATTTCTGCTACTTTTGATCTGCCTAGTATTTGTAGCCCCAAGTGGTGCCTGCTTGCCATTTTCAGAGATTTAGATATCACCGCAGTCCAGTGACCAAACAGTTTCTCTGCCTTGTATTGTTCTATGCTTGGAAAACTATAGCTTTGCAGTGGATTCACAACTAAAATATTCACATTGGTATGTGGAAGAGATGTATCAACCTAAATGTATCCCTATATAGACTAACATATGAGGCAGGAGGTTGCCCAAGGACATTTCTTAAGATCTTTGGTCCTCGGCTGGATACCCAGGATACCAGTGTTTCCCTGCTTTCATTGATTTCAGACCCTAAGCCATAAGAAACGTATGTATTATGTGTGATACTATCTTAAGTGCAGACTATGCTTGTGCCATGTTTTAGATATTGAAGTGGTACCGCAAGACTTCTAAATGAAGAAAGAAATGTTTTTGTTTGAAGTACTTTATTTCAGTTCAGGTGAACATAGTGAGGTTACAGAATCAGCTTAAATTTGGCTGCACAGGTTTGTTTTGTTTTGTTTAGTTCTGGGATAATGGCGCAATCCTTTTTTACATTCATTTGTGCAACGCATGTCTTCTGTTGCCTTAGGCTGGCCATACACGGAGCGAATTTCTGTGGTTGCAGGAAAAAATTTGCTTGCTTCCCCCATCCCCTCCTGATAGGACATTGTCTTCTCCAGGCGGGGGGAATGGGGAAGCTGTCCCCACCAGGAGATCACAGTGATTATTGCTAGCGGCTATAGCAGCGGCTAGCCATAATCGCAGGTAATACCCAGCATGCTGGTTATACCCAAGTTGATCGATTGATCAACTTGTTATATTCAGCCTGCCTATACACGGTTCCTGTTGAACCGTCTGAGATTTGAACCGCGTATGGCTTGCCTTACTTTGTATAGTTCGATCTTTACTGTGTTATCTCTTGTAGACTGCTCCTGAATTGTATCCAAGGCAGCAACATTATATTTTAAATGTATGTCAATTTATGTACACATTTTCAATAAAACAAGTTAAAAAAAGAGAGATTTTAGTATGGGTTTACAAATGTTTAAAGAAAAATTCCCCCAATTGGTGATGAACACTTCATGTACACTGAGCGCTCCATATAGTGTAAAATCAGCAATTCCATTCTCTTTCTGAGTTAATGTGATGGATAACTGGATGCGGGGACCTTTGTTGAGCTAAGTTATCTGTGAATCCTTCTCTGCGAATCCAGAGAAGCAGTGGGAGAGATGTGGCTAGGTGGAATACCATTATTTGTGCTGTACATGACTTCTCTATAAATAGGGGATCATGCACTTCTGGTAAGCCTGCATTTTGCTACCATTTGGTGGAGGCTTTGAATCTATCCTGGCACTCTTTCCCAAGAGATTCTGGTGGATTTTCTCACATATGTGGACATTCACAGGATTAAATGTAGGATTTTGTTAGGATTAGTTGTGGAATTTGTACTTATTTATTTGCACATGATTAATCGTGGGACTTTTTTTTGTTATTTGTATAGTATCAATTGTGAGATTGTTTTGTTGAAGTTTGATGTATGAATTTCAGAGTTTGTAAATTAGCACAGCACTTTATTACACATTTAGTCACTTTAGAAAATATCTCCTAGTGTGTTTGCAGCTTTTTCTCTATTATTTGATTTAATATTTTTTCCTTATTTTTTCTTTTTGGCATATTGATATTATAAAGAAAGATTCCTGCATATAGATGTGTGTAGCTCAAAGTTAATCATTGGAGTTGGTTATAGGCCACCCGATATTAATGAGTAGTTTGAGATTCAGCTCCTTGCACAGATGTAAAGGGCTGCAAGTGCTGGGACGGTGATAATAATGGGGGATTTTAACTACCCGGAAATTAACTGGAGTAATGTCACTGCTGGAACAGTTAAAGGGCGAACATTTGTATCCTGGGCCCCAACCTCCACAGGCCTGATGGTGACTTGATATCCACCCTCACAGTGTGTGTTACTAGGCATAGTTGGTGCAAATAGAATTGAGTTGGGCACCAGACACTTTGATGATGCAGAACAAAAGAGATTTATTTTTCTCTTCAAGAACTGGGGAGAGAGGATTAGGGCCGGGACACCTTTTAGGTGGGTGCAAAAGCACTTAGCAGACTCCGATACTTTCTGACTAGGTTTCTGGATGTAGCTGTAAAGTTCCACAGGCCTTCCAACTGAACTTTGTCTGACTGGAACTATTTCTTTGTGCATTGAACTTGTATTTTGGTCTTTCACTCAGATTGATGCACATACCAAACTTGGTATCCCCATTGTAAAGTTCTGGCTTCCGTCTCACAGCCTCCTGCTGTAGCTTCACGAGTTTACACTCACAGTCTCTCAACAAGACTTCTTGGAATCCCACTGCCACTGGGTCCCTTGTACTTCACACAGATAACTGCTGTATTTCCTCCTCGGCTCTTCAGCCCAACTGCTGAACTCTCTGGCAGGCGTCACCCCCTCTATCTTGCTGGGTTCCTAGCTTGACTTCTGCTGAGGTTTTCCCATTTTTCCATTGGCCCCTGATGCTGCTCTGGTACTCTCCCTCAGACTCTGAACTCTGAACCTCTGATAACAGGACCATTGTCCCTTGAGGGCGACAGTTTCCCCTTTACCTCTGACCCTGGTTCAAGCTTTGCCTCCGGTGACATGAATGGTTATCCTCCACTAGCAACTCTGTCCCTTCACCTCCGACAAAGAGGGGTTCTCCGGCCGGTAGAACCTGTGCAACTCGGTTAGGCATGAACTCTTTTCCGACATGAAGCCCCAACCCTCCGCTGCTGCTGCTGGTCCTGGGTAGGCTTCAGACTGCCTATCAACCAGGATCTCCCGGATAGGCCCCAGGCTTCTGGTCCAGCAGCTGGGAGCTTTAACAAATGTCCACCCAGACAGCCATCTCGGTGGCACAGAACAGCAATCACCTGACTCCTCCCAAATATACAGGCTCTCCCAGCAGACCATGGAACCCAAGAAAACCCTTGCCCATTGGCCAGAGCAGCCTAGCATTCATATTCCAAGTTCATGTACACCTTGTCATTCCAATGCCATCAGCAGCAGTGCCACCCAATGGCAGAGGAGAAAGATGCACTAGACTCAGAATTAGGGAAAGAAACAATTTGGCCAGGCCATTTACCGCCCAGAAAACTAAATTTAACAGCACCCCTGCTGAAAACCAGGGTTCTACACTCGCCCCTGGCCAACAAAACTAAGTTTCGGAGTTTGCAGGAAAAAAATGTGATCCCCTGAAATCTGTGATACTCTGTGACCTTGATCCGGCCTACCTCCTACCTTACGATTGTCTGCTGCCTGTACTGACCCCGGCTTGCCTCGACTCTGCTTCTGCCTCCTGATTATCTGTTTGAACCACGGTTTGACTTCGGCTTGTGACCCGACCTTCCTTTGCCTGCTGTTTACACCTGATCTTCCTGTCTGTTGCCGAACCACGCCCGTCTGACTATCCATCCAGTCTGATACAGCTCCAGCTCTGCTGTCCATCCAGTCTGTTACAGCATCCAGCTCTGCTGTCCATCCAGTCTGCCACAGCTTCCTGCTCTGCTGTCATCCAGTCTGCTACAGTATCCAGCTCTGCTGTCCATCCAGTCTGCCACAGTTTCCAGCTCTGCTGTCCATCCAGTCTGCCACAGCTTCCAGCTCTGCTGTCATCCAGTCTGCTACAGTATCCAGCTCTGCTGTCCATCCAGTCTGCCACAGCTTCCAGCTCTGCTGTCATCCAGTCTGCTACAGCATCCAGCTCTGCTGTCCATCCAGTCTGCCTCAGCTTCCATCTCTGCTGTCATCCAGTCTGCTACAGCATCCAGCTCTGCTATCCATCCAGTCTGCCACAGCTTCCAGCTCTGCTGTCCATCCAGTCTGCCACAGCACCCAGCTCTGCACATCTCTACCAACTCATCGGAAGTCCATTGGCTGACTACTACTACTGGACTAACAGACACTCTTACCCCGCCGTGCTCCTGTGACTCCTGTTTACACTACCATTGGTCCGGGAGTTGTATGAGAGGTCTCCCTCTACCGTCTGGCTTACAACCCAGGTACGTAACAGTACCAAACAGCCATGATTGAGCCTGCAAGAGGGACCTCTCAGATGGATGACATTTGTCAGCATCTTGCTGCTCTTACCCAGGCAGTACAGTTATTACAGGCTG
The DNA here is from genome assembly GCA_018402905.1 of Glandirana rugosa. Lineage (NCBI taxonomy): Eukaryota > Metazoa > Chordata > Amphibia > Anura > Ranidae > Glandirana > Glandirana rugosa. The sequence goes on from BLSH010191986.1 coordinate 1,171,636, forward strand.
GATATACCCGTTTGGAAGAGCGGGTGCAGGCCATCTCTCCCTCAGCAGCAGCTCCCGACCCTGCACCAGACGCAACTTCTTCCTCTTCCCAAGCCGGGACGCCTGCCAGTCACACAGTATTGATGGTACCCCCTGAACCCAGGGTACCTATTCCAGAGCAGTTCTCTGGTGATGGGGAAAATTCAGAGCAATGCCTGTCAGCTCTTCTTTGCTCTTCAGCCAAGGAATTTTTCAGTAGAAAGTACCAAAGTGGGGTTTATTATTTCCCTCCTTCAAGGAGAACCTGTTAGGATACCTGCTGGATTTCCGGGTTTGCACGCCCATGCGCGCTAGCGGCACCAAACAAGCCTATTTGAGCAAGCAGCGCCTGGCGGCTAGTGCTGTCCGTTCTACAGTGTGTTGTTTACCTGCGGGCCTCAGCTCTGTTCCTGTTCCTTGCTGCTACCTGTTTTCCTGTTAATCCGACCTGACCTGACCTGCTGAACTCTGCCTGCACTGATCCCGGTTCCCCACGACCATCCGATTGCCTGATCTTGTACCTCTGCCGCCCACCTGATAACGAACCTTGCTTGGACTTTGACTACCCTTTGCCTGACCCATCTGTACTGCTCAGCCTGCCCATTGCCGACCCAGCCTGCACAACCACCCTCTGATCCGCACGACCACCTGGAGCATCACACTACCACTAGTGACCATCCAGCCCTGGTGCCATCCTGCACTCTCGGGCTCCCTGTCTGCTCTACCAGGGGTCCGTGAATCGGGTGCGCAAGAGCGGTTGTTCCCTGCACAAGACAGACTCCACCACCAGGATCGTGACAGAACCACAGGCTTGGGCTCACCGGTTACTGGAGGAAAGCCACGAACAGTTGAACACCATGCAAACATTCTTTGATACCATGGCCCAGCTCTATGATGATCCACAACATACCAACACTGCTGAGGCAGCACTACATGCACTCCAGCAAGGCCGCAGAGCGGTCGAGGACTATGTCACAGACTTTAGACGCTGGAGTGCAGACATTAGCTGGAATGACGCAGCCCTACGCCACCAGTTTCCCTTGGGTCTGTCGGAGAATTTGAAAGATGAACTTGCTCGAGTTGGGGTACCCAACTCACTAGAAGCTCTAATTACCCTTTCCATCCAAATTGACTGTCGCTTGCGAGAACGCCAGCAGTTCCGACCTACCTGGATGATGCCAAGGGTCCCCACTTCTGCTCACCCAAATACAATGCACAGGAACCCCACTTCAACTACTCTGGAAACCCCTGAACCCATGCAACTAGGCCTGCTCCGTACCTCACTTTCTCCTAAAGAGCGCCAAAGCAAACGTGCCAACAACCTATGCATGTATTGTGTAGAAGCGGTCACTTTGTGCGCACCTGTCCAGCCAAGCTGCGTAAGTCCCTTTCTCTTTCTTCTTTGAACCAATCATCGCCACCTGTCATGTCTGCCAGTTCAAATCATATCACTCTGCCTGTGTCTTTCCAGCTTCTGGGAAGATCTGTGCCTGTGACAGCAATTATTGAATCAGGAGCCTGCAGCTGCTTTATTGACCTGTCCTTTGCGGTCCAACAGCGCATTCCCTTGCAAACCAAAGAACAAGGCCTAACGGTCTTTCTGGCTGATGGGTCTCATATTAAATCGGGACTGGTCACTAAGGAGACCCCACCTATACTAACTACCACCTCCAGCAATCATCAGCAATTGCTATGTTTGGACGCAATCTTATCACCCTTATTCCCTGTCATCTTAGTTCTACCCTGGTTACAGGCACACAATCCACAGATAGACTGGGATTCCGGAAACATCCACTTTTCCTCACCCTACTGCTAACAGCACTGCACAGAAACGCCAGCTCAGTCACCTACAGTCTTGCTATGTATGGATACAGATTCCGAGTTACGTCAGATAGTACCCCATTCATATCATGAATTTCTGGACATTTTTAGTAAACGGAGAGCTAATACTTTACCCCTGCAGAGAGCATATGACTGTCCCATTGAGCTCCTTTTGGTCGCATTTTTCCCCTGTCAGAACGAGAGCCGAGAGTGTTAAAAGACTATACTGATGAAAATCTGGGGAAGGGATTTATCCACCCGTCTACCTCACCAGCCAGTGCAGGTATATTCTTTGTGGAGAAAAAGGATCACTCCCTGAGACCATGCATTGACTATCGTGACTTAAATAAAATAACGTTAAAGAACTGCTATCCCTTTCCTTTGGTTCCTGAGCTGTTTCTGAGACTTAAAACCATCAACATCTTCACAAAACTAGATTTCAGGGGAACCTACAACTTGGTCAGAATACGGGAAGGTAATGAGTGGTAGACTGCCTTCTGTACCCAATTCGGGCACTTTGAATATCTGAATAGCTTTAATAGCCATTCAAACCCCTTTGTGTCAACTTGTGTGCTTGTTATCAGGCCAAAATCACCAGGGTATGTAAACTTTTGATCAGGGTCATTTGGGTAGTTTCTGTTGTCATTATGATTTAAAAAGAGTAAACACAGTTGATTGATAATAAATGGCCTCAGCCAAACACTAACCATGAGTGAAAGAAATGTTTTTTGTGTTTTCATTCATATCCTCTGAAAAATGGCCAAGAGATCATAAATTCTGCCAGGGTATGTAAACTTATGAGCACAACTGTAACTGGATACTAGCATTTATAGGTAAAGTTGATTCAGGGAATATACGAGTGCCTTGCGGAGGATCAGGAAGGAAATTTTATCCCTGCTGTAGCAAATTGGATCACGCTTTTTTCGGCTTCCTCTGGATCAACTGTGGTTATAGGATTGTGTATATGGGATTGTATAATTTTTTTTTTTTGTTGGTTGAACTAGATGGACTCGTATCTTTTTTCAACCTGACTAACTATGTAACTATGTAGTTTGTGATGTCTGGAGCTGGCTCTCAAGATCTCCAAATTCAGTCAGCCACTTAGAATACAAAAGCTATATGACTCATGGAAACACCTAGTCTGGTAACTGACCCCCAACTTTGGCTGGTCGTAGACAGATCAAAATCCATTTGGTTCAGAAGGAACTAAAATTTTTTTAATCCATTTAGGTCCATGCAGGTTGATTGTACTGAAGTCAATCTCTTGATCAACTTCAGTAGTACAACAAACCTGTTGGGTTTTTTATTCGATCACTGCGGCCAACCGTGATCATTATATTTTGAAGGTTAGGAAACCTTATACTGTCAGAATACAATAGTGCAGCAAGAGGGATTCTCCCATGAACTCTGACTGTGATAATGAGGGAATCAAGCAATTTTCTTTCCTTCCAACAGTGGTTGAAGGAAAGGAAATTGCATAATGTGTGACCTGTCTTATTCACCAGCCCCCTAAAGACAAAGTGGCAATCTTAATTACAATGCATAACATTTGGCTTTAGCATTCTAATGAAGGTACAACAGCAAAAGACAGGAGACAGGAGAGGCTTGTGATTGCATACCTTGGCCCATATCTCATAATAATTCCATAAAAATATATTACTCACATATATTTTCTACAGATATATATTTTATTAGTATAGCACCCTCTACATAGGTAGGTGCTTTGGAGTAGATTTTTGTTGAGAGTAGGCAAATTTAGTCAGGCCTGGTTGTTTTGATTCTGGGCAGGGGAGTGGCCAAGGGAGGATTGGAGACTGCGGGAAGCAACACCCCTTGGTTACCCCTCCCCTCTGCTTCAGAAAGTTCTGGAAAAGGTGATGGGAAGAGGAGGTGAGGCTTTTCTGATGTATGTTAAGGAGCCCTGACCAATGCCCATCTTGGATTGGCAGGGGGCAGGCCTCCTTAAATACTGTGGTCTGCACAGTATGTGGAAGATAAGTTCGGGTGGAGGTGACAGTGGTGGAGTGGTGTGGAGGCTGTTGGGGCCTGGGGGAGCCCCTGGTCTGGGGGGTGGCCTCGGCCTGGAGGAGCTTAGGTGCAGCCAGGAGGAGAGAGCGAGATCCTGGTGGAGAGGCATGGGGTAAGCTGAAAGAGGACAGCAGGAGAAAACACTATCAGAGAGATCTCCGGGAGGAACTACAAGTAACAGTGAGTGACACAGCCCAGGGGAGTGGAGATGCACAAAGCAGATTGGGAGAAAGATAGTCTGGAAGAGGTGCAGGAGAAGACTGGGACCTGGTGTCATGGACAGTGTGCAGATAGGTTGGGAGATGTAGTCCATCGTGGCTAGCTAGCACCAACTAAATGACTTTGCTACACAAGGGGTACCTCAACCCCATACCCACAAGGGGTGGTCCGGAGGCCTGATAAATCTACATCAGGTCTCACATGTGCTAGCTAGGCCATACAAGTCTGTTTGGAGGCTGGTAAATTTCCTTCCAGGTCTCATCAGTGAAAAGCAAGAAATGTGCAGGAGAGAGGAACTAGGAGTTGTCAGCAAAACAAGAAGTGTGCTGGAGAGAGTTTGGAGAAGGGTATATACTGGAGAGTGTATATAGTGTTCCCGTGTACAGAACTGTTGATTCTTGGGCATGCCATGGCTACCCCAATCCCTATCCGGGTTCAATCCCCAAATAAAAACAACAAAAACAAAGAGCAGGCCTGTTTTCTGACTCCGTATGCCAGTAGGAGTGTGATTGAGGGCAGTTGTGAGCAGGTGGACCACACTAACCAGCCACCCCTAAGGGGGCCATTGGCTACATTAGGTAATTTCATTTCTTATACATGTAAATCGGTAGTAAAGCCCGCTTGGTCATTTTTACCTACAGGTAAGCCTATAATAAGGCTTACCTGTAGGTTAAATGAATATCTCCTAAACATGCACCATTTAGGAGATATTCACCCTTGATGCAGCCAGTGACATCACTGGCGCATGCACTCTGAAGGTCCGGCATACCTTGCCGGAACTTCAGAGCTTCGTGCCGGAACTGAGGGCTCCCATGCGCATGCACACCCTGACATCATCACTGCTCCTGCCAATCACATAGCTGGAGTGCGTGAACCCCGAAGAAAGACAAGGAGAACATGTCAGCCATCTCAGCGGTGATTGTACAGAGCTGGAGGGCTTTGTTCCAATGTGAGTATTACATAATGTGCTAGTATGCGATGCATACTTGCACATTATGCATTGCCTTGCAGGTATTTTGTTTTTTTTAACAACATCTGCTGTTTACAATCGCTTTAAAAGAGGAGTGTGGCAAAAGCTATTTTGGCTATAATTCTCTTCTGGGTCACAGGAGTACACTTATTTCTGCACTCCCGTGACCCAGATGCAGCTGACAGCGGACTAAAGCTTGCTATAGGCTGACATTACAGAGCCAGTCCAGGCTCTGGAAGGATCCAGACTTTAAGGTCAGGATTCACCCAGATGACTGTCTGGCAGCTGGCTCAGCCTCTAACTGTGCCACTGAGAGCCTGAGTCCGCTGCTTCTGCTCCCTCTCCAGCCTAGCACTCCAGTGAGCACTGGACAGGCAGAGCATAGAGCGGTGACTGACAGTCACCGCTCTTTGCTCAGTGAAGACTGAGAACTGAGTAATCATAGGTCATGTGATCACTCAGTTCTTGGTCTTAGAGTCGGCGGTGGGTAGCTGCAGCATTGGGCCGATGCTGCAGCCATATAGCATGTATGTTTTGTTTTTGTTTTTTTAATTTTCCATACTTCTCCTTTAACAACACAATAAATGATTGTTCATTTTTGGGGTGTGATGGTTAGCATGACATTAAAGTTATTTGCTAAAAAAAAATTTCTGTGTCAGATTTTTTGGTTCCATAACTTCCACATCAAAAACGACCAAGTCAGTTTTCAAATGCTGAAAACTTTCACTGCACATCAATTCACCATTTCAATTATGTGTTTGAAGTGCAGAGATAACATGTAAAGGATACAGTCAATTTATCAGTGTTCTTTAGTGGGAAGAGAATGGGGTTTGGAGTGGAACTTTTTGCTTGGAGCCCAGGCTTTTCACGGTCAGGCAGATTTCTCAAACCTTGGCCATAGCAAGCCTTGACGGCTGTATTACACATAGGCTGACAGCTGTTGTCTTTTATTAGTCCAGTGGAACTTGTCCCTTGCTCTCTGTATGTTTAGAACACGCGTGTACATACACCGCATGTGTGTCAGGTCATGACCTAGTACACACTACAATCTGCCCCCGGCCGGGCCTCAATCTGGAAACTTTCATAAACCACGCAGAGTGTTTAGTGGAGCTTTTCTCATTCTTTTTACCCTCCAGGAACCCTTAAAAAAAAATCCTGGGGGAACCCCTGAAATGATTTTCTTATTACAGCGCACCGTACATTAGTGTGATTTTCAAGCTGTAGATGTAGCAATAAGTATGTAGATATTACAAACACAAAAACGAATAAAATATAAAACAGAATTGCATACTTACAGTTGTAATATCCGATTAACAGAGTAACAAAAAACCCTGAATTTGCATTGTTCAGTGATAGCACTAATTTTTCATTGGTGCTCACTGCAAAATTGCACTTTGAATTGGTGCTCAGGTTAAATAAATTTACCTTTGCATTGGTGCTCAGAGAAAAAAAATTGAAAGCCTAAGTTTAGTCAAATGCAAGTTTACTCAGCACAAGAGACAGTACTTTCACTCAATGCGAAGTGTCCCTTGTGCTGCTGGTTGAGATTTTATCTAAAGTCCTATGACAGGCATAATCTTCCTGTGCTGTGGAGGTTAATACGAGCTGTGGGACCTGTCATAGGCACTCGGCAAGAGTGCCGACTTTGCCCGCATTTTTCGTCCACCTCCTTACATTCATAGAAGTAATAGACGCTGCACTATAGCTGCTATCAATAAAAAGTTATCTATGAATAGAGAATGGGCCATTAAAAGAAAGTTCTGCCCCCCCATTCATAAATCACTTCATCCTTTTGTTTTTCTAGGAATTAGTAGGGGTACTACTGTATATACATTGACATGGGTGAGGTGGGGGGCTGTATCTAGGTGCCCCCTTATTATTAAATACTTGCTGACCGCCCGCCGCAGCATGACGGCGGCAAAGTGGCTCGTTATCGCGAACCGCCAGACGGCGGCCGCGATAACTAGTATTGCGAGTGCGCGCCACCGGAGGCACGCTCACGCACTCACTGTGCTCTGGGGGGGCCAGGGAGCGGGTAGGGCGGACTCGATCTCCGCCGGCTACCCGCGATGGCCCCCCGCAGTGAGAGAACGGAGGTCCGTGTATGTAAACACGGTTCTCTGTTCTGACAGAGGGGGAATGGATGTGATAACAGTCTTCCTGTATATGGGAGCCATGATCACTCCCCTCCCCCTGGCAGCCCAACCCCCATACAGTTAGAACACACTGAGGGAACACAGTTAACCCTTAGACTGCCAATGGCATTTACACAGTAATCAGTGCATTTTTATAGCACTGATCGCTGTATAAATGCCAATGGTTCCAAAAAAGTGTCAAAATGGTCTGACATGTCTGCCGCAATATTGCAGTACCTCTAAAAATCGCAGTTTTTACTAGTAAAAAATAAAAACCCAGAAATTCATTCTCATCAACTTTTGCACAAACCAATCAATAAACGGCGATTGTGATTTTTTTTACCAAAAATATGAGGAAGAATATAAATCGGCCAAAACCGATGAAAAAAATGTTTTTTTAATATTTTTTTTGGATTTGTATTTTAGCAAAAAGTAAGAAAAATTGTTTTTCTTGCAAAATTGTCGCTCTTTTTTTGTTTATAGCGGTGATCAGAAATGACGCAGAGGTGATCAAATACCACCAAAAGAAAGCTCTATTTGTGGGGAAAAAAGGACGCCATATTTGTTTGGGTACAACGTTGCACGACCGCGCAATTGTCAGTTAAAGCAACACAGTGCCGAATCGCAAAAAGTGCTCTGGTCCTAAAGGGGGAAAATCCTTCCAGGGGTGAAGTGGTTAAAGGCTAAATTCAACTTTTTGAAAAAAATAATAAATGCACATATTTTTGTGGGAAAAAAAATGTGCATTTATATTTTTTCTCACAGGAGCCTGCAGAGCTTAGCACCTGTGATCAGTGGATCATGGGTGCAAGGTCAGGCTCCTGTAGACTCTTCCTACAGCTTGTCAGTTTCAGAGCTGTAGGAAGTATGAATGGACTACGATTGCACTGATTAGCACGGTTGCAGTCCATTGGAAACTACAACCTGTCTGCCGCAGTGGCAGGCAGAACTTATAGTTTATTCATTCACAGATCCCTGCGAAATTCATGCTAATTTTAAATGTGACCGCAGCTGCAGGGTAGAGGGCTAAGAGGGAGAAGGGGATCTGCTTCAACATGTTACATGCTATACCCATAATACATGTGTAACATATAACATGTTCAGAAGCTAAACCTATGCTTTAAAGAGGGCCCCACTGAGCTAGAGTTGTGAATAAGACCTTTTTCGTCTTAGCACGAAGACAAAGTCCCCCCCCCCCCACATCGAAGGCATATGGTCTGGTATGGTTCAGGAGGGGTAGAGTGCATGCTTGTCCCCCCCCCCCCTTTTCCAGGCTGCATGTTCAGATAAGGTCCTAGCATGGATTTTTTTTGGGGGGGGGGGGCACCATGCTTTTTTCTTGTTTTTTTGCATGGGGTTCCCCCTTATAATCTATACCTGACCCTTATTCGGGCATGCAGCCTGTAATTTGGGTTTGGGTTCTGCTTTAAATTAAAGCCAGACCTTGATCCAATTGGTTATGGCTGTGGCAGCCAAATTATTTTTAGGGGGAATCCCACTCCTTTTTCTTTTTGTGTAGAGGTACCATATTATAATAAATTATATTATATTATATTATATTATATACATTATATTATATTATTATTATATCCTCATCTATTTTAAGAGTCTGGTATATATGAAGGGAATCCCTAGTCATTTAATTACAAACAGAAGTAATTGGCCAGGAGCTCTCATTTTCTAGCAAACTAAACATCATTTTTTTCTTTGCAGATATCAGTTTTGCTGTTTTGCTGTAGTAGGTTCCATACAGCATACAGATGTGCCATTTCACAGGCAGGGTCAGGTTCTCATGGCTAAGACAAGCTGCAACTATGAATCAACTATCTCTTCTATAGCTGTTGCTGGATTGGCCATGGCAGGTGGGGGCAAGTCAGACCTCATAACTAGGAATAGAAACATGGGACTAAGTATTACATGTACTTTGTCCATGGGGACAGAACTGTAAAATAAAAATGATAATGATAGATCTTCTTTAAAACGTATTTATGATCAAAAAATTAAATCATGTATTATTTCCCTTTATCTATTTTATGCTACTTTACAGTAAAGCCAAGGAAGCAGAAACATCTATAGTATATTAATGCGCTTTCCAAACAAAAATTATGTACATACAAACTACTTACAACTGTATAAAAACAATACAAGACTAAAAATGGTTGAGTTACTAAAACTGGAGAGTGCAAAATCTGGTGGAGCTGTGCATTTTAGCCAATCATCTTGTGACTTCAGCTTGTACAATTAAGCTTTAGCAAAAAAAAAAACGGAAGCTGCAGGTTTATGTGCAGAGCTGCACCAGAGTTTGCACACCCCAGTTTTAGTAAATAAACCCCATGGAGTATTACAGGTAATTGTACAACACACATGCACACACTGCCTAATAGAGTTGGGTGAACAGATAGAGCCAAGCAAATGTTTGGCCCAAACATCGCCTGTTCTCCCATTCAGCAAACACCCAAATTTGCCAGCCACTGCTTCCTTAACACCGGATGAGTCATCAGCTGTCAACAGGCTTTCCCGCTGAAAGCTGAAGGAAAAAAACCCATTGCTGGCAATAGAAATAAGTGAAAAAATGGCATCAGGGTCCCCCCAAACCATACCAGGTCCTTCAGGTCTGGTATGAATTTGAAGGAGAACCCCCGTGCCCCAAAGCACCCCCCATATTGAGGGCATGTGGTCGGGTATGGTTCAGGGGGGTTGATCACTCACCCCCTTTTCCTGACCTGCCAGGCTGCATGCTCAGATAAGGGTCTAGTATGGATTCTTGGGGAGACCCCACATCATTTTTTTTTAAAACACATAGTTTTATTGCCAGCAATGGCATTGTATTTCCTGCAATTTAAATGTCATTTTTTTTCATTATAAATACCAGTTTTGCTGCAGCAGGTTCTATACATGGTACAGATGCACCACTTTACAGGCAGACTAACGGGGCCCCCAGGCACTATATTTAAAGGAATTTTTCATTTTTATTGTTTCACTTTAAGCATCAATAAAATCTCTGCTCCTGTAAAAAAAGTTTGCATTGATACATGTCACCCAGGGCAGTACCCGGGCCCCCATACCCTTTTTATGGCCAATAATTTGTAAATAAGCCTTCAAAATGGGGACTTTTGATTTTTCAAGTTCAGGTCCAATAGACTTTAATAGGGTTCGGGGTTTGGGTCCGAACGTTTGCCATGTTCGAGAGTTCTGTCACAAACTGAACTGGGGGGGGGGGGGTGTTCTGCACAACTCTACTAACTTTCCTAACAAATGAGCATTGACAAAGGTCTGTAAGCGATAAGGGTACACTGAAAAGTTGCTTATCTTGGGGTATAATTTGTGATTTCCATAACAAACTAGGCTCCATGCTCGAGCACTTGTTGCAGGAAATTTGTCCTTTAAAGTCATCCTTTCAGCTTGTACTGCTGGCCTTATGTTTAGAAGGTTTGACCATTCCCACATGTGGCCCTTTCTATCTACTTCCTCTTTAAAACATTTGCTATGAGGGAAACATTTCCTAACTCTAACTCTAGATGGCAGTCGCCTGCACTAGGCAGCTCAAGCAGCTACCTTAGGGTCTTGGGATGGGGGGGCGGCCGGGAGTGTGTGTACTTCAATAAAGCCAACTATTGGCTTTCAACATGGAACTGATACCAAGGGGTGCTAAGCCGCTGATTACTTCCACAATGTGTCACCCCCCTGCGAGCCCCTCCCCGCCATGTTTATCGGGCTCTGCTATCCCACCTGTGGGCCCGGTGCAGTCATGGGAAGGGGGTGCTGGAAGGACAGCAGGAGCTCCACAGACATCTGTCTGCTGAGCCTCCCTTTGAGCAAAGACCAGGAAGTGATAAGTTTGATGCCAATTCCTGGACCAGCACTGCCATTCTGCAGGAGATGTACTTGGGGGGGGGGGGGGGGGGG